>OX457052.1:10646111-10706111 GCA_949752735.1 Lumbricus terrestris | reverse complement strand
AAAGGTTTCCACCGAACTTATCTCAGCATGTGCATCTTGGGAAAAAGAAAACTTCTCATTCATAATCTGGAAATTAATGGCACTGACGACGAGAGTGCACTTCAGTCCGTCCTAGAGGCAACTTTCAACGCAGCCTGGATGAATTCTCCACAGAACCGCGATAAATTAGTTTCGACATAAAAGAGAGATGGGCGAAAAGACGAGACGCGAGCACCCAGAGCACGACGCCACACACGCGCGAATACAAACATACGATAACGACGACGACACACGCAAAAACATACAACACAATGCGCAATCTGTTTCCAGCTACATCCGGCTTATCGCGTTCCCAGCGGGGGTTTTCCCAAGAAACAACAGCCCTTGTCTCGTGCAAAAAGTACTTCCGAGGGACACGAACCCATCTCATCACGTACACATATAACAATGACCTTACTCTACTACCGCGGCTAATTGAGGCACTGTATATACTGAACCCCACCTTGTCATTATGTCCAAAGTTTGAACTGCCAGCGCCTGTCATATCGGTTAGAGTTGATAGACTGTGGGTGATGGGGTAGGACTTTGGCAGCGGGATGTTGTGGCCCTTGATGTGCTGCTGCAGGCTCGACAGCTGACGGAACGCCTTCGAACAACCGTCCACTGTACACTGGTAAGGTCTCTCTCCTGAAAATGCCACACACCAGCCAATTGTATAACCCATGCATACAATCAAGCAAATTACAAACTCTCATATGAAGTTCTGAACTCGTATGAAATTATGAATTTATCTGTTTTCTAATTAAACACATATACAACAAAAGGTTTTAGTTAGTTCGATCATTTTACAACTTCACATTTATATTGCTTTGTGAATCATCAGACAGCAACAACTGTAATTTTCCCTCTCAGGCAGTAATAAGTAATATAGCAGAGGAAAAAAACACATTTGTGACCCACCTGACCAAAACCAGGCGAAAGTCGTTTTTAATACAATTTAAGTGTCATATATCTTCTGAAAGCATAGAGCCTCTTCTTTAAAAATGACACAAATCTTATTGCTATAGATAGTATTGCTATAGATAGTATAAATTTGTGGGGCGCGGTGGTGTAGTGGTGGCGTCGTTGCCTTGAAGCCGAAAGGTTCGAGGTTCGAATCCACCTCACCGCGTAAGGACCTTGGGCAAATCCTTCACTCACAATTGCTCAGCGCTTCGGTGTGAAATTCCGATGTAGTGTCCGCTCTGCATTCGGGAGCACCTCTGAGTAGTGAGAGAGCTTGAAGGGGCGCTATAACAAGTGCACATACAAACATAGTATGGTGCACGGTAATAATTGGTGATGATGATGGTTGAATGATGGTGCAGGTGTAGAATCAGGATAGGATTGCTTGGAGTTCCTGTTTTCAGCCGTGTTGAGTGGCAAGTAGCAGAAGAGAAAGCAAGCAGAGTAGAGGTTAGCATTATGATAATTGTAGAAAAATAACTGGGAAGGAGAGTAGACGTTGATTTATGCAAACTTGCGATGTGCAATGAGTACTTTGCTATGGCATCCAATAAAGACTATGGGTTGAACCCCCCTCCCCACAACCCCCTGGCAATTTTCACCCTGGAAGTTAGAGGTCATAGCAGACGTTAGTGGTCAATAGTAATTAGTGTTCGGAGTAGCAATAGAGGTCACAGTAGTATTAGTGGTCGTAGTAGTATTAGTGGTCAAAGTAGCATTAGTGGGCAGCTGGTCATAGTAGTACCAGTATTAGTGGTCATAGTAGCATTAGAGATCAGAGTAGAATTAGTGGTCGTAGTAGTGTTAGTGGCCGCAGTAATACTAGTAATCATGTAGTATTAGAGGTCATAATAGTATCAAAAGGTCACAGTAGTACTAGTGGTCGCAGTAGTACTAGTGGTCGTAGTAGTACTAGTGGTCATAGCAGTATTAGTGGTCATAGCAGTATTAGCGGTCGTAGTAGTATTAGTGGTCGTAGTAGTATTAGCGGTCATAGTAGTATTAAGGGTCATAGTAGTATTAGTAGTTGCAGTAGTAATAGTGGTCATAGCAGTATTGGTGGTCATAGTTGTATTAATTAGTTGTCACAGTAGCAGGAACCTGTGTGGATGCGTTGGTGCTGCTGTACGTGTGACAACTGCTTGAACGCCTTCTCGCAGAATCGACATGGATACTTTCGAACGTTGGTGTGTACGAGCGAGTGTTGGGCCAACTGCTGCGATGAAGGGAATGATTTGAAGCACTTGGAACACTTGTGTCCCTTCTCTTCCATCCGGTGAGCTTCCTTCGCGTGGCGCTGCATATCCGACTTGTTCTCAAACTCCTGTTCACACGTCAAAAAATTATAATGATAAGAATAACAATAATGACAATAATAATAATGAATCATGATAAGAATAACAATAATGACAATATAATAATAGGGCTGCAACAATAGAACCTCAATCACATCTTCAAATATAGTTTGAAATGCCTGATGGATAATTAATTAGTACCTATGGCAAAAAATAAAAATATGTATTCAATAATATAAACAAACAGAAATAATAACAATAAATAAAAATAATTTATATTAATAATAATGATAATAATGCCAAACTACAATATACAGAAACATTATTCATAATTATCCAGACAAATACAAATAATATTCACTGTATTTACAGATACCACGTACATAGTCTGTGAGAGATACTTCAGAAAAAAACAATCACCTAATTACGAGTAGTATCATACCAACTTGAAAAATGAGCCAATCAGTTTCAAAGATTTAGGACACTCAGATGTTCCCGGGTATATGTGTCTGGGTATATGTTTCTGCGGTTTGGCATAAAATCAGTTTTTTGGGTTAACATTTTAACGAGGAGCCGCATTGTTTTCTCAATTGCTTCGAGTTGAGTATCAATTACAAAGAGTTAAGGACTTCATTGACTGTATCACAAGACTTCATTACTTCAACATTAGCAGAGCCAGGCGTGTGAAAGAGTCAAATGAATTGTGGATCTTGGCATCGTCAGCATAGAGATGATATCCGAGTGAATCACGTTGTTAAGCAATGTTCCCATAGCGGTGCAGTACACAATAAAGAAGTTATCAAAACATCAAATGTCAACAAAGCACTCGTTAGAGATAACTAATGAATAAATCCGCTGACAGAGAACGTGGACTACGAGGGTAGGCAGCAAACCAGTTCACTACAGAACCGGAAGTCCCAAACCGGTCTCCTACTAAAGTGGACATAAAAAAGAGAAGGTAAACAATATCAAGATGGACAGACAAGTCTAGAACAATTGTTGCACTACCACTCTGTCCATATCCTGGGAGGGGTTTAGGGTAATGGTTAACACTATGGCGCAAAGGGCGCACGAACACAGGATCACTTCCCGCTACCCTCCCAAAGGTCCTACACCACTGTAGGTGGTGTAGGACTTACTCCAGTGTAGCCATGAATTTATGATGGGGAAGGGGATTTGAGGGGTTTGTGGCCTGGCCGGATGCCCTTTCTGACACCAACCTAACAGTATTACAGTATATAAAAGGGAATAAAGTAACAAAGGGAATAAAGTAAGAAAAGCCATTGTTACTACAAGCAATTGTTTTTTTCTTATTTAAGTGGATAAATAACCTTTAAAACTATTTTCCGAGGCCAAAGGGGAGTTTAACCCCCGAAACCCCCCCCCGTCTACGCCACTGGTCCACTCAACCTTCCAGATGGCGTTGCTGACAAGAGTAGTAGGATGTGATGGGCGCCTTGTTGTCTGCCGACAGTTAAACTTTTGACTCCTGTGATAACTTTTGATCGTCTATCATACTAAGAATTGTAATCTATCTGCGTTGTCAGTTTGAAATTAAGCAAACATTATTATTATTATTGAACATTATTATTATTATTATTATTGTTGTTGTTGTTGTTGTTATTATTATTATTATTATAACCAAGCAGCAACCGTCATTGCGACCAGCTGCAAGTGTGCATCTTGTTCAATACAACTTATGGTAAACAGACGAAGTTGGGAGATAAGTAAGTTGAAAGACTGGGAAGTTTTCATACGATGCAAACCTACACGCTCCAGAATTTCAGATGCAAAACTCAAATTTAGACGCATCTTCAATGGGGACAAATGAACGGGTTTTTTCCCCAGCAGAGCATGAATTTATGGCACGAGCAAATTAAGCGGACGGGAAGGGTCCCTCATGCAATGAGAAATTAATAATTGATGTAATGTTCCGATCCCGTACAATTAACTTACACCCTGCCGTTTCAATTGCCTCCTCTGGATGCTCGTTAATTAATTATTAAATGAGACATTGTATCTGTTATAGATATGAAGTATTTTGTGCTATTGAACACAGGGAGACGTCACCAAGCTAAGCAGACTCAACGCTGGGTAATTATAAGCAACGTTCCTGCAGACTGTTATAATTATCGATATATGAGCGAATAAAAAATTCAGACTAGCAATGGCGTCTGGCAAGCGTCATGGGACAAAAGGCTGTTTTTTACAAGCATCCCTGCAGCCGGCGTCTGATACTTCCATTATGTAATAACAATAGCAGAATTACGACCCAGCCGTCTAGCCTACCGGGCACAGTGCACGTTCGTCGCCCCCCCCCCGCCCACCTTCCACAGCCATTTTTCATGTCTTTGGTCCTGTCAGTCAAAGCATTATGCTAAGTTTTATATATGCTGGGGCATAATAGACTCGCATATATTCCAACCTCAATGTTCCAATTGTTAACACGCGTGAACAAAGCTGCAAAACGCGTAAATCAATCTAAAAGACCGAGATGAGATCATTGAGACTAGGCTACGTGCACAAGCACCCAGTAGTTGAGGATAAAAAAATGGGGCTGCCAACGCCGTACCCCTACACCTGACATTTAGGTTAACTCACTCCTACGATATCACCATTGTCAACTATTCTCTTTCTCTCACTTTTGCACTAAACGCCATTCATCATCACCATCGTCGTCGTCATCATCACCGTCGTCACTGTAATAATCCTCATCATCATCACCGTCGTCGTCATCGTCATCATCGTCGTCGTCATCATCGTCGTCGTCATCATTATCCTCATCATCATCATCGTCGTCGATGCCATCATCATCGTCGTCCTCGTCGTCGTCGTCATCATCATCATCATCATCATCATCATCATCATCATCATCATCATCAATCTGAAGTCAGTCATTCTGTGGTGCTGGGTGTTAATGAATATAAGATCTCAGTTTCATTGGTGGTTGATTGCAACTGTTATCGCAATGAAGTATTTAAATAGCGCCAATCCAGGTCAGAGGTGCTCCTGAATGCCGGGGCCAGTGTCTCCACCTATTAAAAAGAGACATTTCGGGTGCCAGTGGAACTGCTCAGAAGAAAGAGAAAAAGGTCTGCTCAGAACGAACTCATTCCAGATAGAGGGGTATTCATAAAATACTGGGATGCAGAAACGTTGCCGCTGTTCGCATTCTGACAGTGTCAGTGCCAAGCCTGAATAAAGGAGGAGGGCGATTCTAATCATCTTTGAAATGGCAGTGTCGTTAAAGAGCAACAAGCCACTGGGCTGTAGTGGAACGCACCTGTGAGACAACCATGTGACCACGAGCCAAGGACGAAACGGAGCAACCATTGGGTAAAGCCGATACTGAAGTACGGTACCATAGGTCAAAGATGGTGTGGAGCAGGACTAAAGATAGTTTCACATCATGGAGCATACCCTGAATTGAATGCACTGGTGGATGAGGAGCTATAGAAGGGAGTCACTGATAAAGAAGAGATATGCTGCAGGCAACAGCGTTTCGGATGGCCTCAACTTTAGATGTAGGTATTTAGGAAAGACCAATGAAGACGGCATCCAAGGGGGGGGCTAATCCGGCCATGTCCCCCCCATTTAGAAATTTCTTTATTTTTGACCAGCTAATTCTGGCTCTGAAAGTTGACGTGCCCCCACCCCCCATGAGTAATTCTGTAGGCCCTCCCCACACACCACAAAGTCCGCACATAAGGCCTGTACGACAACAAAAGGTCATCAACTTGACTTTTTAAAAAAGGTCATCAGATTTTCCGACGACTAAGACGAAAAATTTTCCCTGCCTAAACACCGAAATTGTGGTCCACCCTCTTCGAAAATTCCTGTATCCGCCTATGTGGCATACCCATATAGTTAATCCGACTACAGATCAAAGCATGGGTCAAAGTCGATTATAGCGTGCAGTGGCAGTGATTGGCCGATGACATGGAGTTGGCGTAAGTAGTATGAAGAGGAACGAGAGACACTATTGACGTGATGAGGCAGAGAGAGAGAGAAAGAGAGAAAGAGAGAAAGAGAGAGAGAGAGAGAGAGAGAGAGAGAGAGAGAGAGAGAGAGAGAGAGAGAGGGAGGGGATGGGTAGGGGGAGGGGGAAGGGAGGGGGAGGGAGAGGGTAGGGGAAGGGGGAGGGGGAGGGAGGGGGAGGAAGGGGGAGACGGAGACAGAGAGAGACAGAGGCAGACAGACAGAGACAGACAGAGACAGACAGAGAGAGACAGATACAGAGAGACAGAGACAGAGAAAGACACAGACAGACAGACAGACAGAGAGAGAGGACAGGACTGAGACAGAACCGAAGATCATGGACAAAGGAAAAGAAGCGTACATTTAGAAACCTACGATGAAGGGAGATTATCGATCCTGGTAAAGCGAGGACAACTACATGTACCTAGTCAGATATACTGGGTCTCATCAAATCCAGTGTTCCTCTCAATGTTAGTCCAAGGCCGGATGTGTCCACATTGGGGCACGGTGGTGTAGAGGTATGAGTGGTGCTTTGGAGCCAGAAAGGTGCGGGTTCGAATCCACGTCAAGACGCTGCGTATACGTACTCTGAGCAAGTCCTTCACCCGCAATTGCTCATGCACTTCGGCATGAAACGCCGATTCAGTGTCCGCGCTGCAGTCGGGAGCGTCTCTGAGTAATTATCTTGAAGGGGCGCTAAAAAAGTGCACATACACACATACATACACATATACATACATATATACATACATACGCACACACACACACATACATACATACATACATATATATATACACTATACAGCAGTCTTATCCTCTTTTGTTTCTCTTTCCTTCGAATCCAGCACACAGCGCCGCTTCGTGTAGAATTCTGACAACTGGCATTGTCTCCGACTCTCTATATGACTAAACAATGAGAGCCTTTAGAACCAAGATTCTGCTGCACACCTGTGTCCAACAGTTATTTGGACACATGTACGTGTATAAGAACTGTTTTATGTCATCGCTTCTAACCTAATCTTTTTAAATTCCTGCAACGTTCCCATTTTTTTCTGCTATGGTTTTTTCTGTCATCCTGCTTTCACTATGCCCAGCATTCTGATTTCTGAACATAATAGGAAACTGAATTATTGTCTCATCAGATATTCCTGTCTTGATTTTTCTTTGTTATTTCTCCGCATCTCCAGATCCTGTTCATTTCCAAATGCCTGTCATATGCATTGTGCACACAATTCGCCTCAATATTTTTGCCTTTCCTGATGTCCCCTGCAGTTATTGTAATCACAAAATTTCTAAAGCGCCACTCGTAAGCCAAGTGCAGGGCACCAACTTATTCACGAGCGCTGTGTCTAGTTAGAAAAGTTGTCCAAAAGAGTAGTTTGAAGGAGGTTGCAGTCCGGTTAACCAAAGAATCAGAGGTGACAGAGTAGCTGTTAATGATATTATCTATTGTTATTATTATACCAGTTATTAACTGCTTGCGGCTGTAATTGTAGTTGAAAATTTACAAGGTGCCAATAAGAAAACTTAAACAAATAGATGTATTAATTGCTCAAAACCTTTTCTGTGGATGCAGATATTATTTTGTACTGTCTATTATTACCACCCTTAGCAAGTTCAACTTCCTGATTTACAATACAATACAACTGTAGTCTGATAATATCAATAGCATACACACGAGGCTCAGTAGTGGTAGTGGTAGCGGTAGTAGTAACAGTAGCAGTAGCAGTAGTAGTAGCAGTAGTACAGAGTGAAGCATACACCAAGGATACATGTAGGTGTAGGTAAGGCGTTTTTCAGGTTAGAGTACAATATGTATTATAGTTTCAGTAAGCAAGTTGTAAACATGAGCACCTACAGTAGGCAAAGAGTTGCAAGAATCAACAACAAGTTTTTGAATTAATGCCCATGGGTCCAAGACAAGATGTGTACCAAGAACAACATACATTCTAGCAGATGCGGGGAGGATTTGCCCTTACAACAGAGAACTCTACAGAATGTAACCAATGATAATAAAACGACTGAGTCACAGACAGAGCGGTCCAAAGTCATGTTTAATTGTTCCTTTGCTACGACTAATTCTATAGATTGCGGCAGCTAATTCAATTTTTGTCATCAATTTTTAGCTTTAAAATGTAAAGTCTTCTTTTTACATTCTTCTAAAATACAAAACAATATTCGATTTGCTCAAAGAATCTATGCAGTCTGCTATCGTGAAATCGTCAGGTCTATTTGCCTGATCATTTGCCTGCATAGGTCCCTCCGTATGGAATGGTCTTCTCCCATCCGTTCGCTCTGCTATCCTCTCTAGTCTTTCG
Source organism: Lumbricus terrestris (assembly GCA_949752735.1). NCBI lineage: Eukaryota > Metazoa > Annelida > Clitellata > Crassiclitellata > Lumbricidae > Lumbricus > Lumbricus terrestris. The sequence continues at coordinate 10,697,536 of OX457052.1, read as the reverse complement.
TCATCTTTCTCTTGTCTAAAGACCTGCCTTTTCTCTCGGAGTTGCACGCACTGGGAGCGCTTCTGAAAGGCTCTTGCTGCAAGAAGCGCTTTACAAATGGTCAGATACGATACGATACGATATTTATGTGATGAGACTTTGAAGACTTCCACCGAAGTCTGTGGTTGGGACTGAGCTGCTTATAATACCCCAAAATTTCGGAAATATTTCCGAAATATCCTTATAAATTTATACAGAGTTATCCGCCGTTTATCCATATATGGCATAATGACCAATTGTGCTAAGATGACAGTTTAAAATGCAAAAAATTGTGAGCACTGAAATCATAAGTACTTTTGTTCAGATTACAGATGCCCTAAAGTGCTACCAATGGTGTGCAAATTTAAAAAACTTAACAATGGGGAGGGTACAGTTATTGAAGTTTTTAACCTTGTCTTTCAGTGCTCAAATTATGAGAATTTGTTTTAGATAATAGATAAAATTGCCACCATAGCAGTGTGGCAATAAAAAATTAAAACAATGGGAGGGGATACTGTTTAAGTCCTAAACCACGACTATCAGCAATGAAAATGCTGCTAAAATGCAGTGAGGAAATTCAAAACATTTTCCGACAAAATTACAAGGCTCGGCGCATTCATAAAGAGCACAGTAAGTTTTATGAAATAGATAGCATTCCCAAACGAATCAGCTAGGTGAAAAGAGTGTTAAGAAAGAAGAACAGTAGTGACCGATTTTGACAGTAGTCTATAATTGTTCAATAGTTGCAGCATGAATAGACAAAACTACATCTTATTTGCAATGACATTTTGTCGGTCGAATCAATTAAATCCAAAAAATAGGCTGAAGCGCCATTCAAGTGCTAAACATCCTAACTATGCAGGAAGGCATGGCCAGTAGGCCATTTTAAAGAACAAAACTGATGACTCCAAGAAGGCGCACTTGAGATGGGATGTTTGGGGAGTTCCAGCAGCGAGACGTGGCAGTAACTGTCGATGAAGTGTCACAAACTGAATTGACATAATCATGAAACTTCAACTGCCGACTAGGTAGCCCTCAGAACCGCTATTAAGAGCCATGAAAACTCACACAGCTGCCAAAAACAATTTCGAATTTTGAAGTGAAAATTTATAACAATGGAAAAAATGCTGTTATGGGGGAGGTAATTCGGGAAAAATCTGGGGGTCGTCACATCTATCGAAATCTTTTCAAGGGGTCGCCGCACTAAAAAGGTTGAGAACCGCTGCCTTAGTTGATCGACGCCAAGTCAGTAAATCCCCGACAAAAGCTGCAGTCTGGCAAAGAGCAAACCCGGAAGTAGCGCCACGATAAAAAAAACGGAGTACGACGTCAAATTTACATGGGCCCCGAACAAGAAGGTCACAGCATGCATACGAAATTGAACGCGAGCAAACAGTAGGTCCCGTCTGCTTATGCATAACACAAAAATTAATCATCGCCGTTGCAATTAGGTAACAAAAATGTCAGCACACAGAGTACTGTGTGCATGTTATAATAAATCGGGCAATGCATTAACCGCATTTGCTGTGTAAAGGCAGACACCCTCCTCCACCGGTCTTGATGCAAGCCTAGTTTTTTGCAGTTGAAACACAATGTAACATATTCTTCGATTGTTCGTGGACACAGCCTGTGTTATTGATTTTCAGATTTCTTTAAAAATAACAATTTGTCATCTTTTTTAAATGTAGTGCAGTCGATTCAAAAGAGCGAAAAAACAAAGGTCTGCAGAAAAATGAAAAATGCCTTATAAAAATGTCCTTTTTAACGGAGATAGCTAGCTTACTTCTTAATGACAAGGTTGCCCAGCAGAACTTAAAGGAACCTACATTTACCTTAGCAGACTTCCTCTTACAAGTTAAACCCATAACTTGAAGTGGTGCCATAGAAATTTCTTCCAACACTTACAATAACAATTTTAAAAATTATGTAAACTTACTTTTAAACTACGAGAGGCAGCTTCAGTCTCTATTAAGAGTAATGAGTCGCATCAGCGTGAGCAAGTGGCAACCCACTCTCAAAAGTAAACATAAGTTCAGTTTTTATGTAACTGCTTATCCAACCCTACACAATTTATTGAGTCTGGAAATCAAAAGCAGCAATTGTGGCTGACAATCAGACAATCTGTCAGGCAGTGGCGTAGCCAGAAATTTATGAGGGGGGGGAGTTATGGCCGGATGCCCTTCATGACACCAACCCAACAGTATTACAGTGAATAAACAGTGAATAAAGTAACAAAGGAATAAAGTAAGAAAAACAATTGTTGCTACAAACAAGTGTTTTTTTCTTATTTATACCTTTTTAGAATCTTTTTCCTAAGCCAATGTGGTGGGGGTGGGGTTAAACCCCAAAAGCCCATTGTCTACGCTGCTGCTGTCAGGCCACCATAGATATCCAAACCATGTGATTCTGCATCAACCACAACAATGTTGAAGCAGTGCTGCATCAATATTTTTAATGAATTTTTCCATTGCAGGGGTTTTTAATATTAGTCTTCTGCAATTTTAAGACCGCATTGTTTGTACACCAACATGCAGTTAGCAATTGGTTCATTAAAGCATATACAATATTCAATTCGTCTTTTGATCCGCGCTCAAGCAATCGGCATAATGACAATTACACAGTAACAGCAAAGCAAGGATACAACAGGAGGACCCATAGGGGACCACGGTCCCACTTATTAGGGCCGCCTATGTGTCGTGAAATGAAAGTAAAATGGCAAATGATTGACATCTCTTAGTCCAACTGGACCACAAGGTATAAACAGAGCTACATTGCAAAAGAAACACAAAGGCAATAACTAGCATAGAAATACAAAACCCTTAACAAGTAGTGCACAAAGGCGAAAACCTTAACTTATACAATAATACATCCTTACTTACATACAACATAACAAGACACTCATATCATGAACTTAAACACATTAATTTCAGAAAGGCAATCACTATGTGGGGCGCGGTGGAGTAGTGGTGGCGTCGTCGCCTTGAAGCCGGAAGGTTCGAGGTTCGAATCCACCTCACGTCGTCGCGTAGGGACCTTGGGCAAGTCCTTCACTCGCAATTGCTCAGCGCTTCGGCGTGAAACTCCGATGCAGTGTCCGCTCTGCAGTCGGGAGCGCCTCTGAGTAGAGAGCTTGAAGGGGCGCTATAACAAGTGCGCATACATACATACATACATACATACATACATACATACATACATACATACATACATACATACATACATACATACATACATACATACATACATACATACATACATACATACATACATACATACATACATACATACATACATACATACATACATACATACATACATACATACATACATACATACATACATATGTAACAAAAACATAGCTCTAGTCTGCAGATGTCTGGTTCTAGATTTCACATAGATTTTTTCGCGCCTCAGATTCACACTTTGGTGCGACCTTGCGCGCGTAATAAATTTATGTAATAACAATAATAATAATGTCTGGTTCTAGATCTGGCTCCTCTGTAACCCTACTTTTAGTGCTCGCCATTTCTGGTCCCTTTGTTCGGCTGCACAAAGTCTGCTCTCAGTCCCTTTTGCTCATACCTCTACTATGCAGAACCTAGAGCTATGTCAGATCTAGAACTAGAACTGCACCTTTTCGGTGGTAGGACCCTCGACCTGGAATGGTTTGCCCTTGATGCTCTGCTTCTTTTCTAGAACATCTTCTCAGGCACTCCTTTCTCCTCTTGAGACATTTTTATTTGTCTGTGCTGGGGCTGTGAGTGCGGCTCGAGTGCCTATGAGTAGTCCCATTGAAGAGGCTCTATACAAATGTACTTAATGGATGAATGAATGAAAAACAAAGGGGAAAATGGATAGAAAACTCAACTATGTCTGCCACCCCAAGTAAACACCCAGATCATCGTTTGATGGGTGAGCCTATTATATTTAGGGCAATTGTGTTTTGTTATTCAAATATTTACGCACAATTCCACGCATGAGATGGCAACGAAAAGCCCTTAATATTTCATCCTGCATATATTGATTATTTCATTATCTCCCCTAAAATCGGACAGCCCGACAAATTAAACTCTCTGGCGCTTGATATACTGACGACACAAGGCAACAGCATTCTGCCGACGCTAGTATATATACATATATAAATAATATATATATATTCTGCCGACACTAGTATATATATATGTATATATATGTATATATATATGTATATATGTGTGATATATATATATATCGATGCTAGATATAGTCGTCGTGTAGGCTATCGACTCCGAAAGCAGGCGACCTTGCGACGACCTTGCGCATGCGCCGCAGCCCACGACGAATCAATAACGCCGGCGTAACCATGGTAACTATTAGGGTTATGTAAGAGGAGCTTCCGATAGACGACGGGCCCCCCTCCCTCCGGTCGACCGTCTCATAACATGCAAGCGGAAGAAGACGAAGAAGACGCAGAACAGCAAGAACACGAAAACAACAACACACCATACACGACTGTTTTCTCTAGCTCCCCCGGCCAGCCGCGCCAAAGCCACGAATCGCCGCGGGATTGAGTGAGGAGCGAGAAAAGACGTGCGTCTAATGAATGACGCAACCGAGGCAGACGACTTGTTGTCATCATCAGCGGCGGCGGGGTGGTTGTGACACCGTGTCTAGCTGTCCGTAGTCGGTCGGTGTGAAGACAAATATATGCTGCTGGTGAAAACAGTTCCGATAAATATTTTGATCGAAATAAAACTATTCGCGAGATCCCTTTTCTGCTGCTTTGTTTGTAACAGTCTCCTTGGCTGTGCTCCGGCCTATCTATGGGAGCTCTGCTGTTTAGTATCTGTTATCCTGCTTGCAGAGCCATTCGCTCTAGTGGGGACCTGTTTGTCCCTTGTGTTGGGCCCTCAACCTGTCAGCGTCGCGCTTTTTCGGTTGTTTATGTTCATCTGTGTGGAATGGTCTCCTGTTGGAGATACCCTGTTAGTTACCTAGGACTGACTCATCAGTGTCTTACAGGCTCCTTAAAACTGTTTTGTATCACCATGGTTGAACTGGGAGCGCCTCTGAGTGGGTTTCTTAAAGGGACGTTATATACATTCTTGAAATGAATAAATGACGTTATGTTCCAGTTATACTTATAACTCTGTAATTACTGACTTGGGCAACTGTGCTTCTCTGGTCTCTAGATAGTCACTTGTCTTGTATATAAAAAATTGTTTGCCATAACAAAATAATCTTGCTCTACTCGCATGATTACGTTACGAAGTCGGCCACTCCCGGAACCAATTTGGCGGAGACGAGTGGGCGGGTGTCTAGTGTCGTCGCCTACGGGCAAAGCGCGACATCTTGTGACGAAGCTGATGGAAACCGAGAGGAGACGGCGAAGAGACGAGACGCAGACCACAATGCGCCTTTATGGGATTCTTGGAAACGGATCCAAGGATCAGGTAAACAACCTTTCTGCCCCAATCGCCACGAAACAGCAACGCTCGACTTTCGTTATTCGTGGGATGGGGTTTGGGGGGATTTAGGGGAGGAGTTAGGGGAGGAGTTGGGGAAGGGGTTTATGGTAATGGTAAACAACAGTGGCACGGATCCAAGGATCAGGTAAACAACCTTTCTGCCCCAAGCGCCACGAAACAGCAACACTCGACTTTCGTTATTCCTGAGATGGGGGCGAGGAATTTAGGGGAGGAGTTGGGGAGGGGTTTATGGTAATGGTAAACAACACTGGCACGGATTCAAGGATCAAGTAAACAACCTTTCTGCCCCAATCGGATCCAAGGATCAGGTAAACAACCTTTCTGCCCCAATCGGATCCAAGGATCAGGTAAACAACCTTTCTGCCCCAATCGCCACGAACTCGACTTTCGTTATTCGTGAGATGGGGGTGGGGGGATTTAGGGGAGGAGTTAGGGGAGGGGTTTATGGTAATGGTAAACAACACTGGCACGGATCCAAGGATCAGGTAAACAACCTTTCTGCCCCAATCGGATCCAAGGATCAGGTAAACAACCTTTCTGCCCCAATCGGATCCAAGGATCAGGTAAACAACCTTTCTGCCCCAATCGCCACGAACTCGACTTTCGTTATTCGTGAGATGGGGTGGGGGATTTAGGGGAGGAGTTAGGGGAGGGTTTATGGTAATGGTAAACAACACTGGTACGGATCCAAGGATCAGGTAAACAACCTTTCTGCCCCAATCGCCACGAAACAGCAACACTCGACTTTCGTTATTCGTGGGATGGGGTGAAGGGGATTTAGGGGAGGAGTTGGGGAAGGGGTTTATGCATGGTAATGGTAAACAACACTGGCACGGATCTAAGGATCAGGTAAACAACCTTTCTGCCCCAATCGCCACGAAACAGCAACACTCGACTTTCGTTATTCGTGGGATGGGGGGTGGGGGAATTTAGGGGAGGAGTTAGGGGAGGGGTTTATGGTAATGGTAAACAACACTGGCACGGATCCAAGGATCATGTAAACAACCTTTCTGCCCCAATCGCCACGAAACAGCAACACTCGACTTTCGTTATTCGTGGGATGGGGGAAGGGGATTTAGGGGAGGAGTTGGGGGAGGGGTTTATGCATGGTAATGGTAAACAACACTGGCACGGATCCAAGGATCAGGTAAACAACCTTTCTGCCCCAATCGCCACGAAACAGCAACACTCGACTTTCGTTATTCGTGGGATGGGGGGGATTTAGGGGAGGAGTAAGGGAGGGGTTTATGGTAATGGTAAACAACACTGGCACGGATCCAAGGATCAGGTAAACAACCTTTCTGCCCCAATCGCCACGAAACAGCAACACTCGACTTTCGTTATTCGTGGGATGGGGGGGGATTTAGGGGAGGAGTAAGGGAGGGGTTTATGGTAATGGTAAACAACACTGGCACGGATCCAAGGATCAGGTAAACAACCTTTCTGCCCCAATCGCCACGAAACAGCAACACTCGACTTTCGTTATTCGTGGGATGGGGGGGATTTAGGGGAGGAGTTGGGGGAGGGGTTTATGGTAATGGTAAACAACACTGGCACGATCGAAGAGCGCACGGATCCGGCCACCCTCCCAAAGGTCCACTCAACCATCCATTCGGCATATGGCGTTGGACCGTTGGTAAAATGTGTAGTGGGACGTGATGGGCACCTTGTTGGCTGCCAACAGTTCAATTCGACTTGTGTAATAATTTGTGATCATCCGTCATACTATGACTTGTAATCATTCCACATTATGTCAATTTCGAATTAAACGAAGATTATCATTATTATTACTTTTTTACCCGAGGTACCTCAGCAGATCCTCGGGATTTCAAAAAATTATGCTTGGAGCTGTTGTTCAATGTCTAGAGAATCAGGCCTCGTCCTCCGCAACATTATTAAAAGTACCACGAAAAGCAATGGCATTGTAGTGCTGCAGACAGATGGAAATACGTTATTATTATTACTATTATCATTATTATTATTATAAAATTTGTTTCTTATTACCGTGGACCAAACAACGTGAGGTTCTCATGTTGCACCATTACATTGGCTCCATCAAAGGCTGCTTAGTAAGGTGGTCTCGAATACAACTACCGGTAGGCCTACTTCCGTTAGCTATTTGCTACTCAAACAGATAATATTCTCTCCCATGCACAATGGATGTCCTTGCAGCTTGAAGCAGTAACCGTGCAAATTAATACCACGCTAAGTTGGTATTTGTCGAGCAAACAATTGCGTGCTTGCTCATAATCCCACTACAATCCGATCAATGACAATTCTAAGCTCGGCAAAGAATCGGCCAATTCAAAGCAGCATAGAATTCATCCCAAAAATAACCAAGGCACCGCATGGGCACAGAAAAGAAACAGCTCTGCTTAACAGCAAAAGCGGGCATTTGAATAATTACAAACACTAATATCACACAAATACAATATTACGAGAAAACCTGGTTCTGGACACAGATGAATGTTGGCTATATGGTGATTTCGAGACATCAGCTAAGAACGATTACCAGCATAGAGTAATTCAGATGATAAGCTCACTTTTCGAAAGACAATCGGCAAATAAGGAAAGTGAAGGCAAAGATAATTTGTATTAAACCGCAAGATAGATGGATAGGATGATCTTTATTGGAATGTATGGTAGCCTATAATCATAATGAATGCGTTGTGGAAACTGAATTTTGCTCTTACATTGTCAAAATAACAATCTAAGTTATGAACTAATATTATTGACTGTGCAAGTAGGCCTAGGTCTGTGATTTTGATTTTTTCATGTTCACAATTTTTTGGCAAAAATGTCACTAGCTTAGGCGGGCCAGTTAAAATCAGTCCGCTGGCCACAGGTTGAACAGCACTGACCTACATGATCAATATTAAGCAACCATCAGAATTCATTATAATCTATCATAGCCAATGGTTAAAGTGGCTTGTGCAAGCAGTGGGAATGCCAAACCTGTGAGCAGTCGGACCGCTGAAGAAGAGTTTCATAGGAACACATCCGTTACCAGGGTTCCATGTATGGTGAGCAATGGCATGGGCGGATACAGAAATTTTCGAAAGAGGGGGGCCTAAATTTTCGGTGATCTTTGCCAGAAAAAATCTGATGACTTTTTAGTCGTTTGGTCGGAATGGGAATGGTCTGGAAAATATACCAGTTTTCCCCTGCCAAAATAACTGATGACCTTTTTTTAGTCATCAGTCTTCCTATCCTACTTATCTCTCCTGCTGCATTGATTTACGATTTAATGGCTTGTTGAAACCAAATGAGGGGGCCACGTCCCATGCACTTTTTAAAGGGGGGGGATGGCCGGATTGGCCCCCATGAATCCGCCCCTGAGCAGTGGGAACTCAAGCAAAGAATTTCAAGAGCAGTGGGAACGTCGTTCCCACACGTTCCCACCCACTTTAAACCCCCAATCGTAGTGCATGCTCCTACCTGCTCGCACATCCGGCAGTGATACGACTTGATCGTGCGCGTCATTTTCAGCGAGTGGTGTGGAACGGAGGAGCCAAGACCTCCACCACCGCCGCCGCTCCCCCCTTTCATGGATGACGATGGTTCTCCAGATCCACCGCCGTCGATCCTCGCGTTGTGAATGCCGAGAGCATCCCTGCCTGTCAGGCGGTCGTGCTGTTGTTGTTGCTGCTGCTGCTGGAGGTCGAGGTGGTGGCGACCACGGTCCGCAAACCCAACCGAAAGCGGGGACATGAGGCCACCGAGGTTCGTCCGGCTGTGAGCCTGTGGTGGCGAGATGTGGCTCGACGTCGGCCCTGTTAACGATTCAAACAACAACGATGCTCTTAGAAATTAATTAATTATCATTTGCTAGGAGGATCACTTATATAAGGCCCTTTAAAGACTCCTGATAATTTATACAGCGCCCATTCAAGACGAGCTACTCAGAAGCGCTCACCTCAGCTAAATAGGACAGTCTCAAGAAAAGAATATGACATGGTCGAGTGACCTCTAAGGTTCTAAGAACTAGGCTAAGTGCTAGGTTAAAATTTAAGGTTATGGTTATGGTTAAGTGCCACTGGATTCCCACTCTGGAATGCAAGGTCAGTGACCGAGAAAGCTTTGCGCTGCATTGTGGAACGTGGAGGTCTGTGAGCATGGGACAAGAAGCTCAGCCTGAGCAGATGCACGAAGGGAACCTCAGCATTGAACATTCAAGGTAGAACATCAAGGTTCCTGCAGGTATGGGTGAGCTGATGTATGCTATAGTTGTATTACTTTTATTATTGGCACTCAAGCCAGCCAACACACCGCAACTGATTAAAACGAGTTCAACAGAGTAATAGAGATCGAGTTCAAAATATTAAACTGATGCTAACTGTGCTGGGAGCGCCTCGGAGTAGGTCTCTTGAAGAGGCGCTATACAAATTAATCGATACGAATTAATGAATAACTACAACTTAGTGACAAGAGATGGAACTAGTCTTATCTAGTACATTTTGTCCAAAAAACAACAAATTAATTATTCCCACCAATTGTCTGTATACAACACAATGGATATATGATTTCTATTGTCCTTAAGGACTAGGACATCATCGTGAGGACAAAGTTGCATAACATATTGATGTGCGTTAACAGGTGGGAAAAAGCTCCTGTGCACAGAACATGTGAATGGTCCCTTGGATCGCAGATCTATAGCAAAGTATCATCAGCTTTCTTAGGCATCATCACCACACAAGGAATATGGCAAAGTTAGCACTTGTATATGGCATAAATGTGTAATCTGACCCCATCAAAGTACACTTTAAAACTCTTCATCTTTTAAAGAGTACTAGTACTGCTATCCTGCAGTGATAGGACTTGCAATGCGAGATGAAGAAGAAGGAGTAAATCTCAATGGGCGTCTAGTGAACAATCTACGGTTTGCCGATGATATTGACATAATAGCCAACTCGCAGGAAAAGTTACAGGAGCTGACGGACAAGGTGGACGGTAGTAGCAGGAGAATGGGACTGAAGATAAATGCGGAGAAAACAAAAACAATGATAATTGGAAAACAACACAAGGAACTGGAAGTGTCGTTGGAGGGCAGACTGCTGGAGCAGGTCACGAAGTTTGTATACCTAGGAGGGCTAATAACAGAGGATGGAAAATGTACGGAGGACATCAAGAGAAGGATCGGCCTAGCATGTGCGATATTTGGTACACTTGGCAAAATGTGGAGGACAAAGAGCATCTCAATCACAACCAAGATGAAACTCTATAGAACCTTGGTGATACCGGTGCTGCTGTACGGTTCAGAGTGCTGGTGCCTGCGCAGGGAAGACGAGAGAAGATTGCTGGTGGCTGAAATGGGCTGGCTGAGGAGAATTAGGGGCAGGAGCAAAAGGGAGAGAATCAGGAACGAGAAGACAAGGGAGGAGCTGGGCGAAGAAGAAACGGTAGTGGATAAAATCAGGAAAAGAAGGCTCAGATGGTTCGGTCATGTAGAGCGGATAGAGGGAAACAGACTACCACTCGCGGCCCTGCACGGGCATATAGAGGGAGAGAGAAGCAGAGGAAGACAACCAAAGACTTGGATGGACAACGTCAGAGAGGATCTGAGGAATATGGATATTGGGATGGCAGGAGCAAAGGATCTCATCAGAAATAGACAAGTCTGGCAAAGTCATGTGAGAGCCTCATCGTCGTTGCATGACTGACGGAAGAGAGCAAAGAAAGAAGAAGTACTGCTATCTATCCGGTATATATAATCAAAACATACAACAGCCAAGGCCATTGACATCAAGTCTAATCTATACATGCTACTTACATAGGTTCTCTCGCCCAACATCGGGCATTTCCTGTGGTCGTTCTCTCCATTCGGAATGACCTTCCTCCAGCACTAAGGACTAAACCAATGACTCATTTTCCTCGCCTGTACAATACTAGCTCTCAAGTGCTGTAATATGCCCAGCAAATTTCTGTCCAGGGTAACGACCTCTGTTGTCATAGACCCTGGTCAAATCGGATCCATCTATCCATCCTCGCCTGTCTCTCACTTGTTAAAAGCATTTCTCTATTTCCCATGAGTTTTTCGTGCTGAGAGCACCTCTGAATAGTCATTCTGTGTGAGCGGCGCCATGTAAATTTCTACACACAATACAATACAATACAACTTAATATTTGAATCTTCAAACTGGTATATTCAATGACAGAAACATGCCATAAGAGAAACTTAAGCATCAACTGCCAACCGCCAACCGCCTGTTTCCAGACATCCGTCTAACTTTAATCATCTGCATTTCCTATATCAATGTAGTTAGCTCTCAGTGGCATCCTCCTCTGTAGCCATCAAGTGCTTTAGAGGTTTGCTCAGATGACGACAACCGACCGACGCTCGGTCGAGGACCTGTAATTCTGACACTTCTAGGTGATTTACCAGCAGCAAAAAATGAGCCAACAGCCTCTTAAGAAGAGCATTGACTCCGCCACACATCTGTGTCGTCGAATGCCGCTCTCAACGTTGTCATCAGATGTCAATTCTAGGTCACACGATTGTCTAGTCTAGCCAGCAAAGAACTGCAAATATTTTTGCACTATTGGTAGGAACCGAGGTTGGAAATTCGCCGAAGTTTATCGACCATTGTGGCAGGGATTCCTTTCAGGAATTTTTAGAACTGCACAACCCCTTCTTTCCCTTCCAATCCTCCAGTAGGATGACAATGAACATTTTGAACTATTTCTTACTGTACAAAAGTACTTCTACAACTGCACATGTCCATTTAGAATTACTGCAGATTCTGCGTAGAACTGCACAATAAAAAGCTCTGCATTGAAATACTTCATAGACAGATATCCAGTGTATAATCTACCAAAGTCCCCGCTTTGGGGGGGGGGGGAGAATCAGGTTTCTGGGGAGGGGCAGGAAAAACGGCCGCTTTAGGCGGAGGGTAGCCGCTGACCCAGACACCAAAGACACCCTTTGATAGGCCATTTTTTCTGACGACCTTTTTTAGTCTTTCCCCAAAAAAATCCTTCACGCAATTCCGGTGGTAAATTCAATGCTTTAAAATCTGCTGATCTTATTTCCCATAAATATAACAATACCGGTAGCAATGGGCGAATTTTACACGTAGACATGTAAACAAGAGCAAATTTTTCTGAGTGGGGAATGTCACGTGTTTCGTTTTTCCAGTGGGGGGGGGATGCTGCATATATACATGCAAGCATCATCTCTTAAATTTCTGGTGGGGTGAAAAATGTTCATTCCTGGGGTGGGAACTTCTCTCCCCCCCAAGAGACGTCTAGATTAAACACTGACAGATATCTCTGTCTCAGTCCCCAAGGACAATGGTCAAACGTGACGGCATATACTCACGAAAGACAAAAGACCTGCACGAGACCATCGTCGTCATCTAACCGTTCAAGTTCAAGGGCTTTTCATGACCAGCAGATCAATAGAACTAATTTCTTAATCCAATTTTTACTAGCACACCGAGCTACAGACAACAGCTGTGGCGTTGAACCGAGATATAAAAATGCAAGAATAAAAGTTGACACAGAAAGTAATTGCTTTTCTGCAGACGAACGTAAAGACCAGGCAAATCTATATACACCGTGTAGGTAGGCCTATACACTTTCATAAGACGGTTATGTTTCAGTCCCACATACCTACCCCTCCTCCACCACCAGACAGTTCAGGCCTTAGGCTTCCCTGGCTAAAGCCACACCAATATTTTCGTTCAACAACTTATTATAACAGATGGGCGATGTAGCTTTGAGTCACTGTAAAGCTAACGCTATGCAATTATTACATCGAGAGCGAAAAAATAAATAAATGCTGGAAAGGCAGAAGTATTATACATTTATTATTTTTTTAAACCCCTCTTGACTTGACATGTTGCTCGTGAATAAGCTGTGCTGTGCGCGTGGCTTTCGAGTGGTGCTCAAGAAACATGGTGATTACGATTACGAATTACATAATTGAAATAAGTGTAGGTCCAAGTACACAAGTCAAATAAGATCAGAATGTAAAGGGCTAATTGTTGTAATAATATTGGAATAAGCCGCTCTATATAAAAGAATGCAAACGTGACCCATCTGACAAAAGATGGGTCACAAATGTATATCCAAATTATCCATTCATAGAAAACCTAACTGCATATGAAATGCGTACTCCACCTGTCTGAGCTTCTAAACATACTGCTTTGTAAATGAGCAACCTCCATACACCCAAATAGGGGGGGACATTTAACCACATTTCACATCTACTTGTAACCGTGTTGCGCATGTCAATCTGATTTTTTATTAAACGAATATACGCCGAAATACACCTACATACACAAGTCATATAATCATACATACATAATCGTAAAATGCACATACAAAAATACTGTGTAAAAAAATCATCAGAACTGTTGTCATCATCTCCAGTTTCATGCACAAGATATTTGTATGAGGTGCATACATCCATCCTAATATGGGGTATTTTTCAGGTCTATCTGGCATTTGCGGGGAGGGGGTTTCATGTCTATTTGGCATTTGGGGGCTATTTTTTAAAGTTCTTTTTGGACTTTTTTTTAGGTATTTTCATGTACATCTGGCATTTTGGAGGCATTTTTCAGATCTATTGGGCATTTGGAGGGTATTTTTCAAGTCTATTTGGCATTTGGGGGGTGGGGGTCTCAGGTCTATTTGGCATTTGGGGGCTATTTTTCACGTCTATATAGCATTTTTGGAGTATTTAAAGTTGTGTTTTTGCATTTTCAAGGTATTTTTGAGGTCCATTTGGCATTTTGGGGGTATTTTTCAGGTCTATTTGGCATTTGCAGAGTATTTATGAAATGCATAACTTTGGGGTTTTTTCAGGTCTATTTTGCATTTCTGGGATATTTTTCAGGTATTTTTTTTATATTTTTGTATCTCTATTCAGGCTCTCTATATATCATCTTCTCTGCAATCAACAACGTTCAGTTCAACGTTGCTTACAATTAATGGTCACCGCCCTCGAAATAAATAACGGTTGCAATAATTTCCAAAAACTGCAAGAGAAAAAAATTTCCAAAGAGAGCACAATTCTGTATAAATAGCGTAGTCGATGAAGCCTAACGCCACTACATAATATTATGCCTCCTTCTATTCCTTTGTCTTTCCTGTCTGTTTTTGTCCGTACAGCGGAGTTCTAGCATCGACGGACCGTTTATCTATGCCGACCGTTGCTGGTGGTCCTATCGATCTGGCCGTGTTTTACAGTTTGGCGATTTGCGTGGTAACCCCACCCCATACACCCCGCACCCCCACACCCCTCCGTCACCAGCCGGTTTTTTATTTGCCTGTTTCGTTGACCCCACACCGTTGGTTTCGTTTTGGATCATCATCCCACAAATGCCGTAAAACTGGTCTACTACGGCCAGACGACACGACACGACACACAACTGCGCATGACAAGAGATGCGGACGGAAGGGACACACGGTAGGACGGAAGAGGACGAACAGACGGATGGACTAGGACAGAGGCACGAACATCTGGAAGGACACCGCAAGACACAATTAGACACGACGAGCAAGATGAATATATATTTTTATATATATATTAGTGTGGTCCTTAGCTCCATGTAAAAATATTTTTTGGAGAATTTTAAACGAGGCAACCTCCTAACTTATACCTTTAGGTTAAAAAATATTAACACTGAAAATTTTGGGAGATTTTTTTGAGTTTTAGGGGTCGCTACCGGACATAACATATATCAATGTAAAGACACAGGCGAAACATGGAATATCATATATTGTATACTATTACTAGTGTACATGTATGGTTGAATGCACAAATTGAAATAAATTCTGGTGGGCAATGGACCGTGCTGGAGGTGGACTAGTGGCCTGTGAACTGGCTTACTATTTTGGTCAAAGCACATAAGCGGACATACTTTTTTCCAGTTAATGTTTCCATTATTGCATCAGTCTTTTGCGACGATAGGTATATATTTCTTCGCAACCAATATAGCGGACTCTGCACCTGATCCTCATTATTTGTTTGAAGCTTGTTATACTTGTTCATGAGTGTCACTCCACGCTTTGTAATGTCATTCACAACTTTCACTGAGCTCGCAGTGGCCTAATCTAACTTGAAGTTCTCGTCGCTTGACCACGTATTGTATATCAACGTGTTTTTGGTGGTTAAAGTGGTTTGGGTGAGCAGTGGGAACGCTGAAAGTGAGCAGTGGGAACACTGAAGAAGAATTGCATTGAAATGCATGTGTTTTGGCGTTTCGTCGTGATGAGCAGTGGGAACGCAAGCCAAGAATTTCGAGAGCAGTGGGAACGCCGTTCCCACGCGTTCCCACCCACTTTAAACCCCGAGAAAACTTGATGGAATGCCTGTATTTCCGGAAAATCTCGTGTTTTCCGTGACAAAATCTTCCAGTTGCATTGAGCTTATTACAGCAGGTTCAAAGGTTGTTCTTTGTAGTGGACGTTCGCTCCAAGTTTTGTCCAGAGTATTAGCCATTTGGCGCTTGGCAGTGGCGTAGCTATAGCTTTTCATGGACCCGTGCGCAGAGGTTTCGCATTGGGCCCCTGTTTGGCTTTGTAAGACCGGTATCTTCAATTGAGATCGTGCTATCAAGATCACCAAAAACTAATCAATGGCATTTGCTATTATACCTAGATATCTATGCGCAGGTCAGCGGCCATATTGGTTGTTTATTAGACCACTCCGTCATTTCGGTGGATTATTTCAACTTTATGCAGAATTCGCGCAGTAATTTCACACATGTTCGAGTTTACTGGTTCTAGGTTCGTGTACCGAACTTATTTGTCGGGTTCGTCAAGGATTTTGCGTTGGAAGGGATTTGGTTCGCAAGTCATCTTGTGTCGCCCACGTGTTGACGTTAGACGCCTCTTGATGCACACGGTCGAGCTCAACCATCAAGACCGTGTGACTTCACCGCTGTTGTCTGCTGTTTACATCTCGCCGAAGGACGGTTCACGCAGGTCAGTGGAATTAACTCGATCGGATGTTGTCTCTGGTGGCGTTCAAAACTACCAACCGACAAGCGACAAATGCCTTCTACTGTGCAAACTTTGTGCCCGACGATTGGCCGGACGCGCGCATCATCTTCAACCAGCGAGGAGCTTCAGTTTCGTCAGCGTTTCGTGTTTGCGAGCCCTGTCATCTGTCGCCGCTCTACTCTACTGACGCAACCTGTACCAGAGACTCTGAACATTCACACCATCTGAAAGCTGTTGACGGGATTCCGTTGGATGATTCTACGTGTCTGCGAGGGATCGCCACTGATGACTGTTTCCGGCTCACTGTGACTTATTTTGCTAATTGATGGAATTTTCTTGTTGTTATGACACTTAACATCATTTCGGCTAGTTAGCGCAGAGAGCGCCTCTGAGTAGGTTTCTTGAAGAGGCGCTATATAAATACTTGAAATAAAAAATAAATAAATAAATAACACATGTAGCACAACTCACAGAATGAACATGCATGCTGCACGAATGGAACAGATAAAGTAATTATAACTGCAGTGTTTCTCAGTCGAATTTACAATCTATCAGGTTGCAGATTTATCCATTAATTATTAGAAGGCTCACTTAAAACAAATCATGACATCGTAGAGTTTTTTCTAGCATTTTGTTCAGCAAAAAATGTCAATCATCTATCAATTCTGGTTCATGAGTTGCAATTTGCACACCAAAAACGACACAATCGTCAATGTTCCATAGTAACTAAAAATAAGTTTAGCAATATTCTCTGCAAAGTGCAAAAATAGTGTCAAATACGTGATTCCCTAGCAACCTGATCAGCACGTGCCTAAGTCTTAATTTGTTGTCTCCCGGATTTTGAGTGAGAGCTTAGAGGAGTTGAGAGCAGAATGGAAATTGTAGAAAAATTAAGAGTCCGGCTGTTGAAAGTGAAATGAAGCGAAATTGCCGCCAAAAGATGCAATGGCTGTGAATGCATTATAGAAAAATGTCATTAAAATAAGTAAGTAAGTGGCAATCATGATGTCGGAGATGTTAATAAATATGTGATTAGTTGTCCATCAGATTCTATCATAGCGATTAACATGGTTGGAGAGCATATTAATGGAAATTACACATAGTGGACCACAAAGCCCAAATTAATTCTAAACTTGAACTTTGACCTCTGGTAGCGACCCCTAAATGTCTTCAGATTCTCTCCAAAATTTTTCTCAATTTTTTTCTCATCAATAGAAACCAATTTAGAGGGTGCCCCGTTATAAAATCAGACTTTTAAAAATAAGGACCACCCTAATATATATGTATATATATTATGTATATATATGTATATATATATATGTATATATATGAATATATATATATATATACATGCGTGAAAAACATCCTAATCAGTAGCCAGACAGCGTGAAAAAGAACAACGAAACGGAGCGGGAAGGCGAATGAGGGAGAACCGGAAAAGGGAACGAAGGGATCCGTGAAGGGGACCGGGAACGAGAACTAGCGGGGTGGGAAGATGAATGAAGGGAACCGGTAAGGCGAATGAGGGAGAACCGGGAAGGGGAACGAGGGCAACCGTGGAGAGAACCGGGAGGGCGAACGAAGAGGAACCGGGAAGGGGAACGAGGTGGAACCGTGAAGGGACCGGGAACTAGAACTAGCGGGACCTGGAAGGCGAATGAGGGGAACCGGGAAGGGGAACGAGGGATCGTGGAGGGAACCGGGAAGGCGAATGAGGGAAACCGGGAAGGGGAACGAGGGGATCGTGGAGGGAACCGGGAAGGCGAATAAGGGGAACCGGGAAGGGAAAAGGGGGAAACCGGAAAGGAGAAACAGCATAACCGGAAAGGCGAATGAGGAAACTGGGAAGGGGAACGATGGGAACCGTGGAGGGGACCGGGAAGGAGAACTAGCGGAACCGAAAAGCCGAACGAGGGGAAGCCGGGAAGGCGAACTAGACGTCGTAACGGTCATCAGCGCAGACGTCGAAGCACGAAAGAAATCAATAGCGAAAGTATTAGAACGCAGGACTGCCTTTTTTCATCATCAGCATCATCAGCCGCTGACCAACAACAACAGCAGGTCGACTGTCGTCGGTCGTATACCTTATTACGAAACGTCACCGACATTCCTATCAGACTACACGCCACCTTCGTCAACAGATACATTTCAATTACACACGAGACTTCAAAAATGCTGCAGACGCTCCAATTCGAGTCTCTTTAAAAGCAATGCTTCTTTAGCAGGGTTTCTTTTTGCATTAAAAAGGCTGAACAAATTTGGAACATTTGTGGAAGAGCAAAGATGGATCAAACGTCAGCGTTAGCTTTAAAAGAAATTAAAAACTGGAAATTGCAAAAATAAAGTATACTAGACCTAGCCTACCTACCACTCACTGACATCAAATTAAAGTAAGTTAATAATAGTTTATAACATTTTTAATTAAATAAATTATTTATTTACTAGCTGAAGAAGGTCCCGAACGCCATTCTGAGGCATTCATCAGTGCCCTACAGGCTCCTTAAAGCTTTTCTGTATCGCCGTGGTTGGAGTAGGAGCGCCTCCGAGTGGATTTCTTGAAGGGGCGCTATATAAATTCCTGAAATGAATGAAAGATTGCAGTGCATCTGAAAAAGGCAATGCTTTTAAAAACCAAATAATACATAATACATTCTCAAATCGCACAGGGTATTCATCACAAGCATGTAATTTAAGCAGCATTTCCTCTAACACTTATAACATCACCAACTCGAGGAGTGGTGCCTGTGTATGGCTTCCACAACTTTATTACATTATTATTATTACCATAATTCATTATTACTACTTTGCTTTATTCTACAATCTATTTTGATGTCCCCAAGGCTGCTTTTAAGGAATTTTTATAACTGCACAACTCCTTTCCTTTCCCATCTTCCATGGTAAATTACTTCCAATCGGAGGACAATGACCCTTTTTGCTAGTTTTAAATGTACAGAAGTGCTTCTGCAACTGCGCAAATCCATTTAGAACTGAACATTTTGTGTACAACTGCACGTTAAAACAAGCCCTGGACGTTCCATTGTGAGTTTGCAAATGGAGCAACAAAGGCTATACTTACATGCTTACTTACTTACTTATTTACTAACTTACTTATAATATTATCTTAACAATCGACTTGTCTGCCAGATTTAATGCACAGCCTCAGAGCAAGCGAAAACTTTATTGTATAGAAAGTATTGTCACCATGCATAATCACCAAGCTAGTCGTCAAATTTCAGCGATTCACTTGTGATTCACCTTTCCTACTATGTACATGTAGGTTGCTTCATCCTTTACCGACCGAGAGCATAGGATTTTCCCATACCATAGGATTTTCCCATACCATTTACTATACTTTCGTGGGTAAAGGGTTATCCCTAATCAGTATCTCTGTGAGTTTCTGTTGACGCTACACTTAGAGCAGTCATTCACCAGACTGATGTCAAAAGCGCATCACATCTCCCATTCATTTATTTGTCACATTTTTAACGCTTCTCTGGCCACAGGCAATTTATTTCCACCCCGTTTTCTTAACCCATTCAGTCAAATGATGACGTTGCAAGTCAGTGAATTCAAGACTAATGTAAAACAGTCGCTAAATTCGCTCCTATTACTCATGCACAAGCCGAATTGATCCGCCTATAGAGTAAGTAGAAAACACCGAACCATTGAAGAAACTATGTCAAACCATGGATGACGTGAACACGTGGGTCATTATTATATAGGTTCAGGGATAATGCATTCTTAATATATTTTTGATTTCAGTCCTTTCCACATCACACTGCAGCTGCTCACTCAATTGCCCGTCATCTCCAACTGTCACACACAGACATACGGGCCTGCAAGTAACTACCCAGTAATCCTGGCCCGTGCTACTACAGCCTATAAGTCCCCACTTTGCAACTGCCTCCTCTATTGCGCCGGTGCATGACCTGGCTGTGACCTTGCACCAGGAATTGACCTTCACTTAGTATGTCGTGAATCTATCAGCTACAGCAGATTTGCACCATATGCTACCACCTCTGACTGACTCACTGACTGTCTGTCTGTCTGTCTGTCTCCTGTGGCTGCTTCTACCCTGATGCATGCATTCGCATTTGTATCAACTGCAAAGGCGACTCTCAGTTTTAAAAGCAGCAAAATGCAAACTGTTTTAAACACTTTGGCTCCATCAATCAGTACGATTCCAAAGTTCGGCCAAACTGCTATAATAGTTGAATACATGCTGGATGATCTGAGCAGCATTGGTTGGCCATGTAAAGAAGATACAATAAGTCCTTATGAGGATGAGTCACCGTCTGGTCCGCCCTGCTTGATCTTATCTGAAGGAGCCGGACTATTTCGCATATGGACCTGTCCCTTGCCGATGATCACTGTGCTCTGAAGAGGGGCAAAGCTATTCCGGTTTTTCCCTCGCCCTACCTCCTCCTCCCTTCTGACCGGTACTTCCGCATTGCGACATCGCAGCTTCACTGTCATAGTATTAATTTTATTTTGGAATAACACAGATGAATGAATGAATGAATTAATTTACTGCACACAAAAGTCAAATGGTACAAATGTGAGTCAATAAAGTACAGCGCAATAGGAGTCCGGAAAAGTTAATAGCTTATACTATCCGGACCCCTCTTCCTTGACTATTTTCAATTTTTCATGCATGCTATTATTTCACTTAACTAGAACATAACTGATGAAAGTAGACTACTAGTGATAAACATAATATGAAAATTATAATAATAAAAATAATGATAAATATAATAATAATACCAAGAAAATATTAGTGCAGCAGTATATCAACTCAAACCACAATGATATAAAAGACACCAGAAAACATCATTATCGACAGATAATTATAGCATCGCCCTCCTCCTTTATCCAGACTTAGGACTGGCGCTGTCAGAGTGTAAACAGTAGCGGACTTCAAGCCGTTGACGCATACTGCAAAGCACGACGTGACTTTCTTTCTCTCTCTCTGTCTATCTTTGCCTCTATTTTTTTCAACAGCGATTGAAAACCACTTTGTCTGGCCATTGTTGTCTGTGGGTAGAACGTCGTACTTCGCTTTCTCGATACGATGAAGAGATGTTATAATACGAATGTGCAAATATGATTCTGATTCCGATAAGATACAAGGACCAACATTTAACCACTTACGGATAACTTTTGCTAAGACTTGTCCCGCAGACTTTAGCTGCTTGTGAGGCGTCGTTCTACCGGTATGGCCAAGTTACGGCGTCATATAAAATTGTCGGACGTTAGTAGTATTATTGCAACTACAGAATGCGTTCCGGATAATCTTAATTGGAAGTTTAATGCGCAACGTATCGACCAATGGCATGCCATAACCGAGTTTTAATCAGGTCAATCTGTAGGCCTAACCATCATGTATTTATTTATTTGTTTATTTATTTATTTTATTTATTTATATTTATTAGGAGCACCTATATAGCATCCATTCAAGACTATCTAACTACTCAGAAGCGCACCCGACCCAACTTCGGCTAAATAGAACAGTTAGAGAGAACACGGCAGTGTGATCCCTGGGCATTACCACCTACCAGAGACTCCGATCAACCACACCATCTACCAACTGTCTACGGGAATCAGATGGTTAACTCTGCATGTTTGCGTGGGCTCGCCACTGTTGACTCTTTCAGCTTACTGTTTTGTTTTGCAACCTGTTGTTATTTTTCACTCGCTACGACTCTCAATATCATTTCGGTTAGTTAGCATAGAGAGCGCCTCTGAGTAGATATCTTGAAGAGGCGCTATATAAATTTTCAGAATGAATTAATTAATGAATGCATTAGGTGAAGTGCCATGCATGGGTGGCAGCCTGGCAGGACCAGTGACCAAGAAAGTATGGTGTTGTCTTGTGGAGGTCCGCGAGTGACGGACAAGAAGCTCAGCCTGAACAGATGAACGAAGGGAAACTCGGCATTGGACATTCAAGGTAGAACAGCAGAACTGCAGGTATGGGGAGCTGAAGGTATATGGCTCGTAAACACTTGCCATGTATAATAGGGTGATTCAAGCTCTGTGGGGAAAAAATGAAAGTTGGAAATTAAAAGACGCTCTTTACTTTTTGTGTTCCTTTTAGTTCATGGAGCAAAACTGTGAAATATTATAGTAATTGGTTTGTATTTAGTTCTGCCTCACGGAGCTCAAAGTTTTCCAAGATTTATTTAACTAAATTTTATTTGCGTGTAAAGCATTTAAAATTAGTTACCTAATTTTTTATAATATAGAACTTAAAACTGTATATAAATTGAGCATAAACAAAGTGGTGAAGTGTGTAAACAGCCAAATTTGTTAATTTGTCATTATAATTTAGGCAAAACAAATAATTGCAAAACTATTCAAAATCCGAAATGCTTGTTAACATTTTGAATACATAACAACAACAATATTATGGCTGGAGCCAGGCCAAGGACTTCCATTCATCTTAATAGAGAACCTTAAGAGACGTTTTGAGGTAGAGTAATGCCTACAATCTTGAATGTTTACAGTTTTCTTTCAAAAGAAAGAGAAACTTTCTCAGTATGTGGTAGTGAAAATGTTGGTCAAGACATCGAAATCTGTGCGAAAGGCTAAAGTAATATTATTTCAAATGCAGTTCTAAGAAACATTGTTCGGAAACTGAATGCATGAGGCCTACTAGAAAAATACAGATGCTTCTGATGTAACAAGAATTGTAGGTGAGGAACACAGACAACTGACAAAAGATGACTGTTTGCAATCAATAAATATTCTCTTTCATATTGGTCGTTGTGAGGCCATGAGTAGGCCCTATAATTTAAATTGAAGAAGATAACAAACTTGGCTATGAGAATATTTCTTGTGTATCAGGAGCAAATTATGCAATGGTGCAGTTGGACTAGATACAAATTTGGCCAATAAGAAGAAAGAAAAAAGAAAAGAAATGAAAGAAATACGTATATGGTGTAAAAAATGGAAAAACACAAGAAGTATTGGAATAGCCTATCTAAGTCAAGAGCAGTTGTTTACATCATGTTTTGAAAGTGAATCAAATCATAGTGATTAAGCAGATGAGTAGCATATTTGAATGAACAGTTCTGAAATTTTGTGGAGAAACATTTTGCGGAAACCCAATATCCATTGACATCTGACTATGAGAATAAGAGAAAGCGAGAGATGTTTTGTTCTTTGAATATAATTCAACCAAGTCGTGCTTCTGCATTAGGTCAAGCAAATATCACCATTCACCAGCAGAAAGGCAGACTACATTTTAGCAGCTGGAGGTTAATTGCAAAGATAAAGTAGGCTATCCAAGTTTCCACTGTCGTTCAGCGGCATTTGATTTCAACGTTCGTCAAATATTGAAGTTGGCTTTGCATGTAAGGCAACTGTGTTGAAAGATTATAAAGAATTGTTTCAACTTAGTCTAATCCTTCTTGGACGGTTCCATCACTTAGGACATATCTGTGAGTGCCGAGTGCACTTAACCATGCACACTGGATGGCTGAACTTAAATCAAGTGAACACAAAATGAAGCCACTGGTTGTTTAAAATATGGATTATTTTTAACTTTACATATCTCAATGCATATGATGCACTGTTGCTCCATGTAGTGATCTGCACTTGATACAAGAGAAAACTAAATTTTATCTGAATCCAAAAGCAATTTCCAACTTGTAAAACTGGTTCAGAAGCATTTGACTGTTACTTAAAGTAAACTTATGGGCCTTTTCCTATTGGTGAGGGATTGGCACCATTTGGCTTCTTTTCGTAAACCGTTTGAACATTGCAGTCAGATACGTCATTTATTCAAGAAGATGATGACAAATGGTAAGAATCTCCAAATATTAGGTTGCTAATAAGATTGTTAACAATCTTTAACTTGTTGGTTACAATAAGGAAGGAGGGATCAACATTCGACTCCACATTGACGAAGCGCGAAGATCAAATTCGAATAAAATCAATTAAACTTTCAATTTCCTTTAATAAATTAAGGTATATTGGCATTTAAAACAATAGATACTAGCTTCTTAGGTAGTGTTGCATCGTTTTTATTAGACTATATTATTAAGTTTTTCGGAAAAAAATTATTTACTCATATGCGATTTTTTGAAAATCACAATAAAATTAAATAATTTCAAGGTCGATGAGGCAGAACTAAATATTATCCGATTTCATTCAAATTTTGGGGAGCATATTTTATTACCAAAAGGAACATAAAAAATCGAGAGCACCAAAAAAATTCGACATTTTATTTTTTTGAATCACCCTAATGTATAAGGACTGCATGCAGAGGCAAGCACATTCTTGCCATAAGAGTATTGCATAAAAATGATCAGTAATTATGAGTATTTGCTATAAAAAAAACAGTACTTCATTGTACATACCAATTTGTCTTAATATAATAACTTACTTTCTAAGTATCAGGCACATGCCATGTATGCATTAAGCATAGGCCTATAACTTATTTGCAAGTACTTTGTCATTGCTCGCTAAGTAGGTATTTGTCATAAGAGCAGCCTAGTCCTAGATATATCATACAGCACTGAATACTCTCAAAACTTGCTTACCTAACCTAACAATAATCTATGTTGTAAGGCTCAAGTGCATGTCTTGTATGTACAAATCATATAACTCAATTTGTAAGTAAATACTCGCATTTTGTTATAAAGGAGCAGAGATATAAACAGTATTGAATACATGGATACGGATACATTGCCTAGGATACATTGCTTAGGATACATTGCTTACGAATGTAGACTGAGCTCCCCTCCCACTGTCCACTTCGCAACTCCAACAGGCTTGACCCTTGGTCCACCCCCACCCCCATACAAGAACTGCTATATGGCTCAGTCTCGATCATATGCCTCAATTGGTCGTACTTTTGTAATGCGCCTTCTCTTTGTGCTAACTCTGCAATTTTCTCTGGCAGTCTCTATTCCGCTTTCTCTGTCTTCTCAAAACCTGCTTCTTCTCGCAAGCTCTTGCACACTGGGAGTGCTTCTGAACAGTTCACAATACCAGAGGTGCTTTTTAAATGCCTAAATACAATACAATACAGTAAAACCTGGTTCATCTAAAATATTAAACTTACTTTTGCAAAGTTAACACACAGAGACCGGTAACAATAATAATAATAATAATAATAATAATAATAATAATAATAATAAGATAACCACTTTGGAAAAGGGGTAGCCTTTCAACAACAATAGCATGACAATAATAATAATAATAATAATAATAATAATAATAATAATAATAATAATAATAATAATAATAATGACGACAATTTCTATGGCGCCGTAACACAGCACATGCCTTTACAAAGGCGCCTCTATACAAACACAAAGTGCTTGCCTTAAAAAAAATCACCTGCAAACACACAGACTCCATTACGTAACTCTCTGATCAGCAGCCGAACAATAGGGCGAACCACACAAAATATTAAACCAAGGTGCAGGAAGTCATCATCACCATTCCAGGTATAGAAACGGGATCAATTTCTTCATCATAGACACCCGATAGACTTTCCTTTCCCGGTGACGCCATATTTCAGACATTAAAATGGGAAAGAAAAATACAATATTTCATTATCACGCGTCTGGTCGTCTGTTTCAAAAGTCCTTATTGTGTCGAGCCGTCTGAGGAGGAGGAGAAGGACGAGGAGGAGGACGAGGAGGAGGACGAGGAGGAGGACGAGGAGGAGGAGAAGGACGAGGAGGAGGACGAGGAGGAGGACGAGGAGGAGGAGAAGGACGAGGAGGAGGAGGACGAGGAGGAGGAGAAGGACGAGGAGGAGGACGAGGAGGAGGACGAGGAGGAGGACGAGGAGGAGGACGAGGAGGAAGAGAAGGACAAGGAGGAGGAGGAGGAGGAGGAGGACGAGGAGGAGGAGAAGGACGAGGAGGAGGACGAGGAGGAGGACGAGGAGGAAGAGAAGGACGAGGAGGAGGAGGAGGAGAAGAACGAGGAGGAGGAGTAGGAGAAGCCAGGAGGAGGACGAGGAGGAGGACGAGAAGGAGGAGAAAAGAAGGAGGAAAAGGACGAGGAGGAGGACGAGGACGAGGAGAAAAGAAGGAGGGGAAGGTGTGTGAGCCGACTAATTTCCTGGCCACGTGTTATTAATAAAAACCCAGCGGTCTTTATTTGCACAGGAAATCAGCAGGCCTAACGCCGAAAGACGTAAATAATCCGAGAAAATGACATGACAAATAACGCCGCCGCCGCACGTTCCCACAGGCAAACACTGAAAAAAGCCGTCTGATGAAAATCGGCTTATTGCGTAATGTAGCGAGACGCAATTTGTCTGCATGCATGCATCCGTCATGTAGCACATTTTTTTATACCTCACAATGGCCATGCATACATGGCCATCTACAACACATCAATAAATTTAGATCTATCTATTCTATTCTATCTGTCTCTCGATCTATCTGTCTATCTATGAAATTTAAATAAGATAACTATTCAGAGGTGCTCCCGACCCAGGCACTGCCAAAGAGGAAAGTCTTGAGAAGTTCATAAAAGAGTTAGACAAATTCTATAGGAGGAAATATCTTACGTTTCTGGAACAACTCTGCAAGTATGATCAGCATGATCAGCGGAACACTACAGAACGTAATGTAATTTAGCGCAATGTATGGCAGAACACTACATAGCATAATGTATTTTAAATAGCGTACTGTATGGCAGAACACTACATAGCATAATGTACTTTAGTGTACTGTATGGCAGAACACTACCGGGTACATAACATAATGTACTTTAGGGTACTGTATGGCCGAACACTACATAACATAATGTACTTTAGTGTAATGTATAGCGGAATACTACATAACGCAATGTACTTTTAGCGTAATGTATGGTGCATAAAGGCACTACATAACATAACAGGGCTGCTTTTAACGAATTCTTAGAACTGCACAACCCATTCTTTCTTTTCCCATCCTCCATGGTAAATTACTCCAAACGGAGGAAAATTACCTTTCTAAACTAGTTTTAACGGCACAAAAGTGCTTCTACAACTGCACAAATCCATTTAGAACTGCACATTTTGTGTTCAGCTGCACGCTAAAAAAAGCCCTGTAACGTAATGTACTTTAGCATAATGTATGGTGCCTAAAAACCTCCAAGTTGATCAGTAGGAAGACCATTATGCATTTTTGGTAAGTGCTCGCGCAAATGCGAAGTCATCTAAAGCTGAACATGTATAGATCTAACGAGTCTGTGAGATTCTGGTGATAAATACACGGACTACTGAGCACTACTTAAATGTCATTCGTTGCCTGACCTTCTTCAACTTCGTCTGACCTTCTATACCCAGACAGATTTTACAGGTTTTTAAAACTTCCGATTAAAAAGGCAGGGTATCATGACATGGCCACACAGAGCTGAAAAAAAGACCGCTGTCTGAGACTGGTTCTGGTTACATCATACAGGAGCTTCCTGTTTAAAGCCAGTCTATATCAATCTCTAATGGCGTCATTGGAAGTTGAAACCTGCCGAGGGGCAGTGAACTTAAAGAAGAAGAAGAAGATATCAATTTTGATTTTAAAAAACCCTATCTTTGCGGTGCTGGCATTCTGTAATGTATCATGATTGACATTTGTAATTGTAATTGTAATTGAACACTTGTATAGCGCCGCTCACAGATTCAGTAGCGCTCCCGACCCAAAGTTAGCACTGCCGCTAACGAATAGTATAGTCTTCAGGCGCTTCCTAAACAGAGGGAGAGAGAGGCTGAGAAGCTCAAGACGTAGTTTATGTGGAAGACGGTTCCAGCAGGCGGGGCCAACATAGGCAAAGCTTAACATGTAACATGTATTACAATCGATCTTACACTGATCGGGATCATGATCAGGATTATGATAAGCAAGTTTTCAGTAGATCATGATTTACAACTCCCTTGGTATTTCTCAGTATTTCCTCTCCCAAGACCACGTCAATGCAAATCCTGAGCAAGATAAACTGGTCTTGTGGAGTTGGAACTCTGGTTTGCATCCCGATCATGCGAGAAGGGATGAGGAGTATGCATGGAAGATGAAAGGGAAGATGTCTGTTGTTTTGATAAATAGTATCCTTGAAATAATCGCCTGTTTAGCATACATACCAGGCTGCAGCCAGTGTGAAGGTTGATAGATACATGTAGTTCATGTCTCCGTCAAGGCATTTCTGTTTGACCATGGTACACACCATCGTAATCGGTTATGTAGGGCACGGTGGTGTAGAGGTATGCTCGGTGCCTTGAAGCCAGAAGGTTGCAGGTTCGAATCCACCTCAAGCTGCCGCATAGGGACTCTGAGCAAGTCCTTCACTCGCAATTGCTCAGCACTTCGGCGTGAAACTCCGATTCAGTGTCTGCGTTGTATTCGGGAGTGCCTCTGAATAGGAATCTTGAAGCAGCGCTATAACAAGTGCTCATACATACATACATGCATTCAAGCATACATACATACATATATAAATACATAAATACATACATACATACAGACATACATAGATACATACATAACATACATACATAAACAAAGGCAATGACTGCACAGTGTACAGTGACATACACTGATGGCGAGAGAGAGAGGGAGAGAACTGGTCGCCTACCCCACCCCTCCCATAAACCAAGGCTAACAAATTTTTAAAAAGTTCCTATCATTCATAATTTCATATCGAAAGTTGTTTATAAAATTCTCATAAATGGCTGAAGGGATCATGGCACCATCATCGTACTTGTGGTTCCGTACTCTACCATTTGTCTTAAGTGTCGTAACTAAAAAAAGTCCGACAGCTTTCTAACAGGAAGTGAGTTCAACCTCTATCTGAATCAGATGCAAACATTGATAAGAACCGCGCTTCCACACGGTCTCAACAACGCAGTTTGTTGGATCAAGGCATTCAGACCGGGCTATAGCTATACACTGGCAAAAGCGTTCGTTCATCAAGGCCTGAAGGGCAGGCACCTCTGGGCATGAGGAGGAGAGTGCCCCGTTCTTCGCACGTTGATCGTCGTCGCTTAGTTCAGAGTTTAATCCCCGGCTATCACGGTGAGTGTACACAGCGATCTGAAAATGGCCTGGCACCCAGTCAAACGGGAAACGGTCTTGATGGATCACATCTGATCAATTCCCCAAAACACGAACAGAGACCACTATCAGGCCCGCCGAGAAGGGAGGACAGGGTAAGGGGAGGGGCAAATGCCCAGGGCCTGGCAACTTTTAAGCGCCCGGCTATATATACAAAGTTTACGATTTGCGGCATTAAAAAACATACTCAGGGCACATTAGGATACTAGGATAGCATAGGGACACCAGTGACTGCTCTGCCTATATTGGGGTCTTGAATGTCTCTCGTCAGCCCTGGTCGCAATATCGCAACTTGTATTCACCTGTAAATGTATTATTTATTTATTTCTTATTTATTTCTTATTTCTTATTTATTTCTTATTTCTTATTTATTTATTTATTTATTATTATTTATTTATTTATTATTTATTTATTTATCATTATTTATTTATTTATTTATTTATTATTTATTTATTTCACACATTTGCTATAGCGCCCCTTCAAGCTCACAACTCAGAGGCGCTCCCGACTACAGCACGGACACTGCATCGGAGTTTCACTCCAAAGCGCATGAGCAATTGCGAGTGAAGGGTTTGCTCAGGTTTCCTACGAGGTGTCTTGAGGTGGATTCTAACCTGGAACCTTCCAGCTCCAAGGCATCAAACCGACCACTACAATACCGCGGCTGGTACAATTGCAACAAATGGAACACATCAGAAACGGGGCACAAACAGCAACAAGGGCTGCTCCTCGCCCCAGCAGCACACAAGATAACAAGGAACAAAGAAAGAGCAGAGCCCGAATAACGGAGAAAGAACCCATATGCCAGGAAAACATAAACGATATTAAGTTGCAACTTCGGTATTATTAACCCTTCGTGAAACTTGCTACTTTGCAATTTTAGCATCCATGCGCTGAAGACCTGCTGATGACCCTACATCAGAGAAAGCAGAGCAACGATGAGAGAAATAAAACAGAACAAAACCTGCAGAGTTCTTTTTTGTAGTAACCATTACCAGAAGATGAAAGGAGAGTATCAGAATCCAATATTGTCTGCCCTGTTCCAGAAACTTCTATTATAAATGGCATTCGTCGATAAATTATCCAGCGACGTGAACCGCGTGCGCTAATTAAGAACCGAATCAGTTTTTTGAATAAATCTTGTTTTTCAACATACATAAAATTACACGTATACACAATAATTAATACGCTCTGATCTGCTGCAAAAAACCGCAGCTAATTATCTAAGCAGGTGGACTAGTAGCTGATTGCCAGATTTCGTATACCCTACAAATGAGTCTGCAATCTATGGAATAAATAATCTCGACACAGTCATTACGCAAACAACAACAACAAGAGCCACCCATAACCAGTTTAATCAATTTCCAATCAGCTGCACAGCCTATCAGCAGGGGCCATTACGTGGATAAAAAAAATCGAATTTTGCATTTTCTAAATCAACCATTCATTACAGTGAAACAATAACTGACATGAATGAAAACGAAAAGTCGAGGGCCTGGCCGGTGTCACGTGACAGAGTCCTTCAACCCCCCCCCATGGAGAGTCTATTTCGAAACAGATTATCCAACGACGGAACTATTTCAGAATAAACTCGCCCCCGGAGACTATATTCTACATAAAGTCTCCGGGGCAGAGAATCTTTCATCCGCGGCTAAAATAAAGTCTCCCCATTCAGCGCGCAAGGGGTTACAGTCATGATATAGAATTTATTTACTGATAAGCAGGATAAACCGTTTGTTTAAGTTGCTAAACTATTTCACAAGAACATATCTTCCAAACTCATTAACTTTAATACTATAAAAATTTCTTCCGTACAGGGTTACTGCCAGGGAGACTGTTTCGGGGGGAGAATTTGTACGGGGGGGTCTTTATATCGCAAAATCAGCAACCTGGGTGTTCGTCCATCATGTAGCCTACTGCAGCCATAAAGTAACATGGAAGCTTCACAGTGGTCTTTCATTCTAGAACATTTTTCCATCCATAAAATGGTCTACTCTCCAAGGCTCCAAGCCTGTATGTCACGAAAACACCCATTATAATGCTCAAGGAATTCGTCCATGATCACTGCTAAGTAGCCATTTTGTTGACAGCCACTAGGGAAGGAAATTCATGAAGACGGAGGAGGGATAGGGACAGAGGTAGAGCCACGAGACATAATATGTCTGACAGCAAGCACATAACCTATCAGACCTGCAACTGTACTTGTGATAGGTCATCAGACATTTTGCACCCGACAGCTTGCTTATTTTGAGTGGCAGATGTGATAGCATCTCATGTTGCAAGTTGCCTGGTTGACCTGTTTTTACCGCTTTTTTGAGAACTTGTCATCACTTGAAGCCTGTCATGTAGTCCTAATCCCTCTGAATAAGATGCTGCCCGACCAGACTCTGAGGATTTTCCCAAGGGACTATTCTATTTGTCAGTTTCAATAGGATATCCTTCATGCATGGTACACTAAGACTATAGTCAGTTTCAAGGAGATTAGGCCACTAAGAAAGGACTGCACAGTCAGCCGTTGAATAGTTAGTTAACCATAATGTCTAATCATGATTATGTTTAAGATTATGATTTAAGATAATGATGTCCAATCATGATTAACTCTGCCACTGCTCTCGTACCTTGGCAGTGCCAGTCCCAAGCCTGAAAAAGGAGGAGGGTGACATTAATCATCTGTGATATGACAAAGTGCAAGCAAATCACAATTCTGTAGGAGTGTAGAATCGCAGGTCAGGAGCGTTTCTTGGGTGTTTATCTTAGACATTTGCGATTACCAATATAAGATTAGCTTCATATATAGGCAGGGTTTAAAGTGTGCCTGGACGTTCATGGACGGCGTCCATGCACTTGTTTTAAAATCTGAACGCCGTCCAGCCACTTCTTGGCGAGCACAGACTGGAAAGGTTAGGGGCGTCCAGGCACTTCTTTTGGAGAGGTAAGGGGGGTCCAGGCACTTCTTTTTCCACACTTTAGGCGCTGCATATATGGGGGTTGGAAAGACAAGGTCTGGTAACGACTCATTCTTGAAGGTAAAGGGATTGCTACAGACATCAATTTACCTTTATCAGCGTTTCTTAAATTCGTTCATTCGTTCTTTCAACGATTTCTATATAGCGCCTCTTCAATAGGACTACTCGGAAGTGCTCCCGACTCAAGCACGGCAAACGGTATAGCTTTGCATTGAATAAAAAAAATGCTTTACATGGCCGATGACAAAGTTTGCAATTTGTAATATGCACCAAGAAAAGAACCAAAAATATGGAGGACCAATGGAAGTGCAAAAGAAACAATTAGCCACTGGAAATCACTTTCACATCTCATCAGCCACCTATTGTCTAAAAGGACCGCACAGTCAGCCGTTGAATAGTTAGTTAACCATAATCCAAAAGCTGTCGGAACCATGAGCCAAAGCCCAGCAGAAAATATTGCAAAGCAGGGAGACAAAATCAGAACTTCCAATCCATGACAAATACAGTCCCAGCTGTCCCCATAATTTCCCAGTCGCTTTCCAAGCTTCTCCTCAGACAGAAAAGGCTATCCAACGCAACCACAATGCAGACGAAGGCCCTACATTTATTGAGATACTTATCGTGGAATTTACGAGAGAAACAATCCAGTAATGAAGCCAGGAATTTATGAGAGAAACAACGCTGCAATTGAGCAGCGTCCGCAGAAGCAATTTACTGATGTCTATTCTCGCTTATATTGCTGACTTCTATTCTCGCTTATATTGCCGACTTCTATTCTCGCTTATATTGCTGACTTCTATTCTCGCTTATATTGCTGACTTCTATTCTCGCTTATATTGTTGACTTCTATTCTCGCTTATATTGCTGACTTCTATTCTCGCTTATATTGCTGACTTCTATTCTCGCTTATATTGTTGACTTCTATTCTCGCTTATATTGTTAACTTCTATTCTCGCTTATATTGCTGACTTCTATTCTCGCTTATATTGCTGACTTCTATTCTCGCTTATATTGTTGACTTCTATTCTCGCTTATATTGCTGACTTCTATTCTCGCTTATATTGCTGACTTCTATTCTCGCTTATATTGTTGACTTCTATTCTCGCTTATATTGTTGACTTCTATTCTCGCTTATATTGCTGACTTCTATTCTCGCTTATATTGCTGACTTCTATTCTCGCTTATATTGTTGACTTCTATTCTCGCTTATATTGTTGACTTCTATTCTCGCTTATATTGCTGACTTCTATTCTCGCTTATATTGCTGACTTCTATTCTCGCTCATATTGCTGACTTCTATTCTCGCTTATATTGCTGACTTCTATTCTCGCCTATATTGCTGACTTCTATTCTCGCTTATATTGCTGACTGCACGTCTTGGCCATGACATGGTTACGCTAAGG
Source organism: Lumbricus terrestris (assembly GCA_949752735.1). NCBI lineage: Eukaryota > Metazoa > Annelida > Clitellata > Crassiclitellata > Lumbricidae > Lumbricus > Lumbricus terrestris. The sequence continues at coordinate 10,663,676 of OX457052.1, read as the reverse complement.
CAAAGCAATCCATAGCACTGAAGATATAATAAACAGCTCCTCATCATCTCCGAGACCAATTATTCCAACATCAACAAACCTCACAAGGACGATAATACAAGCTACAAGACTGAACGTATTTCGTGCCTGACAATTTCAAATGCAGCTGCAAAAAGTGCTTTTGATAGCCATTATACATACATGACAACCACGAACTACGGTTTCCTTCGGACTACTCTTCTGACTAGACGGTGCTCGTGAATAAGCTGGTGCCCTGCGCTGCTTGGGTTTCGAGTGACGTTTTATAAATTTGAAGATTACGATGAAAATTACGATAACCATTAGTAATGCAATCAAGCCAATAACCGCCATGTTATGGCTCGCTTATGATCAAATGTAAACATATATCCTTAATGAAATTCTTTATTGGCAAAAGCTGGAAAAGAGAATAGCCAAAGAAAATTCGAAGCGACTTGCACCTCACGCGTGTTCAAAAATTCTCTTACAAACAGGGCTTAAAGTGTGGCTGGACGATCATGGACGGCGTACATGCACTTATTTTAAAATCTGAACGCCATCCTGCCACTTATTGACCTACACAACATGGAAAAGTAAGGGGTGTCTAGGCACTTCTTTTGGAAAGGTAAGGGTGTCCAGGCACTTATTTTTCCACACTTTAAGCACCACTTACAAACAATAATAGACAGAGATGGGAAAATGACAAGCCATGTTGAAACTTGAAAAGTCTCAAGACTTAATTGAAGCGAAATTCAAAGCAAACAAATGCAAAAACAAAAACAAAACGAGAGACTTACACAGCTTTGAGTTGTCATCCTGCGACGTTTGCGTTCCACCCTTGTGCAGATCTAAAACTGAACAAATAAACAGAGCAGCGTCAAAACAAAATCTAAAAAATTCAGACTGCAGACACACTAAAACCTATATGCAACCACCATGCTTGCACGAATATCCATCTGTTTGCAGAGGATTATTTTTTGCCAGCTCCACCTTTTGTTCGATATGAACTGTTACCATGGTCACACAACAATGGCACAATAGGCCATTATTGTTGCGGCCACCATTTCTATCACAATAGCCTCCAGTTTGATGAACAACTATGAGTTATCTCCCGACCAACAACACAATACAGCAAAACTAATAGTTTCGGACTTCTATCAGACTTTGTCCATAAATTCTGTTTCTCTGTGTTAAATGTCCATTCATGTTACATCATTCTGTAAACACAATACTATGCACTCCATCAATGCCCAAAATACAGACCAGTAAAGCTGAGCTGGTCTGAAGCATCTCACACAGAAGCATTGAAATGATGAAATCTCGAAACAGGGTACACTTTTTTTGTTCTATGTTACTGCAGACTGTTCTCAGTATCAAGAGCACCTCACTTTTTGTCCTATTGCCATATTTTGAAGTAATATCGATCATTTTTACCTTAAGTGTTATTATTAATATTTCACAAACTGTTGAAGACTGCTCTTTTCGCTTGATCTCGGCCGGGAGCGCCTCTGAGTAGGTACCTTGATGGGGTGCTATATAAATTCTGATTGATTGATTGAATATTTTATTTGTAAATAAAAAATCCGAAAAATAGCTTCGTAATTACCATCTTATACAAATTGGCATCACCACAGTATTACAATAAGATCTCCTTTCTCTTAGCATTTATTTATTATTAATACCATGATTATGATTAAATTATCCATCTACCATGATTATGATTACAACAGGCCCATATTATGCTTCCCTATTATTTATCATATACTCATTAGCTGGTTTCTATAATGTTATTAGAATAATATTTGTATAATATTTAGTTATTAATGAATTACCGTTATTATTATCTATATAAATAATGTGAGGCAGGGGAAGGGTAGAGGAGGGGAGGGTATAGGAGGGGAGGGGAGGCAGGGGAAGGAAGGTAGGGAGGGAGGGTGGGAGGGGGAGTCTTTTCAGCCATAGCAACGTGTGGCTGGGTACAGCTAGTAAGTAATAAATTCATTATTTACATTACAATAACTTGCTATATAATATAAAAAATTACAAAAGAAAAAACAATCTATAAGAAACAGTGGACTAACTAATTGAGAAATCGTATAATTGGGGGAGTATACTGGCCCAGCTAGCCACATTGGTAAGAGCACTGTTGGCATCCAATACAACAGAAAGAAAGAGAGCATACTGGCTTATTGAAGAGGTTCACATCTCGGTGACCTTAAATGTATGTACCGGTATGTATGTATGTATGTATGTATGTAAAAAATAATATTCGTTTAATTGAAAAAACCATTCGACATAACGCGACATACATATGTATGTATGTATGTATGTATGCATGTATGTATCATGCATGCATACTGGTCATAGCGTCCCTTCAAGATTTCCACTCGGAAGCGTTCCCGACTACAGCGCGGACACTGAATCGGAGCTTCACGCCGAAGCACATGAGCAATTGCGAGTGAAGGACTTCCCCATGGTCCCTACGAGGCAGCTTGAGGTGGATTTGAACCAGTAACCCTACGGCAGCAAGGCAACGAACAAGCCCACCACACCACCGTGCCCCACAATTGCAAGGGTAGCAGTAGTGAAGGCTCAAACTCAATATGTATGTATGTACGTAAATCACCTACGAGCATATGGCTCATGGTGAATGATAATCCTTATGCCCGCACTGCCACTAGGCAGAACAGGGCATTTTCGGTCACTGGACCTTCCGCTTGGAATGACCTTCCCTCTAACCTGCGTTCCCACCCTCGGAACATGTCTGGCTCTTTCTATAGATTGCTCAAGACTTTTCTTTTTGACCGGGCTTGGGTCGGGAGCGCCTCTGAGTAGACTCCTTGAAGGGGCGCTATATAAATTACATAGATAGATAGATAGATAGATAATGATGACGTATGTAATCGGTATGAAAACGATTAGGAGCAAGGCCATACATATATGGTCACTATATAATATCCAAGCACATTCACATCCAGATTTGTTTCAAGCCATCCTCAGTCCGATCAGATTCTACCCAAATCCATAATCCCTACAGAAAGTGGCCTTAAATAATACTGCCCAAAAAATGGGGGCATTTGGATGATATCGTCATTAGCAGGTTTGGCACAGGCAAAGCATGCAGTTTCCACCAGAGACAGAAAAAAGTCTACTAAAAGCGGTTGGCATCTGGAAGGGTTGTCTGCTAGTCATTTCCCATCACAACAGTCTTTGAACTTGGCAGCAGAAAAGCAGCCGACAAAAGACAATGAAAGAAGCAGTGGATAGATGGAAAAACGCAGCAGATGAATGGTAAACAGCCGGAGCGGCCGACATGATCTACCTATTTGTGAGCCTTATTTTTTGGACTGTACCCCGATCGGTATAAAGCATGCAAAAGTGTGCAAGTATGCATGTAGGATGTAGGTCATGTATGCACGCATGCATGTAGGCATGTATGTATATTGTATTATGCACATTGTATGTACATGTATGTATGTATGTATGTATGTATGTATGTGTGTATGTATGTATGTATGTATGTATGTATGTATGTATGTATGTATGTGTGTGTATGTATGTATGTATGTATGTATGTATGTATGTATGTATGTATGTACTATGCATGCATGCATGCATGTAGTTATGTATGCTTCTTTTGCTGTCTCAAAAACACATTCGTTTTTCTTGGCCCGTCACACTTGGAGCACCTCTTATTGGTGTGCCCTGAGAGAGTAGCATAATAAATTTATATATACATTACAATACATTGCAATTACACGTATTATGCATGCATACACATAAGTCTACCAATGTAAAGATATATTAGGGCATACTATGTGTGTATATATATATATATATATATATATATATATATATATATATATATATATATATATATAGCACACTATGGAAACCTTTCTAAGTCATTTCCTACAAAAACTATTCTCTCTTAAATGCTCTCCGTGGAAAACACGAAGAACTCGCAAACGCTCAAAATTCAATTAATACAGCACAATGCACACAAAAAGCCCTGCATCTTTTTGAAAGAGCAAGCAAGTGTAGAAAGGTCCACGTCAGCCTACTTTTCAACACAAAAAAATATCAAGTAAACAGCTGGGCAACTGGCCACCTGTTTGGCAAGCTTTGTATTGTATTGTATTGTATTGCATTGTAATTGGATACATATAAAGTGCCTGCTGCAGTAGCTACTACTCAGAAGCGCTCCCAGCGTGATTACTCCGATGAAGCAAGATGTTTTTTACGCGGCGGACATGAGTCAATATACAACCAGCCAATCCACCGGTAATGGGCAGATGGGCACCCGCTGGGCGACTGGTTACCCGCATCCACTGCCAACTGCATCCGGCCACCTAAAAGCAACCATTAAATTTGCTCATCCACTTACACCGCTGAGCGCAGGCTATAGGCAGAATGTCGAATTAAAAGCTGAAGTGAAGATCGGCCAATAAGCGAGAACTGTGAGTAGAGAGAGAGAGAGAGAGAGAGAAGGAGGGAGGCATTCGCGACCAATTCAAAGTTCATTGCCCTGCGAGTACGTACAGGAGAAAACAGCCTGCTGCTGCTGTGCTTGGTAAAACAATACTAAATAGGGCTTGCTGTTGAAAGAAGCAGTCCAAAGCAGCAGCATTATCAGTTCTTTTTAAACGAGTTGACAGTTCGCCCTAATCTCGTCGATCTTGAAATTATCTAATCAGCAAAAGTCCCATGTCACATTGCAACTGAAATTGCAGTACATAACTATGATGCAACACAGGCATCTAACTAAGTCAGCATCCTGCCTGTCAGCCTCTCTGTCTCTCTGTCTGCATGTAACAAAAGGCTTTCTGTCTGTCTGTCTGCCTGTGTCTGTCTGCCCGTCCGTCAGCTTGCCTGCCTACCTACCTGCCTGCAACATTAGGTTGACTGTCAATCTTCAACAATAGGAGGCCTGTCTGTCTGTCTATCTGAAACAATAGGTTGTTTGTCTGTCTGTCTCTCTGTCTGTCTGCAACAACAGACTGTCTGTATCTGCCTATCTGTCTGTCTGTCTGTCTGTCTGTCTGTCCGTCTATCTGTCCCTCGATTAGGCTGTCTAAATGAACACCACTAAAGCTCTTTTGATTCCTAAAAGCGATCAGAAAAATCATTGTTACACAAACGCTCAAATCTCGAGCAGCATACTTCAATCACGTAACCACAGCCATGCATCTCGAGTTCTGACGTACGTTTTTTGGGTCACAAACACAACGCAGTAGGTATAGAAGCAGAAGAGCAGTTCTCTAAGACAGCATCGAGAGGCAGCCAAGTATACAGCCATCTGTTTATATAATAACACACTAAAGAACCATCACAAGGATGCTACACATGGCTACTTAGAACCGCTCTAAACAGATGCGCATTAAGACGTATTCATTGCAATGTAGTATATATATATACTACATTGCAATGAATCCCTCTTAATGCGCATCTACTATATAGTAGCATAGTCTGGAAGGATTTCTACAGCGTCCGAAAAAAGAATTACGAGAATTTATTCTCAGGCGTTCGGTCAAAACAAAATCGATATCCAGATCAGCTCAAAATCTGGACCAGGTCAAGATCCAAGGGGATCAGAGGCATGCACACGATTCGCTGGCCAAAGCTTGTTTGTTTATATGTGCACTTGTCATAGCGCCCCTTCAAGATTACTACTTAGAAGCGCTCCTGACCACAGCGAGGACACTGAATCAAAGTTTCATGCCGAGGCGCAGAGCAATTGCGAGTGAAGGGCTTGCCCAAGGTCCCTACAAGGCGGCTTGAGATGGATTCGAAACTGCAACCATCCGGCTGCAAGGAAACACTACCACCGTGCCACAAAGTGGATGGTGTTTAGAATTGAAGTAGCAAAAGAGGTAAAGGAGAGTAGAGGTAATGAGGATAGGATTTACGAAAAATCAGCGTCTTGAGTTTTGAGTGAGACAGCAAGAGGCAAGGTTTCTAAAATTAATGAGTTCGTAGGATGGATTAGATCAAATTAGGATTCTAAATCTTCATGACAATTTCAATTTTCTCAGCCTCAGTGCATAACGGCACATGAAAAACTCCATCGCATTGCTTAGAGCACATAGAAAATTACATCCCATTGCCAAAGGCACATGGAAAGTTACATCCCATTGCCAAAGGCACATGGAAAGTTACATCCCATTGCCAAAGGCACATGGAAAGTTACATCCCATTGCCAAGGGCACATGGAAAGTTCAATGTCAAGGGCACATGGAAAGTTCCATTTAATTGCCAAGGGCACATGGAAAGTTCCATTTAATTGCCAAGGGCACAAAGAAAGTTTCATCCCAATGTCAAGGGCACATGGAAAGTTCCATTTAATTGCCAAGGGCACATGGAAAGTTACATCCCATTGCCAAGGGCACATGGAAAGTTCCATTTAATTGCCAAGGGCACATGGAAAGTTACATCCCATTGCCAAGGGCACATGGAAAGTTCCATCCCATTGCCAAAGGCACATGAAAGTTCCATCCCATTGCCAATGGCACATGGAAAGTTCCATTCCATTGCCAAAGGTACATGGAAAGTTCCATCCCATTGCCAAGGCCACATGGAAAGTTCCATCCCATTGCCAAGGACACATGAAAGTTCCATCCCATTGCCAATGGCACATGGAAAGTTCTATTCCATTGCCAAAGGTACATGGAAAGTTCCATCCCATCTCCAAGGCCACATGGAAAGTTCCATCTCATTGCCAAGGACACATGAAAGTTCCATCCCATTGCCAAGGGCACATGGAAAGTTACATCCCATTGCCAAGGCCACATGGAAAGTTCCACCCCATTGCCAAGGACAAATGAAAGTTCCATTCCATTGCCAAAGGTACATGGAAAGTTCCATACCATTGCCAAGAGCAAATGGAAAGTTCCATCCCATTGCCAAAGGTACATGGAAAGTTCCATCCTATTGCCAAAAGCACATGGAAAGTTTCATCCTATTGCTAAAAGCACATGGAAAGCTCCATCCCATTACCAAGGGCACATGGAAAGTTCCATCCCATTGCCAAGGGCACATGGAAAGTTCCATCCTTTCAAAAGAGGGCAATCATGGTGGAACAGAAATTGAAACATTTTTCTGCCATTTTGGGAATTGAACTCACGACCACTAAGTCGACAGTCCAGTCCAGCATGCCAACCACTAAACCATAAAATATTCACCTAAACATCAGTTTATTTTAAGAGTCGCAAAACAGTGACTACTAATGACAATCTAAAGCTCCATTTATAAATACACTATTTAATTAATGCATTTTGAACGCAATGAATTAACATAAACATCAGTGTATACTGTATAAAAACTACTTAAATACTTGTGCCAAAACATTCTCCCAACCCCATAACACTGAATTAATGTCAAACGACATTCTCAGCCACGAGGGTCCTTAATCTAATTATACCATACTCTCAAAATACCAGTTCACACAGAATTAATAAATAACTCATTTAGGACTGCACAACTAAGCTGTTAAAAAAAATAAACAAGAAGTCACACATCAACCAACCCAGGATATTTTTTATCCAGACAGTTTTTAAGTGGAAAAAAGAAGAAGCAGAAGATAAATTTCTGGCCTCTAGTTCCAAAGCAAAGGCGCATAAATCACGAAATAGAGACACCAATTTCCGGCCAATAAGCCCAAAGCACATACGTCGTGTGTAATGTGTACCAGAGCCACTACCACACAGCATGGTACTTGCGGCACCCTACCAGGACAGAAAACCACATGTAACAGGATCAGACAGAATGGAATGAATACATTATACAATGCATGTATTATATACACATAAATCATATATATATATATATATTTATATATATATATATATATTTATATATGCACACATTCTTATAGATTATAAACACACACATACCATAAATATATGTGCATATATAAAATACGTATACCGGTAGATTATACAATTATACATAAGATAAACACCCCAATTTAATATAAAGAATACCTATATAGTCAAGTACCATACAGTCAAATATGATGTTGCCAGTGCCAGTCCCAAGCCTGAATAAAGGAGGAGGGCGTCGCTAAAGGTCTTTGCTACCACACATGTAGTGACGTTAAACTGCAAATACCACCACCGAATACGATGCATATACTTTTATATATGTGAAGTACGATGTTGCACATGTACACTATACGAATGTAACCTAGCACCTGAATATTACACAGGTATAAATGAAAGTGCTCATATAATGTACAACTGCAACTGATTAATTAAATAAAAAATAAATTCACCGATCAATCCCCCAAAATTACCTTTCATTATTCAATTAATTTGGCATCTTTTACGTAAAGCATGACAACTCTTTTAAAAAGATGTACATAGTCAATGAGTCAGCTACTTCCTACCAAAACATTCAATCCCTCCACACACTAAAGACGACAAGCCAGCGATGTGCTTGAACCATAATGTACTCGTGAATAAGCTGGTGCCCTGCACTCGGCTTCCAAGTGGTGCTCTTGAAAATTGGAGATTACGATTACGATTACACTAATTCTTCTTCAATGCAATGAAGACAGAACCAGATTTGCTGCCATCTTCAATTTTTCCATCAGCATTCATCTAATCTGCAAAATGATTGATCAATGTTCAACACAAACATTTTTCACATCTTCGTTACTCATCATATATCATACTTTACTCTAGATATGAGCATTGAGCAGCTCAGCATCACGAAACAAGTAAATATTCAGTCAATATTCAGTTAATAGTTAATTAATTAATTCATTCATCAAGTGAATTTGTATAGCGCCTATTCAAGGGGACTATTCAGAGGTGCTTCCAGCAATAAAAACTTCATAACACGGATGCTGTATAAAAACGTTTACTAGGCTTTATCCGCTGCTCCTTTGTGCTTGTTAACTGTCGCGTTATGTCGATCGGTTATTTTGTCAATAAAACGAATATATATATATATAACATCAAGACAGTTAAACCAGACCCCTGGACGTCATCTTAATTAAAAAGATGCATTTTCCAGACAGGAGACATGGACTGCACTTTGAATACTATATGCCTGGATTCAAACTCCTCCGGCAGCTGAGAAAGAGTCCACATGACCAATATAGACTCGTGTTCAAGCTGATGCCATTAATATGACCTTACTTAGTCTTCAGCCTTTTTCCTCTTCCATGTCAGTGGAAGAATCACCTCACCTGAATGGGGGCTATACATAAATCATCATAGAATACAAAAAAGACGTATCTTCATTTAAAAAATAAGCACTGCTTCTAAGACTGCCTCTATAACAGCCAAAATCGACAGCAACAAAAAAAACTCCGAAATTGGTCGCACTCTGCCAGTGCCAGTCCCGAGCCTGGATAAAGGAGGAGGGCGGCGGCCCCAACGATCCGTGTTATAACCACAGTTAAACTGAAAGTACGACAAGCAATACGATATGCTCAACGAGAACATTGGCTGAACGAGAAAACGGTCGTAAAAGAAGACCTGCCAATATATCGGTCTTTCATTTCCTCACACGAGAGATTGATGGGACCCGCAAACAAAAAGCTCAGCCACGCATGACGTCATCAATCGATGATGTCATCTCGTCGACATATATCAATGTCAAACATTATAACACGAGCTGACCAACCAACACACACACTGCGCTGCTGCACAACAAGAAGGTGTCTTATATCAGATAGATATGCCAATCACCGTGCTACCTCCCCCCCACCACCAGAGACAGGAAACAAATTGTTATCGATATTGGCAAAATGTCACTGTACAACAATACTATTGTCACCAGGACGTACATTAAAACATCAGTGACGACAGCATAAATCATCCTGAGTACAAGACACTGTACAAAGATAGAAAGGTGAGGTTATTGTAAGGCGCTACATAAATGTCTACATACATACATAAGTACATATATACATACATACATACATACATACAATGTCATACATACATACATACATACATACATACACACATACACACATACACACACACACATATACATACATACATACATACATACATACATACATACATACATACATACATACATACATACATACATACATACATACATACATACATACGTACGTACATACATGTATGATATGTCCAGACAGAAGGAACAATACCATGGTCCTTGCAAGTAGTTAAAAAGCGCCGAAGTCATGCAAAACAGAAAAATTAACGATTCAATGAGGATAAGAGATAAGTTGATGAATGTTCGGATAAGTATCGTGTAATAGAGGATCTAATAAAATATGATAGATTATACAATGATAGATAAGAGACCTACTGATCCACATATTACATAACGGATGTAATATACTACATTAGATAAGGGATATAAAAATGTAATATCATTCCGAGTTATGGATCAAGTTACAGTTACAGTATGGTAGATAAGTGATCAAATAATGTAATGCATACAACACAATACATTACATAATGCCTTAACACAATACATTACATAATGCCTTAGCACAATACATTACATAATGCCTTAACACAATACATTACATAATGCCTTAACACAATACATTACATACTGCCTTAACACAATACATTACATAATGCCTTTACAATAACACAAAATTTACATAACAATCATATTTTCACGATACTCTAAAGATGATAAGTTCTGGTAACATAATATTATGACCTGAAAAATTGACCTCAAATTATGGAACCCATCCTTGGAGCAAGACCAATAGCATGACAGTGCATTTAAATTCATCATTCATACTCTTATTCATAAAAATAGTTAGACTATTGGAAAGATTCTACAATTAACACTCACAACTCCACGCATTTGAGAATTGCATGGAGGGGAAACTTTGTCCGCAGTATTGAACATGAAAATATAACACCAAGCGACATCTACTTTTCTACAAAACTGATAAAGTACATGTACGAAACCATACACGTTTCCTTTATATAAGTTTTTAGAAGGATTTAGTAAACAAACTATACAGCTTCCATCAGGTACCTCCTTCTCTTATTAAGGAAACAGCAGCAGCAGCACCAACAGTACTAGTATTTATATTACTTGACCTTGCGATGCTGCAGTGGGCGTGGACACTTCCGCTGAGCACGTCTTACTTGTCGCGTTGAAATTTCAGGAGGTCCAGCGGTGGAACAGGCCAGATTTATTATGTCTGCCCAATATGCATTGCTGCTTGCAACCCACGTGTTTCTTCCTGTTGCCTTTGAAACCCGTGGGTGGGCCTGTCAATAATATATGCCACCCCATTTCAGCGATGCAGGGGAAATCGATCTGGAACTAATTTCCTTTTCCATCGTCTTTCCATCTGCGTGGAGCACTGCGATGCCATTCCATTCGGAGGGACATTTCTGGATGGTTGTGAACCCTGCGACAATCCCTGATTTCAATGGGATGCCCATTGAAATCAGGGATTGTCCGCAGCATTTTTACTACACACAATATTTTTCATCAGGAATTAATTATTTCTACGTTGGGTAAGATAGTAATGATGATAATAATGGTAATAATAATGGCAATATTATGGTAATAATAATGGTAATATTATGGTAATATTATGGTAATAATAATGATAATATTATGGTAATAATAATGATAATATTATGGTAATAATAATGATAATATTATGGCAATAATAATGGTAATATTATGGTAATAATAATGGCAATATTATGGTAATAATAATGGTAATATTATGGTAATAATAATGGTAATATTATGGTAATAATAATGGTAATATTATGGTAATATTATGGTAATAATAATGGTAATAATAATTGGAATTATCTGTTTGTTTGTCTGTCTGTCTGTTTATCTAATGTTTATCTATGAATTTATATAGCACCATTTCAAGATACTATGCAGAGGCACTTCAATTAATTATTATGAATTATGATGATAGAGTCTTTATAATATGATTCATAGATTAGTGCATGTAAATAAGTGTAGTGGTCGGAAGTAGTAGTGGAGCACCGAGGCATGGAAAAGAAAGTGGAATATGTTTAACCCCCTAAACCTCCATGTTTAACCCCCTAAACCTCCATGTAAAATCTCCATTTAACCCACTAAACCCCCTTGTCTACGCAACTGACTAATAAGAATAACAATAATAATAATAAAAATAATAATAATAATCAAGACAATTTCTATGGCGCCATAACACAGCCATGCCGTTACAAGGACGTCTTACAAAACAGCTAACACTGTCACTAGGATAAATTATTATCATCATTATTATTTTTTCATTTTTACCCGAGGTCAGTGTAATCCCTCAAGATTCAGAAACATAATGCTAGTCCGGAGAGCTGTTATATGGGCATCTGGAAAATCACGCCTTGTCTCTTTCAACTTCAGTGAACGTATTTGGAAATGGTGTGTCATTAGAGAATTTAGGGCGCTGGAAACAGGTGAAAAGGCGCTGGAAAAGGAAAACTGACCCCACGTAACTCTCCAGAAATGGCCGCAAGGTGCTGGTCAACCTAACGGATCAAACACCCCTCACCCCCGTAGAGTTATAAGACTCCAACAAAATCGATCATTTTTTATTCTGTACCCAACCAATCATTTTTTACAGCTATAAACTGCAAGTCACATGTTCAAAGGGGAATGGTCACAAGGATAGGCCCCTGAAGGGATTACTGACTCCGCTAAATAGAGATGCCTATATATACGTGTAATACAAAAAAGATGCAACGGCTGACAATTGCTACTAAGTAAGACAGCGAATATGACTGCAATTACTTAAGATATCTTAACAAATTAGATAATAATAATAATAATAATAATAATAATAATAATAATAATAATAATAATAAGACGATTTATATAGCGCTGTAGCTTAGCCAAGGCCGAAGGAAAGGGCGCTGTACAATACATGGGATACATGTAGATCAACTCTTAACGAAATAAGAACAAAAAAGTGCAAAAAGAGTACGCGTGAGTGTTTTTAATAGACAGACATTCCCGATGTTTCAAGGACAACGGGCAGATAAAAAAAAGTGCTAATGTTCTAATAACGAATTGAAATTTTCTCCAACCGAAGAACCATAATTGAGTGAAGAGCGGGAGAGGATAAGAACGAGACAAAGGCAAGAAGAAGAAGACCTTGAAAGATGAGCTATTTTATTAGATAATGAAGGCTATGCAGTAACACAAAGATGAGCAATTTCATTAGAAAATGAAGGCCATGCCGTGACAATGGCAGGCTGAAAAGAAGAGGCCCAGACAGCCAGACGAAAGGCAACACTGGACGTACAAACCGACCTCTTATGCAGACAACCGGAAGCATAAGAAGAAGATGAATATCAGTTTTATTATCATTGTTTTTTTTATTATTATTTTATTATTATTATTATTACAAAGCCATTGTCTAGCGACCAGACGAAGCAGCAGCAGCAATCGATTCTGCCGAGCAACTGTCAATGAAGTAGGATTACTTGTCCAGGGTCCAATACAGTCACCATATCGTGACAGGCCTGAACCTACAATCTTCCTGTTGTGCAACAAGCTATAAACTGTCTATATGTACAGTGTTATCCTCTTGATCTCCATGCACCGTAATATCTCCATGTAAAATCTCCATTAGTTTTAATACCTCCATTTGATATCTCCACTTATCAGATGTCTCTACTTAATCAATCAATCAATCAATCAATCGTAATTTATATAGCGCCCCTTCAAGGTACCTACTCAGAGGCGCTCCCTGCCGAGATCAAGCGAAAAAAAACCAGTCTTCAACAGTTTGTGTAATTGAGAACAGCTTGGGAGGTGTCGCAAAGTCAAGGGAAGTCCATTCCAGGTTGTTGGACCAACCACAGAGAACAAACGCCTCTGCATTGTTGCAGAGCGAGTGAAAGGAACCATTAAGTCACCATGGACAGCAGAGTGCAGTGCGCGGCAGCCTATGCAAGTGGAAATGGGGAGGCAAAGCTCACACAGATAAGAGAGTTCCCAGCCTGATAAGCATCGCCACACCAAAGATGCAATCCTAAATTAGATGCGCTGCGGGAAAGGAAGCCAGCGCAAGACCTCGCTCATATATTGGGATACACGGTCGGACTTGGTGAACCCCCCCCAATAAGTCGCGCGGCAGCCCGGTGGACCTTCTCCAACCTCTGAATCCGAACCCGAGAGAGACCAGCAAAGATAGAGGTGCAGTAGTCGAGGCAGCTCAGCACAAATGCATGGACAAGAGAAGCTGCAGCTTTAGAAGTCAGAGAGCAAGCAATGACCCTGAGCTGCCGCAGCTGGTAGTAGCAATCCAAGGTCACGCACTTAATATATCCACTTAAAATCTCCATTTAATATCTCCATTTAATATCTCAACTTTACATCTCAATTTAATATCTCCACTTAATAACTCTGTTCAACATCTCCATTTAATATCTCCATTTAATATCTCTATTTAATATTTCCATTTAATATCTCCATTTAATATCTCCATGTAATATCTCCATTTAATATCTCCACTTAATATCTCCACTTAATATCTCCATCTAATATCTCAATTTTATATCTCTAGACAGCCCTCTGACTTGCCGCAGCGATGTAAAAATTTGGCATTTACAATTACGATTACTCAACATACACCATTTATGCGAGTGAAAATGCCTTCGACTGGCCATATCGAAATGTTCTCTTGCATAAATAATTTAAATTCGGTCATGTATGTGAGCAAACAATACGGTGGCAATAAATAAATTGCGCTTACAAAGCAAATGTTTAAATTACTAATTAATGAGCTGACTACGAACATCATCGACAAACAAAACTGAGAAATTAATCATGTGCTGAGCTGCATATCTGCAACATAACAACTCAATATCTCATTGTCATCATCATCATCAACAGCATCATCATCATCGACATCATTTCTTCATCATTATCATTGCAATGATCATCATAATATACACCATCCGATGATCATCATCATAAAACCCGCCCGCCATCAGTGTCGACACCATTAACATCACCATCACCATCATCATCAACGCCATCATCATCATCATCATCATCATCATCATCATCATCATCATCATCATCATCATAACCATCACCACCACCATCATCATCATCATCACCACGACCATCACATAATCATAACCATCATCATCATCAACACCATCATCATCATCATCGTCATCATCATAATCATCATCATCACCACCACCACCACCATCATCATAATCATCACCATCTTCACCATCAACACCATCACGATCATCATCAACACCATCATCATAAACACCATCAACACCATCATCAAAAACACCATCCTCATCATAAACACCATCATCATCATAATCATCATCATCATCATCATCATCATCATCATCATCATCATCATCATCATCATCATCATCATCATCATCATCGTCGTCGTCGTCGTCGTCGTCATCATCATCATCAACACCACCATCATCATCATCACCATTATCATCATCATCGTCATCATCAACACCATCAGCACTATCACCACCATCATCAACACCATCACCATCAACACTATCACCATCATCATCACCATCATCATCAACACCAACACCATCATCATCAACACCACCACCAATGTCCACCCTCATCACCACCACCACCACCACCCACCACCATCATTATCATCACCATCATCAACATCGTCATCATCATCACCCATGGACAAGCCCCTAGGTATCATGGGAATAGCACTGCCTGCCATTCTTCCCATGATGCATTGCAATGGAAGAAGCAGCTGTTGGAAGGGCAATCACCTAGACCATGGCCTGCGTTTTCTAGACAACCAATTCCAATTATGGAAGAGCCAAATCCACCAAAGGATTTGCAGCACCTACCCCCCCCGCTCCCCCTCCTCCCCAACCAACACGGCCAGACGGATATTATTTTCCATGAAACAAAATTCAAAACACAAACAGAAGAGGTGAGAAAAAAGCAGCAGCACACATACAAAGAGACGTCACAGAGAGCAATAACATTTGCAGACAAATACACCCAGATAAACAAGCATCAATCACCATAACACATTACATAACACACATAGATAGGCCTACATATACATCAGCCTGTATTTAGGCATGAATGCACATGAAATTGTATGTCAAAACAATAAATATATCATGGCTTTTTAAGGCCATGAATACAATGGAGGTTGGGACGCGGGGCTAGGGATGGCAAAGACTCTGACATGAGGAGCGCACGGATGCTGGATCGCTTCCCGGAAGTTCCCGCTACCCACCCCCCACCCCCCAAAAAAAGTTTCACTCAACCATTCATTCGGCATTGGTAAATTGAGCAGTGGGAAATGATGGCGCCTTGCGTGGCTGCCAACAGTTAAATTCTACCGACGTAATAACTTCAGGTCATCAGTTCAGTACTGATTTTAATCGTATCGCTTTTTGCCAGTCTGAAATTGAGCGAAGATTATTAATTATTATTACTATAATTATTACAATTATTATCATCAATTTTATTGTCATCATTACAATTACGATATCATTATTATCATCAATTTTTTAGTCATCTTTACTGTTATGATATAATTATCATCATCAATTTTATTGTCATCAATTACTATTATGATATCATTATTATCATCAATTTTATCGTCATCATTACCATCATGATATAATTATTATCATCAATTTTATCATCATCAATACTATTATGATGTAATCATTATCATCAATTTTATCGCCTTCAATACTATTATGATACAATTATTATCATCAATTTTATCGTCATCATTACTATTATGATACCATTATTATCATAAATTTTATCGTCATCAATTTACCATCATGATATAATTATTATCATCAATTTTATCGTCATCATTACTATTATGATATCATTATTATCATAAATTTTATCGTCATCATTACTAATATTATGATATCATTATTATCATCAATTTTATCGTCATCAATACTATTATGATGTAATCATTATCATCAATTTTATCGCCTTCATTACTATTATGATACAATTATTATCATCAATTTTATCGTCATCATTACTATTATGATACCATTATTATCATCAATTTTATCGTCATCAATACTATTATGATGTAATCATTATCATCAATTTTATCGTCATCATTACTATTATGATATAATCATTATCATCAATTTTATCGTCATCATTACTATTATGATATAATCATTATCATCAATTTTATCGTCATCATTACTATTATGAAATCATTAATCATTATTATCATCAATTTTATCGTCATCATTACTATTATGATATAACTATTATCATAAATTTTATCGTCAGCATTACTAATATTATGATATAACTATTATCATGACTGAAGTTCATAACTGAAAGACTGTATCGAATACTGATCAGCAAACCAGCTGCATTGGCTTGGGGTCATATAAGCAGTCTTGGGTGTTATCAGCATATTTACGAGTCAAGGCCAGACAAATGCAAAGCAAATGAATGAATTTGTTGAATTAATATACTGAATATAATGAATTTTCAATGATACATTATACTGAATGAACCTACAAAATGAATTCATTTGATAACTATAATTATATATGCATAATCAATGACTTC
>OX457052.1:10601111-10641111 GCA_949752735.1 Lumbricus terrestris | reverse complement strand
GACTTGCTCAAGGTCCCTAAATGTGGCGACTTGAGATGGATTCGAACCTGGAACCTTCCGGCACAAGGCACCGAATCTACCGCTACACCACCGCGACCCGCACTTCATCTGCTACCGTTTAGCGATCCATGAAATCCACCCATACAGTTTTCTCAGATGATACGGGCCATATATTCTGGTGGTGTTTGTGGTGGTCATCGGCATAAAAGGTGTTTTATTGCACTTTCATGATTCTTCCAAAAGCAGTTGTAGCCGACAGAAGAATCTATCGATCTCGCATGAAATCCAAACCCTATAAAATCGCTCCATAGAATATGAATAAAAACCAGCAATTCCTTGCAAAAGAGCATCAGTACGCTACTTAACATTTAAAAACACGATGACAGACAGCATAGATGAAATTTACCGATGATGCACTTGTAACGAAAAATGATCCAGATTATGCAGAATGTCAGAGGGCAGGGGTGGATCCAGGGGGCCAATCCGGTCATGCCCCCCTATTTAGAAATTTCTTTATTTCTTACCAGGTATTCTGGCTCGGAAAGTTGATGTGTCCCCCCCCCCATGAGCAGTTTCGTAGGCTTCACAACGCCCCACGAGGTCCGTACACGTGCTTAAGAAAACACTGAGTGACTAAAAAAAGAAGAAAAAAGGTATTTTTATCTTTTTCTTGGGAATTCGACAAACGACTTTTAAAAAAAGAGGTCATCAGATTTTTCGGTGACCAAGATGAAACAAGACCAAAATTGTGGCTCCCCCCTTCAAAAATTTCTGTATCCGCCTTGTCAGACGGTACTTGCAGATTTCCAAAAACGGAAGGGTACAGGAATAAAAGGAGGCAAGATAAAGCACACAATACAAAGAACACATCGAGTTGTGGCAATGTCCCTCAGCGTATACCATAAATAAACAAGCGAAAACTCATTTGTGTAAGCTCATGAAAACGTCCTATTTGAACATGGTCTTGCGCTGAGAGATCTCTTGTATAGTATCGCATTGTATAACAACTCTTCCAAAGATGCTATACAAAACGCCACAAGTGGAATGAATAGTTGCCCTTCTCTGAAAATTCATAGGTGTATACACAGCCGTACAACTGAATATGAAGGAGGTAAGCAACTCAGAGCATGAAGGACTTGCGTGTTCTTACACGATGAACATCCAAGTAGAGGGATTGAACCAGTTGGTTAAAGTGCACTCCAAAAAAAGGGCACTCAAGACAACAGCAGCTGTTACAGTTACAACTGTTCTATGACATTGTGTGCTTTGCCTTCTCAAAATCATCCATCGCATACATATCCTGTTTTAAATACCAGCATATCATTATTCGCATAACTTTCACATCGGAAGGCATAGCATAATCTGAACAGTTTGGCACTAACCATCTTGCATTGTATTGTATTGTATTTGAACATTTATACAGCGTCTCTGGTAGGGTGAACCGTTCAGAGGCACTTCTAGTGCGCAAGGCTCTGCGAGAAGAAGAAGCAGGTTTTGAGAAGAGACAAAGCAGAGGAGAGAGACTGTCAGACAGAAGTGCAGAGCGAACGCAATGAGAAAGCATATTCCAAAGAGAAGGACCAATTGAGGCAAATGATCAAGACTGAGCCATAGCAGTTCTAGAGCAAGGAATCAAGAGGTCAAGTTTCATTTCTCTCTCTCTCTCTGTCTGTCTTGCATTACAGTTGGGCGCAGTGGTATAGTGGGTATGTTCGTTGCCTTGCAGTTGGAGGTTCGAATCCACCTCAAGTCGCCGTGCAGCGACCTTGGGCAAGTCCTTCACTTGCAATTGCTCAGCACTTCGGCGTGAAACTCCGATGCAGTGTCCATGCTGTAGTCGGGAGCGCCTCTGAGTAGCTAGCTTGAAGGGGTGCTCTAACAAGTGCACATACAAACAAAACATTCATCAATAGAAGATAAGGAGCAGCAATCAACTACTTAAGGTACATACTTCATTTTTTAAGACCTTCTTTTAATCATGCGCTCTTAAATAAATTTATGTGTGTAAACAATAACGTTGATCAGCTTTTGAAGAGCAGCAAGTTGTGACCTGTCAGCCCGAAACCAAGAATAAACGTAAGTTACGTAACAGATTGATTTTTCGATTGATTGATTGATTGATTGATTGATTGACTGATTGATTGAGCACATCACCTCAAGCCATCTGGCAAAAAGCTTCATCCTACATCTGGTTTGCAACCATAAAAAAAACGCATCGAGTACCATTAACACATGGTAGTTGCAAGGCTTTTTTTAGCGTGCAGTTGTACATAAAATGTGCAGTTCTAAATGGATTCATGTTGTTGTAGAAGCACTTGTGTGTACAGTTAAAACTAGCAAAAAGGTCCGATTGGAAGTAATTTACCATGGAAGATTGGAAAGGAAAGAAGGAGTTGTGCAGTTCTAAAAATTTCTTTAAAACAGCCCTGCGTAGTTGTGGGTATAATGGTCTACTCTGGTGTGCTTTACTGTAAGACAAAAATTGAACGCATTCTGCCCACAATTGTATCTGCCGCAAGCAGTCATTTGTTGTAGGAAAGCAAGCACAGGCAGTGGTGGAGTATGAGGACATTTATATAGCACCTTTAAAGTACCCATCGGTACTGGTACGGTGTGGGTCACCTGTAGCATCAGTAGATGATTGTTTGCTTGTTACTGACGATTAGTGTCGCCCTCCTCCTTTATCCAGGCTTGGGACTGGCACTGGCAGAATACAACCAGTGGTGGAGTCTTTGTTTGCATGAACGGCTTGTTAGCCTACTGTTTAACAACACTGCCATTTCAAAGATGATCAGTGTCACCCTCAACCTTTATCCAGGCTTGGGACTGGCACTGGCCGAGGTCAACCAGTGGTGGAGTCTTTGGTTGAATGTACGGCTTGTTAGTCTATACTGTTTAACCACACTGCCATTTCAAAGATGATCAGTGTCGCCCTCACCCTTTGTCCAGGCTTGGGACTGGCACTGGCAGAGTGAAACCAGTTCAATGGTTGTTCAACAGAACAGACCATAAAATACAACAAGTTCAGAAGCTAGGAAGCTTGCCAAACACAATCGAAAGACAGTTCACAGAAAGACAGCAGTTAACACAAATCGGCAAACAAGGGCGCTTTTGTCATTCAAATCCGCATCAGTCGTGTCTTGGATTCACCTTTATCCATCTTCCATGTCCTCCTTACCTCATTCATCCTCATCCTCCTCCGTATCTCAGTTTTCCTCCTGTAACAATTTTTAACCGCAACCTCCTGGGATCCATGCCAAAAAAAGTTCGAAAGAATCCGTTGGACCGACACACACACACACACACACACACACACACACACGTATACTTATCTGACTGACCTCAACCTCTCCACTGCTGACTTCACAGGGATGCGGTTCTCTGTTCTTTGTAGCATTGTTCTTAGAGTACAATAGATTAACACAGGAAACAACTCTGCAACATCTGCTACCGTTCCTGGTACCGGTCCGTGCAATGCCTCGCTAACCGCAGGACACGACCCGTTGGGTCACAAAGCGTACAAACATTCGACCACCGAGGATCATTAAACGGCCTGGGGGGAATGGATCCGGTTGGAAAACATCAACAACCTGCCAATCTCTAACCTACGCTCCATATCAAAGGTCCTTGAGAAAGTGGAAGAAAAGCAAATGGAAAACCTAGCACAGCCAATGCAATGACATGGTTACAACCAGGTGGCAGAATTTTAAGACCAATCCACGAAGACTGGCATATTTTTCTCTCTTCCCTTGTTTCAAAAACGCTTGAAGACTATTCTATTTGATGGCGGGAGCGCTAGCTGGGGTCGGGAGCGCTACTGAATCTGTGAGCGGCACTTTAAAATGTTCAATTACAATCTAGATTTCTCATACACTGCTGACTCGGGATATACTTTGCCTTGTACATGGACATGAGCACAGTGTTTGACACAGTTGATCGCAACGTCCTATTTACTGAATTTCGAACACAGTGTGTGGTAGTCTCTTGTACCGAAAGGCACTTTAAAGTTGCTAGATAAATATCCCCATACTCAGCCACTGCCTGAACTCTGGAAGTGCCAGTCCCAAGTCAGGAGAAAAGAGGGGTCGACGCCAGTCATCTTTGTTAGACATGGTGTCGTCAAACGGCAACTAATCCAGATACATACCTTCAGCGATCATAAAAGAATACACCACGAATCTAAGAAAAATGATGAGTTACACACTGTTCAGTTCTCACTCATGTCCTATTGATATAAATCATGTTGGTTGAGTGCATCATCAACATTCTAACCTTCTAATATTAGTAGATTGATAAAAAAAATAAACACTCTTAAGTCAACAGCTGAGCTGCCATTCATTCTACATGTGTCACTTAAAACCAACGCTCAGCCAGTGACTAAGAAGAGTAGCACGACACTGAAAGCAGACGACCCAAAGTTGAAGGCCTGCCCCTACCACCCTACCCCCTCCCCACCCCAAGGAACAAGGAAGCACTGACTCATCAGTTCTTCCTGGGAAAAAACTCGAAAGCAGCAAGACCCTTCTTTACACCCTCCCTCCCCTGCCACAAATTATGGACTTCCTCACATAGCGGACACTGACCTTAACCTTTTTGCAACCTTTAAGCAGCTGCTCAAGAGTTTCTGTTGATTTTCAGATCAAGATAAAGCACGCCACTCGAAAGTACAGCGTCCGGCACAGGCAAGTGGCAACAAACGCGCGCAGACGGCGGCGAGGCTCCGCCCGGCCCCGACCGACTGGACCGAGGCCCCCGCAGCAAAGCCCTACGGCCTTGCGACCAAGAGTGTGGAGATAGGAGGGGGCACCCGGAGGGCATTGCAATCGGACGTCCTCAGCGAAAACCTGGCAGGCTTCCAAAAAGATAAATTCAACGCTATTCAAAAGTCAGCAGAACGGATTTACACATGGCTGCCTCAACTGAGGCATTAATAATTATATCAATATATATGGTATATGAGTGTATATGTATGCATGTATATAAACTTATATATATATATATATGTAAATGCATTCATGTATATAGTAAATGCATGCATGTATAATATATCTACTTATATATGTATACGTATATAATACTTATACATAATATACTTATATATGTATATGCATGCATGTATATATACTTATATATAACCGTACAGAAATTGTGCGACTAGAACGATACATTCTCTATGCCCCTACGAATGACACCCTCGACGGAGGGTAAAATGAATCCCCTCCCTTGTCCCCCCCTCCCAGACGCAGACGCGCCCCAACAGCAGAGGCAACCCCAGTTATGGCCGCCATTGAAAACATTCACAAAGAATTAGTAGCTATGATCGCTTCAACGTGTAGACTGTAGATACAATATATACTATATATAAAAAATATACAATATATACAATATATAAAAAATATACAATATATACATGTATACACACACGACGACGAAGTCGGTTGACTGCGTCGGTGCGATTATTAATCGTGCAGTTGCACATGTGGCCTTCAGCTGCTACGTCCGTCTCTCCGTCGTTATTGTTATTATGCAACCCGGTTGCCGCATTCTGCTTCAGCTCTCTCGCTTTCAAAAATTAAATCCTAAACCGTCAGCCCTGCTTCACTTTCCTAATGACATGACTAATGACTATATACATATATATATAATTACATACATATGTATATATTATATACATACATAGTATTATATACACAAAATTACACATACTATCACTTATATATATATACTAGCTGAATTACCCGGCGTTGCCCGGGACATTTCAGATTTTGTTCACAGTCACGTCTGACCACGCTCCCACGCCCGGAAAATTTCGGTTTTCGTCCCCCGCCACGCCTGACTCCGCTCTTATGTTTTCGGTCCAACCCAGCTGCCACCCGCCAATGTTTAGGCCTACGCTATATATTCAGCATTTTTGCGAACCGCATGCCAAAAGATCTACCCTCGGCGAAAAATGAGGTTAAAAATCTATTGGTTCATTGAAAACCGATCGGCCAAAATTATTGCGTCTTAAATAGGCTTCTGATACATACGACACGCTATAGATATTAATTAACTGATAAAGCGCTAAAATAATTATTTTAAAATCGACCGTGACGTCATTAATGTACTGGTTTCAATCATCAATATATCGATGGTCTGTTGATAATGATGGTTGTATGCAAATAAATGGCGTCGTATATTAAACACACGCGTTAGCATTGCGATATAAAATAAAGATTTTGAAGCTCGAGAAAAGGTAAGATTTTTGGATCGCGAATCCCGATAGTGTTTTTCGTTAGTGCTAGGAAGTTGCTTTGTAAATTATTTGAAAAAATCGGTCGCGTGGATGAGTAGATTTTTTATTAACCTCCCGTTGCAACTTGTATTTTATAGGTTTAGATATATATATAGGGGGCCTATATATGCAACCCGGTTGCCTCATATAAGAAAATGGTCTACTTATACGCAACTATATAAGAAAATGGTCTGCATAGATATATTATATTCAAATATAATGTATATTATAAGTAAATGGTATTGCAACAATACGGAAAAACAAGACAAGCTCATTTATTGCTGGCATTTGCTATGGCTCCCGATCAAGCTCGCTACTCAGAGGCGCTCCTGACTACAGCACGGACACTGCACCGGAGTTTCACGCCGATGCACACGAGCAATTGCAAGTGAAGAACATGCTCAAGATCCCCACGTGGTGGCTTGAGGTGGATTCGAACCTAGAACCCTCTGGCTCCAAGGCACCGAACCCACCAATATATATGAGTAAATGGTATTACAACATTATGGAAAGACATGACAAGCATAGGTAGCTGAGGAAAGGTCATGTGGTATTATGGCAAGACACATTGGAGACAAAATTAGATAAGAAAAGGAAGCCACACAATGAAAGGCGGTAATAGCAGGCACACAAGATAATCTTTCAATCTCAGACAAGTACAGTAAGGTTATGAAATACAAGTTTGAAAGAATCAATGCAAGGCCGAGAGAAAATAATAAATGATACAACCGGTAAGAACAAGAAAACAAAAGCTTGATACATTCATTCACAATTTAATAGTCAACACAACAATCCATTGCTGCACAGCCACTGTGTCAAAACAAAAGCCGATAACAACAGATAACAGAACAATTTACACCTGGCAGAAGAGTTCATTCTCCTATAGATCAATACCAGAAGAGCCAGGTAAGGAACGAGAGAGAGGGCAGATGCTCATTCCCTTCCCTTCACATAGTTACCATATCATCACAGATAATTCCCACAGTCCAGAACACAAAATGGAATCCCCCCAGTTCTACCTGGAACAGCCTACCACTGTAGGATCTACCTTGAATGACCATCTGAATGTATGTCTGTATGCATGTCTGTTTGTATGTACGAGTGTATGCAAGTCAGCATGAATGTCTGCATAAAAGTCTGCACGCATGTCTGTGAGTATGTCTGCATGTATGTCCTCATTCGTTGTCTGTATGTAGGTACATGTATGTATGCATATATGTCAGTATGTCTGTACATAAGTCTCCATGCATGCTTGTCTGCATGCTTGCAAGTCTGTATGTATTGTCTGCATGTATTGTCTGTATTTATTTCTGCATGTATGTATGCATGTCTGTATTTCTGCATGTCTGCATGTATAATTCTGAGCACTTAATACCATACCACCTTTAAATTGTTTCACAAACACATTCCAAAAGCATTTGTTTCATAAGCAGACACTGATATCTAACTAGATAGCCTAAACATATCAACATTTTTAGCAGTAAGAACTATAGCAAAACCCATAAATGCATTCTGACAATACTTTAATGTTAACTGGTTAAGCCGCACCAAAAGCATTCTGCTTTCTCAGTTGTACGTTGGAGATGCGCCTGCAGTTACCTATAGGGATAATTCATCAACGCTTCACCGGGTCCTCAAGACTTATTTGTATCACCGTGGTAGGACTGGGAGTGCCTCTGAGTAGGCTTCCTGAAGGGAGATATATGAGTTTTCAATATGAATGGATGAAACAAGAGCAGCTGCTTTTGTTTTTCCATATATAAATTAATTCAAACTGGTTAGGATGCAGCAAAATTATATGTTACAGTAATATGGATGATGAGAACATGTCTAACAGTGCAGTCAAATTAAACTCTATGGCAGTCTGCAAAGCCCCCCACTGTCTTACTGCTCAGTTTACTGCCCCCCACCCCCTTCGGAGTTTACGGCTGAGCTGATCTTGAGGGACTAGCAGGTATTGAACCTGCATCCTACGGATCTCTGTTCTAGCATATTACCATTCAACCACATCCCCCCCCACCACACCCCCTCACATTGTTTCTAAGTATTCTTCATTTTCTTCCACTTCATCATCGTCGTCGTTGTCATCCTCCTCCTCATCATCATCATCATCATCATCATCACCATCATCATCATCATCATCACCATCATCATCATCCTCGTATTTAAATGCATTACAATATAAATCAAAGAGCAGCATAGATTGCTTGTCAGTAAAAGAACATATTTATATTGATTTTCGGATTTAGGATTTTGTGCTGTTTTAAAACATTTCACATTGAATGGATATAGAAATGATCTATGTTTATTTATTATAACATGCCTGTACAGTGTACACCAAAATGCGGATAGCAATTGGTCCATTAAAGAATATTCTTATCTTATCATCACCGTGATGATCATCAGCGCTGTTTCTCAGCATCATTGGCCAAGTCCCTGCCATTACAGACAGCAAACAGCAGGTGGGTAAAAATATATCCAAGGTCTTCAGGTCGCTGTGATCTAATGCTGATTGACACAGGCATCTTCAATACACGGCTTTGTCTAAAGCAGCGTGGCAGTCATTGTGGATGAATGATCACTTCAGCATCATCATTGACACCCTTGGGGTTATCACAGACAACTTCTAAGAGGAAGTCTCTCATTTGGCATCATTGGCATTAGCAATCGACACCATTGGCTCTAGTATAGTACCAATGGTGTCCGCTAGAACACAGACCAGCTGCTGATGCTGTGCTCAACGACAGCAACAACAACCAACAGAGAGTGGAACATAGGAACACAAAGTTCCAGAGGCCACTGACCGAAGAATGATTAATTTACCGCCCATTGACCCAATATAAACAACATCAAGGTCATCATCATCGTCATCATCATCATCAACACCACCATCATCATCACCACCATCGTCGTCGTCGTCATCATCACCACCATCGTCGTCGTCGTCGTCGTCGTCATCATCATCATCATCATCATCGTCATCATCATCATCATCGTCGTCGTCGTCGTCGTCATCATCATCATCATCATCATCATCATCAACAACAACAACAACCAACACCATGGGACCCCTGGCCAATGGAGCAAGAACTTTGCTTTGAGGATTAATTACAAAATATTCCCCTATTAGTAGCGCTGCCGCCGCCGCCCATACCACAACGGCGCATGATCATTATCCCATTACATAATAAACTGTCCGGTTCGGTAATATTTCCTAATCGCACAGCACATAACCTAGATACAACGCAGCGCATATTATCAATCATTCAGAGCAGCAGGGAGGCAGACAGGCGGGCAGGCAGCAGGCATAGGAGGGTCCTGGTCGGTCGGTTGGTTGGCCGGCGGCTCCTCGTGGGAGCCCGTGCCAGCGATGGGGTTGGGGGGGGGGGGAGTACAAGACGACGATGCATCGGCTTTGTATTAACCAGACATAAAGCCAGCAGCGTGGATGGATGAGGGAGCGCGCGGGCAGGGGTCCTCCTATCCGATGCAAAAAACTTGCACCCCTAACGGCTATGGCGCGAGCGAGCGAGCGAGAGCAAGACCAGCAGTAAAAAAAACAAGACGAGGCCAGGCTGAGATGGCCTGGAACAGTCTTTCGGCAGCGTGGAGGGATGGGTGGCTGGGTGGGTGAACGAACGAACGAGCGGGGCGTGGGGCGGCCGAAGGGCAATCTGGCTCCAACGTACCTACGCAATCTCGGCTTCTATCAAGGCTGAAAGTTTCGGGTTACCGCCGTGGCTCTCTTATCATACGAAACGACGGCACCAGAAGGTAGCGGCAGTTGGTAGTCACTGCCGCCGCTCAACAGCAGATTGTCTGCCAACCCCACCCCAACCCCATCCCCAATTCCCCCAAACCTCGGGCAAGGCCAGCAGATACACGTGCCCCATACGACGGCATGGGGATGGGATGGTAGCGCCAGGGATTGCGGTGTTTTTAATGGAATCGGAAAAAGAGAGAGAGGCCTCTCTCTATTGACGGATAACCAGTGGAGATCGCCTCGATCCATAAAATCCCGCATAAAAATCGGCGCAAAAACAAACGTAAATACACTCAGCTTTCCCAACGAAGGGGGGTGGGGTGGTAAGGGAGCGGCCGCGAACTTCCAAGGCACACTATTCAGCCCATTATTGACTGCGACGACCTACTTGTGAGAAATTTTTTTACAACCTTTTTCTTAGTCATCGCCATAATTTATTTACTACGCATGCTTCGTTTCTGTTCAATTATTCCAATGCACGTCTTCGTCGCTGTTGCCGACTAACAGAGACCATTATTCACATTCATAGGCCTACAAATGAGGGCACCTCCAAGATCCAAAGGGCTATTTGGGTCACAGCTCTTCTGTAAAGCCAGTTTTCAAAATGTGACCTATATTACACGGGAATCCTCTTAGTTCCTTTTACTCGTAAGGCCACCATGAAGAATCGAGCGTTTTCTGTGGTTGGCACAGTGGTCTGGAATTGCCTTCTTTTTGAGCTACACTCAGGCTACACCCTGTGACTCTAACAGGATCCCTCATTACTATACAATAATACAATACAATTTATTATTTGTAATGCGCTTTAACAAGACACGTTTTGCACAAAAGCGCGCGGCCTATGATGTTAACAGTCGCTACAGCAAACAAAGTCATCTGACAGTAATAACGCAGACAAAAAACAAACAACACGAGTCACAAGCGAATGAACTCCGATGAAGACATAAGAGTCCAGCCGAAAGTTTCTCGTACGATGTTAAGTTGAGTTTAGGATCGGAATATTCGAGTCTCTGCTTGATGGTCGAAGCAAAGAACAGCAACGAGCAGAACTATCGCAAACACTAAATTACTAAACATAAAACTGTTCTTTTTGTGCGCGCTGAGTCGGGAGCGCCTCTAAATAGTCTTTTCTTGAAGGGGCGCTTCATGAATTTCCGAGTGAGTGAATGAATTGAATAGTAGGATGTGTGTGGCTGACGAGAGAAATCCCGGGCCCCCTAGGCAGAGCAGTCAGTGCCACGGCCCCTATAAACCAATGCTTAATCTAGGCATCTCTGGGGTGGAGGTCCCCCTCAGGAATGACGTTCCCCCTCCACATAAAATTTTCACAGCTGCTTTTCTTACATTTATTTTGCATTACATCACGGTTTTAATAAACCGCGATTCTATATTCGCCATTATTTAGTAACAGGATAAAGAAACAAACAACCCCCAAAAAGGTCATCAGATTTGAAAGATGAAAATATTAGGCCTACTGTGGCGTCCGACCCTCAACAGACAACGCCTGCGCCGCTTCTCTCTTGCCCTCGGCCGCAAGCGCCTCTGTATGACCGGGTCGGTCTTTCTCGGTGGCCCCTGCACCATCAAGAGTCTCCGACAGCCCAAGACCCGAGAGACCCGCGCTCTTACCAGGATTGCCTGGATCTCCCGAGTCGCTGTCTGCGCCGTGCGCACCGTTATCACTTTCACTGACGGCCGAAGAAGCCCCTGATACCGACGCCTGCGACCGGGTGTGCAGCGCCGTATCGTCGGACCCGCTCTCTGCCGAGCCCGCGGTCGCCGAGTAGGCGACGTCCTGAGATGGAGGATGGCCGACTCCCAACACAGGGTCCGTTGTCCCACCGGCAGAGCGGCCTCGCCGTGCGCCACCCGTCGCGCCTTCGGTCTTTGTCTTCTTGCCCTGTTCGTCTTTACTCTTGCGCACCATGCTGCACTTGGCGGCCACTGAGCCCTCGCCACCAACGGGGACTACTGAGCGCATGCCCTGTCCCGTCGCCCACAGTGACTGAAACCATGACCATTCCAGCGGCCCGAGGCCGAGGATGCGCCACGACCGTGCTCCCATTTCGGTAACCAAGACTTTCACGGAGAGACGGCTCACGCTGCTCACACCACCGGGCCGAGTCAAGCTGAAGCCCGGGGAGCGATAGAGACCGGCAGCGGCCGAAACTCCCAACTTTGCACTTAGCCTGTCAACGGAACACGCGCCGCTACCGTGTCCAAGTCACGCGGCGCGCTTCCCGAGTGCTCGCCTCACTCGTCCACCAGCCAACGGCAACAGCCGCCTTTACCGAGACCTGCCTTCTCGGACGCTCGGAAGAGCGTCGTGGTGGTTGCTGGTCGGTTGTGCGAAAACGGAGGTAAAAATAAAAGACCTGGCGGTCTTGGGGGAACAGGTATCGGGAAGCCCCGTCTCCGAAGAGACTTATTTATTTCTGTATATTCTACTGGCGCCGTTCGCCCTAACTCAACAGTTACGGACCTCAGGTAAAAACCCTTCAATAACACTTGGTCTTTACTCTCAGAATTTACTCTGCTTCCCACGCTCCTAGTTTGCCAAAGCTACAAACTATCCTCTACCCGAGGGGAGCAACAACTCTCTACTGTACCACTTTAACTCTGATCAAAACCCCAAAACTTGGTGCCCCTGCTTTACTAAATCGAGCGTATATCACCGAGGCGTCGGCTTCATGCGCCCCGTGGAGTCACCACTCTCCACCCGTAACCTTCGCGTTACGCTCAAAAGACTCTCGACGATCGCCAAGCCGGCAGGATCGTGAATGCAACACGTAGATTCCCTGGCAGGAAGGAGCCCAACCCAAGTCCTGCAGAATCACCAACACGTGTAGCCAACCAGTAACCGGATACTTCACCAGGGAATTTCACCCTATACAATGTAACACTTCCGCAGACCAACGGAGCTGCGGCGTCTCCGGCCTTGTAACCGTACCCCTGAAACAGAAGATTGAACCCCGTGAGATCGATGACAGAGTTACGAACCCCGACAGATCGTCGCCCGAGCTCTCACAACTGCGTATATCAGGATCGCCCAATCATGTTCAAATGGCTACAGCCAATCCTGTTGAGACAGTAGAACACAACCGATTTAACTATGAACGAATTCACGAACACAGTACGTATGGAGTAGTCGGCAACTACTCCACGTTATAAGCAACGCACCGTGTGGCAGGCTTTATTCCACCGGCAACACGCTATGCTTTGGCTTAAACGTGGACATCGGTCTTCCGTATACAATGACCGAAACCTAAATTTTAACGAAACCGGTTTCAGTTTCTTTTCTACTAAGCCAAAAGGCTACCTAACGAGAGTCAGGGTTACTCCCGCCTTTTACCCAACAAGTTATATTTTACGTGTACTTGTCTTGTGGCCTGTCCGCCACACTCTCTCCACCTTTATTTGATGCGGAGCATCGTTAGGAAACATGGACAGTATTTATCAGGACCCTCCCATTTTTATGGGCCCGTCCTCTAACCTACCTACTTAGGTTCTTGGGAGACAGCACTACCCCCTCTGTCTCCCGATCACAAAAATGAGTGTCACTCATAACCCATTCACACACCAGATATGCTCTTTATTATTCCATGTGCACCAGTCATACTCAACCACCATCATCACAGTGTCAAAGATTCTCTGTCTGAATCTCGTTGTCACGAACACGACGTCCAGCAGCGTCGTTTGTTGGCCAGCTTCCAACCAACTCTGAAAATAACAACTAACACAAATACATAGGCACATCGGAGTAGACTTTGCAGTCAAGGATCGATCCTACGACAGCAAATCGAACCTCCGCAACTAGCTGGTGCTAGTAACGACAGAATAGAACAGACATATTATCGTAATAACCAAAAATCGGAAGTTTGCACTCCGGCAAAAATCCAAGAATCCGCCGCAGATTCACGAACAGTCTTTCCTTTATCCAGCATATACTTCACGTACCGTTCATCGATGTAAACATCGGCTGCAAGATCAGGGAAACATAAACGTAACAGGAACATCTCCAACCCAAGCTCGAATAGAGTGCGAGGAACCGTTAACCACCACGGTTATAGAGTGACGTACTTCACAATACTAACAAGGAACTTCGGCTTACATAAGAACCCCGCCCATCGCTAACTCGTAGCGATAGCTCGATCAGGTGCGATTCCATTCCTCCAGGAACCTCGGCTTACCACCCCGCCCATACGCTAACTCGTAGCGATAGCTCGAACAGGTGCGAGTACATCCCCGACACACGGTCATTTGACCAGAAACAGGACTTCGACTTAAAGGAACCCCGCCCATCACTAACTCGTAGTGATAGCTAGAACAGGTGCGACTAACGTCCTCGAGGAGACCCGACTTACGACCACCCCGCCCGATCGTTACCTACAACGTCAGCCTGCCAGGTGCGAGTAATTCCACCATCAGTTAAATCTCGGCTTAATCACCCCGCCCACCGCTAACTGGTAGCGATAGCTGGTCCAGGTGCGAGTATCCCAATCACGCATCACTCTACCCGTATCTCGTACCACTTGCGATACCACCATCCTCATAGGCACTCTGTCTCTTACCCGAGCTCCACTCAACCTGAAGCTGAGGGACCTTAAGGAGAGAAAAGTTACCAACTCGGTCCCTGTCCTGGGAATATCCGTTGTTCCCACCATCACCGTCTGATAGTGATTCTACTCAACAAGAGTTATTCGCGAATTGCGTGGACAGTCCCACCACAATGAAGTGGTCAGCAAATCAAACGAAATTCAAAGGAACTTGACCAGTATCAAGGAACAATCGCCATCACGCGAGTACAAGAAAACGCAGGGCGCGTTCACAATACGATCAGGTACCACTTTAACCCGTAACTGAAAAAGGCTACATCAAAAGGACATCAAGCACAAAGTCCACTGGCAATATATAAAACCCACCACATTGAAGCGGTGTCGAGACCCAGTTCAAGTCTCGCAACCCACAAGTACCACTGTGGCGTTCAACAAAAGGAAACCAGCAAATGTAAACAGAAATCTTTCTCGACCCCATCCAGAAACACATCGCCATTACGCGATGGTTTTGGCTAGTCATCCATTGGAGACTGACTACCACTTCGTCGACTGGGACTTTCGACGGTATTGTCCCTCATGGACGTAGGTAAACCTCCGAGGTGTTCACGTATTGACGGAAACCTCCGACACACTCTTTCCAGGTCGAGGTCGAGTGAGGAGTCACTGTCATCCTCTTCATCCTTAAGCCAACTGTCACCGCTCATCACAGGCCAGATCTTGTCCTCAGCCTGCTGCTTCCGCTCCACCAACATGTCTTTGTCCAAAGCGTTCCCGGTGTTATCTTTTTCCGCCGGCCGTACCGTGGGTACCACCTCTCTCATCACAGCATACTTGGCGTCTTTATCCGAAGCGTTCCAGGTGTTTACTTTTACCTCCGGCCGTACCGTGGGTCCAACCACGTCTTTTTCCAAAGCGTTCCAGGTGTTAACGTTTTCCTCCGGCAGTACCGTGGGTTGCCGTGTCGTTCCTATTCTTGACGGAATCTGTCTATCGCAACCTGACTTTTGGGTCAACAGGTTCTCAGTGACTTGTAATACTGTCACGCGTTCCAACAGACATTCAGTATTTCTGCTCACCGTGGTGTCCTTGTTTCCCACGTTCACCATCCTGACCCAAACCATTGACTCTTTTCCAGGTATCAGGGTTCGCCCAACTACCAATCCCTTGGATAATTCCTTAGGAGTAGTTACCCAGTCCTCGGTGTCCACTCGCAGATGCGGATACACCACTGCAACCAGTACATCCATTTCACATCTGGCCGGTATTACTGTGTCGTGTCGGATCATAATTTTCCTGCACCTGAGTTCTGCAGATGTAGTTTTCAGCGGTACGTTCAGTTCACCCAGGCGAACACAATGACCAGCGAAGTTCCAGCTCGCCTGATTGGCTTCGAGCCACGACAGCCCCAAGATGACTTCCGTCACTTGGTCCGTCACCAGACAAGGCAGCGGAAAGGATTTCCTGCCAATGTGAATGGTCAACATGGCTTCACCCTCCACTCGGATCTCGCTCCCGTTCGCGGCTAGCAGTCGTTGCTCTGACGGTACTACTTTACTCCCTGGCACGAAGCATTTCGGCACCAGCGACATCTCGCTGCCTGAGTCAAGAAGACATTGACGTCTTACTCCATTCAAGCGTGTGACGATGTACGCCATACTGCTTCCTTTCACCAGTCGGTTTTGTGATGGTTCCGGGAAAGGTTCAGTGCTCACTGGATCTTCAGCAGCTTCTGTTCTCAGCTGCGGACAATTCCTGCGGATATGTCCTCTTTTGTGGCACAGGAAACATTCGCGTTTGTCGGTCCACCAACCACCTGGTTGAAATCCTTGCCTCTGGAACGGTCCATTGTTTGTCCGGTCCGAACGATTCCATCGCTCGTAGGGTCTATTCGCAACAAACCCCGACGCTGACTTCGGTTTGAGCTGACCGAGTTCCTTGGTCAGAGTCTCAATTTGACGTTCCAGGTCGACCATTCGCTGATCTTGTGGATCCCCGACTACCGGAGTCGTTTTATCGAACTTGGTAGCTTTCACTCTACCATGTCTCTGTTCCACGTTACCACCAGACGTTGACTGACGACCGTATGCTTCCAATCGGACAGCATGTTTGTACGCGGTCTCAAGATCAACCGGTTCTCTTTCGCGTACTTTCTGAGCCAAGTCTTGATTCGTCAAAGCGTCAATGAAGGCATCACAAGCGATCGACTCTACGACGTCATTTGTCGGTCCAGGATATGCGAGGACCATCAATCGCCTGATCTCCTGCACAACATTGCTCAACGTCTCAGACTGACCCTGTCGATATGTCCGTAGCTTGGTTCGGAAGAGATTCGTTTGATTCTCTGAACCATACCTCGCCTTTAACTTTTCCACCAGACCCTGCCAAGACACGTTCTGCTGGGCACCCATGTCCCACAACAATTGTGACGCCGGCCCTGTGAGAGCACACATGAGCTGATCAGATTTTTCCCTGTCGCTCCAATTGTTGCATCTGGCGCAGACTTCAAACTTGGCGAGAAAAGCAGCGATCGCTGTCTTCCCGTCATACTTTTCAAGTTTAATCCGGATCCCACGGTCTACTGGAACTCTGGTTCTCGTCTGACTGGCAGAACGTTGACGTGTTCTGTCGTCAGCGGAACTCCGTCGAGGTGAATCGCTATCATCGCTCGATTCATCCTCTGCCCCGATCCGTGATCCGACTCGTTGTTTCACACGAGTGTTATCCTGTCCTCTGGCAACTCCTCTATCTCTGTGTCCTCTGGCCTTTACGGGAGACCGGATACTTTCACCCGACGAATTGCTATCATCGTCTGGCACTACTGCCACACGTCGTTGTCCTTGGTCTTTCTTCTTTAGAATAGACCGACTTGACGACGGTTCAGTACGCTGTGTCGGCACCGTGATTTTCACTTTACGTTTTGCCCGACGACGATGACTTCCATCATTCGTCTTTGTTCTCTGCTCATCCGGGTCAGTCTGTGTGGATGCATCGTCAGATGACACCACTTTTCCCTTCACCCTGACCTCCGGCGGCACCAAACGTCTGACTGTCCGAGGCTCACCATGACCTGACGTCGACACTTTCCGCTCCGGTATTTCATGCAGTCTTTTCGTGTCTTTACTGACTTTGTTTTGTTTCGCTTTTTCAGGAAGTCTTACCATCGGCTGTGGCGACGACTCCTGCCTCCGTTCACGAGAAGCTGACAAGGCCTGCACTTGCTGAGTGAGCAGAGTCAAACATTCCCGGAGGACTGACAGTTCATT
Organism: Lumbricus terrestris; assembly: GCA_949752735.1. Lineage (NCBI taxonomy): Eukaryota > Metazoa > Annelida > Clitellata > Crassiclitellata > Lumbricidae > Lumbricus > Lumbricus terrestris. The sequence continues at coordinate 10,623,255 of OX457052.1, read as the reverse complement.
CTTCACGTCGACATCCACACCATTCCCTGAGACGCTCTCAATCGTCTCCAGTCGAGGAACATGCCTGCGAGATGCACCAGCACTTCGACTCGACCTTTCTTTCACGGAGAGTACCTCCACACATCGCTCAGGTAACCGGTACACATCCCTGTCAGGACAAGACGGGACTACACGTTCTGAAAACATGGGTCTGCTGTCCCGAACAGTTTCAGAAACTCGTGGAACCGATCGGAGCCAATGCTCAACACCAGCAACAGAAGAAGAAGTCTTAAAACGGTCGCGAACCAATTCAGCTTCAACTTCTAGATCAACAAACTCCCTTGAGTCACCAGTAGCGAGATCAAAAGGCACAGCTACATCAGATTGAGCAAAACCACCAGCTATGTTCAAATCAGGCCAACAAATTTTTGGACGAGCGCCAAAGTACTCACAATCAGGTCGAGAAACATCCATGGAAAGATTCCCGGTTGAAAAATCAACATTCAAAGGCGGAAAAGGGACAGTGCGTACCTCAGAAGTTTTGACCCCACTTCTGGTACCACTTTGTGGCGTCCGACCCTCAACAGACAACGCCTGCGCCGCTTCTCTCTTGCCCTCGGCCGCAAGCGCCTCTGTATGACCGGGTCGGTCTTTCTCGGTGGCCCCTGCACCATCAAGAGTCTCCGACAGCCCAAGACCCGAGAGACCCGCGCTCTTACCAGGATTGCCTGGATCTCCCGAGTCGCTGTCTGCGCCGTGCGCACCGTTATCACTTTCACTGACGGCCGAAGAAGCCCCTGATACCGACGCCTGCGACCGGGTGTGCAGCGCCGTATCGTCGGACCCGCTCTCTGCCGAGCCCGCGGTCGCCGAGTAGGCGACGTCCTGAGATGGAGGATGGCCGACTCCCAACACAGGGTCCGTTGTCCCACCGGCAGAGCGGCCTCGCCGTGCGCCACCCGTCGCGCCTTCGGTCTTTGTCTTCTTGCCCTGTTCGTCTTTACTCTTGCGCACCATGCTGCACTTGGCGGCCACTGAGCCCTCGCCACCAACGGGGACTACTGAGCGCATGCCCTGTCCCGTCGCCCACAGTGACTGAAACCATGACCATTCCAGCGGCCCGAGGCCGAGGATGCGCCACGACCGTGCTCCCATTTCGGTAACCAAGACTTTCACGGAGAGACGGCTCACGCTGCTCACACCACCGGGCCGAGTCAAGCTGAAGCCCGGGGAGCGATAGAGACCGGCAGCGGCCGAAACTCCCAACTTTGCACTTAGCCTGTCAACGGAACACGCGCCGCTACCGTGTCCAAGTCACGCGGCGCGCTTCCCGAGTGCTCGCCTCACTCGTCCACCAGCCAACGGCAACAGCCGCCTTTACCGAGACCTGCCTTCTCGGACGCTCGGAAGAGCGTCGTGGTGGTTGCTGGTCGGTTGTGCGAAAACGGAGGTAAAAATAAAAGACCTGGCGGTCTTGGGGGAACAGGTATCGGGAAGCCCCGTCTCCGAAGAGACTTATTTATTTCTGTATATTCTACTGGCGCCGTTCGCCCTAACTCAACAGTTACGGACCTCAGGTAAAAACCCTTCAATAACACTTGGTCTTTACTCTCAGAATTTACTCTGCTTCCCACGCTCCTAGTTTGCCAAAGCTACAAACTATCCTCTACCCGAGGGGAGCAACAACTCTCTACTGTACCACTTTAACTCTGATCAAAACCCCAAAACTTGGTGCCCCTGCTTTACTAAATCGAGCGTATATCACCGAGGCGTCGGCTTCATGCGCCCCGTGGAGTCACCACTCTCCACCCGTAACCTTCGCGTTACGCTCAAAAGACTCTCGACGATCGCCAAGCCGGCAGGATCGTGAATGCAACACGTAGATTCCCTGGCAGGAAGGAGCCCAACCCAAGTCCTGCAGAATCACCAACACGTGTAGCCAACCAGTAACCGGATACTTCACCAGGGAATTTCACCCTATACAATGTAACACTTCCGCAGACCAACGGAGCTGCGGCGTCTCCGGCCTTGTAACCGTACCCCTGAAACAGAAGATTGAACCCCGTGAGATCGATGACAGAGTTACGAACCCCGACAGATCGTCGCCCGAGCTCTCACAACTGCGTATATCAGGATCGCCCAATCATGTTCAAATGGCTACAGCCAATCCTGTTGAGACAGTAGAACACAACCGATTTAACTATGAACGAATTCACGAACACAGTACGTATGGAGTAGTCGGCAACTACTCCACGTTATAAGCAACGCACCGTGTGGCAGGCTTTATTCCACCGGCAACACGCTATGCTTTGGCTTAAACGTGGACATCGGTCTTCCGTATACAATGACCGAAACCTAAATTTTAACGAAACCGGTTTCAGTTTCTTTTCTACTAAGCCAAAAGGCTACCTAACGAGAGTCAGGGTTACTCCCGCCTTTTACCCAACAAGTTATATTTTACGTGTACTTGTCTTGTGGCCTGTCCGCCACACTACTATCGAGATCTGTAGCCTAGACCTATTCGAATTGTGTACACAAAGACTAAAAAGAGATGGGACACAAGCTAAAAAAATTGCCCATGCGTCAGAGGTTTGCCGTCCGCCAAACGGCCGTTTTTCCGCCCGCTGAAAGGCCTTTTGACCCCTCCCCAACCTGGATACCCCCAAGCAGAGGGCCACATTAAACACTGGTAGGTCTAGGCCTATGTGTGTCAAACGGCCAGACATAATTATTTTCTAGACTGACACGCATGCAGACATTCAATTAATTACAAACGCAGCAACAAAATTGAATTTGCCAGACTTCATGACGTAACGATTGCGTCATTGTAGAGTATTATCTCCATTACTAAGTAACCTTGGATACGTGACGTCAGATGTGGATCAGCTTTCGACAGTACTGTTAAGAGCTGGGCGCATTAAAACTTGTATTTTCCGACATTTTCACTAATATTTATCGAAGTTTTTCGAATTCTGTTCAACCAAATGTTGTGACGATTGAATGTTCGACGAAGGGCATCAGATAAACCAAAACAATAACGAAACAACGCTTTTTTAATCGGAATTTTCAATTTTTTTTCGCAGGCGTCTGTTCTGTTGTTCTGTTGGTAGTTAAAATTGATGTTAATTAAGATTGTTTCATGTAATCATGGTCTAATACGTTTGACATTTATTTGTGAGAGTGCATAATAAAGAAAAGATTATTATTTTAGAGATTGAGGCTAGAAATCTTGAAGTAACACCATTTTTTTTATGAGACTCAATAACTTATTTATTGTTGTACCATGTATTGTTTAAATTTGAGTTTTATAATGAAAAAATGTATTCTTAAATTTTGTTTGAATCCGATTGTGAGACTCGCTGATATCAGTAGTGTTGCAAGGTATTTTGCGGTGCCTTTTGATATAGTTTTTAAAATTGATATAATTTTTCATTATGTTGATTTTAATCTAATTTATTTAAAACTTATATAGCGCCACAATATATTCTGTGATGTTAGAAAGTCCCAGTGTTTGACTGTTCGGTCCGGCGACTTTGCGCCTGAAGTCTATTATTTGTTTTCTAGCTCTAGAATTCTAGCCTATAGGCATGCCCCTGCACAAAGTCATAGAGCATTAGAGCAAGACAGTCTACCATTGGGTTTCAGATCCCAGAAAACGGTTAGGGAGGCCTAACATAAAGTCGGACATCAGGTAAAGTCGGACAAAATTCTCGCCGACCTGCCACGCAGAAGAAATTTCGATCACCAGGTGGCAGTATCATGGATTGTTTTTGCAGAGGGTCCATCTAATGATCAAAACTTCGCAACCTTCAAGGGGTCGTTGCCTAAATTTTAAGATGTCGATTATTTTCGATGCATGGCGATTTCTAGAGTTTTACAGGCTGACATAGTGAAACCCCTCTTTCACTGCTAAGGGTTTATGAAAAATTTAATTGCTGAAGAGAAAGAGTTTCACTTTTTTCATATAGATTACAGTAGATATATGTTTTGCATAACTTGTTTGAGCCATATTATATTAGTTTCATGGTTGAAACTGCAGTTGTTTGCTGTCCGACTTTGCCGAACAGGCTCCTGTTAAAGTCGGACATAACTGGTAAAACCCTGCTGTGCTGTGTCCGACTTTGACAAAACTACGTTCACGCTAATGCTTCATAGGCAAACCAAGGTTTGAATTTGGCAAAAAGGTTTTAAAAGAATAAGGAGAGACATTAAAGGCCAAAGGAAACTGTTTTATGTGTAGCATTATGCCTAGGCATATATAGGCTATGGCAATGTTAACGATCCTCGTTACAATTTTAGAAAAATAAGTGAGGTTCAGACGTTGACATTTGTGGAGTTGGGAGGGGTTGTGCAATGAAGACTCTGCTATGGGGTCCTAAGAAAGACTAAAGGGTTGAATCCCCGCATTTAAACTCCCACAGCACTAATCACCCAGCCAGCGGTGCAATTAAAAAGGTCGTTGCCGCAGATGGTTTGCAAAAAGTGTGCAGAAGAATAGCCTATGCACTATAGGGCATCACTGATTTTTTTTACTTGTTGGGAATGTTTCATGTAATTATTAGAAAAGTTTTTGTTTTTTCGAATTTTTCATGGATCTAGATTTCATAGGTTTTCGTAGGCCTAGGTAGTCGAGTTTTATATACGCCAAGGTCTAGTCTATTTGCCTGCTTTGCAGTTAGGTCTTTCATGCTAGTCTGATGCTAGGTCCCTAAATGCGATCTTTTCGATAAATGTTGTCAAGTACCGTATACTGACATTTGATTGATTTTACTTCAGTTATTTTCAATCAATGTTCAATGTTATCTTACAGTTAAATTTGGCACAGATCTTTATGAAAATCGCTCAGTTTATCGATTGTCCAACTTTATAGTTCAGTTTATCGATTGTCCGACTTTACCAAAATAAGGTCGAATCAGCAAATTATTGTCCAGGTTTACCAACCAAGGTGTCCAGCTTTACCCGAAAAACCAAAAAGTCAAATTTCGTCAGCTCGCTGTACTTGGCACACTCCTGATCGAGTTCATATACAATTGGCCAGGTTTAACTGAATGTATTAATTGAATGAGATGATAAGCTATACAACAAACTTTACATCATCTAAATGTGACGCTCCGTTACGGAGTAACCTCGGTCAGAACAAAAGGGTGTCCGACTTATATGATACGACCCTATGTGAAATATGCCAAAGATAAGCCTGCCATTTTACCGAAAGGCCTTCATCACATTCTTATTTTATTATTTTTATTTCTTGTATTTACTACAGCGCCCTTTCAAGCTCACTACTCAGAGGCGCTCCCGACTACGGCGCGGATACTGCATCAGAGTTTCGCATCAAAGTGCATGAGCAATTGCAAGTGAAGGACTTGTTCAATGTCTCTATGTGGTGGCTAGAGTTGGATTCGAACCCGAAACCCTTCGGCTCCAGGACACCAAGCCCACCTCCACGCCCCACAAACAAGCATTGCAATGTTTTACAGACAAAAAACTCTTCAATTAGGACGATATATAAATGTAGGCCTACACCGAATGAGCATTTTGGTAAATTACAGAGGTCAGAGACCTCCTCCTCCGGCAGCGTTGCATCATTCGTCCTGCAGGGAAGGGAAGCCTGGCAGCCTGTCAGGTGTCAGCTCTGGCAAGGTCAATCCCTGACACGAGTGCCAGCTAGATTTGGCGTCGTCAGTATTTATTTTTCAGGTGGAGAGAAGTCTTGGAACCGTCCGTCAAGGTACTGACGGTGCGAAAGCTGACAGACTGCCATGTCTGTCAGCTCTCGGACCTTCAGGCCCTTGTACGTCAGGTAAGTATATTGGCACCGACGCCCCCCGACACCGCTAATCTGGCATCTGACATGGCGCGCTAGGTTCCTGCCCTCGAGCTGGTTCCGGTTGCAATGCTTCCACCACGATGACCTCAACCACTGGCGGCAGGATGAAGTTCACTCAAAGGATCGCCAATCCGGACAGCAGTATGAAGGTTTGCGATGAATCCGATAGATTGGTTGCTGGTGAAGTTTTCTGGTTTTTTGGATGATGTTGAGTAGTATTAAACTGAAGATCGGCGAGACGCATTCAGATCTATGCCATATTTCTTTCGCCTATTTTCTCCTTCTGTCATCTGAGGTCTCTCTCTCTCTCTGTCTCATGCACTTTCATTTGTTTTGTCGAGGCTACCTGGGGCTGTCAGTGCTGTTTTAACTTAATACCTGAGCTTAAAGTATGGCTGGACGGTCATGGACGGCGTCCATGCACTTATTTTAAAATCTGAACGCCGTCCTGCCACTTATTGGCCAGCACAGCCTGGAAAGGTAAGAGGCATCCAGGCACTTCTTTTTGGAAAGGTAAGGGGCTTCCAGGCACTTATTTTTCCACACTTTAAGCACTGCTTAATAGCCTACTATTATATTCCCTTTCAGCTTGCTTTCCTAAGGTCGCTACCGTGATTTGACTTGAGGTGAAAGGCCTGTTAAGTCTTTATAGCAATCGTAATGGCAACTTTGCTATAACCTAAAAAAAATTCAGTTTGACTAGGTTGGGTGGTGAAAACTTTGTCTTAGTTTGCAGTCTGTTTTCTGTTGCGTGTCACTGTAAATTATTTTTCGCTTTTCCTTTGTCTCATTCGCTCTGCCTTTCTTTTTTGTATTGTCTCACTCTTTGCTTACTTTAGAGCGTATTCGGCAGTTCTGGTATTCTTAGATTTTGAATACCTGTGGATCCTGGCCTAAATTTAAGTTGCCTGTTAGTTACAATAATTGTCCTCAAAAGTCAGCAATTCAAAAGCCAAACAATTACTATTTTAGATACCCTGAATTTGCCATGTCTAGATGGACGAATGCTGCTGATGATGCATCACATGATCGTGATGTCATGAATCTGTTGCATTCAGACTGAAACGGTAATGAGTTGGAAGATAGCTGAGTGTTAACTTCAGGCCAAAGTGCAACACACAACTGTCTTTCAACTGCTTGCTTGAGAAATGTGATGTCCAAATGCGTCACATTTCTCAATAGGGCCTAGTGTAAGCAGTAGCCTATAGGTTCATTTGGGTAGTCTGTTCACTGCAAATCGCAGGCAGTTTTATTTTCCATTTTGACACCGTATTGTTTAAGCTTAAGCTGTCTGTTAAAATAATGCGTTTAGGCATTAATAGCAAATGTTAATTTACGCATGCAGACATTGCAGAGGCTCCAAACTTCTGCTTCGTATGCTCTCAATCTCTCGTTCACTTTAAACGTACTTCTCACTCTCACATGCTTTCTCTGTTTCTCCCATAATTCTTCATTTTCATACGCTCACTCTTACTTAAGTCTTATGATTATTTAACTTTTTCTTAGCCTAACTGTACTTTTTTCGTCATCGCACTACTAATCAACCTGTCTTTCTGCCTACGTGTCTGTCTCTCTGTGTCTGTCTTGTCTGTCTGGTCTGTCTATCATTCAATTTTACGCTACTCTCACTCGCAGTCGATTTTTATTCACTCTATCTCATGCAGTATCTCATTCACTCAGCTCAGTCAAATGCGTATACGCCTATTATAGGTCCTACGTGTATATATTAAGTCACTTCATAGTTTCTCATTATCATGTCTCTCGGTATACCGTCTTATCGCGTTTTGCACCAGCGCCCGTGTTTGTCTCTTATTCCCACCAAACTAAAAGCAGATTTTACGGAAATTGCTAAATTTCTAAAATTGGACTTTCTGTGGGCGGGTGCTGCTAAAGTGGCGATTAAATTCAACTGCCTGGGTTTTGCAATGAACGGACTACGGAGACCTTTGCCAACACCTCCACGTGGTGGTCTCTGGGCGTGCAGTTAAACAAAGCTGGTTGACTGCATGGCTAAGATTGGCAGTAGCACGTCATTATTCGTTTTATATATTTTCAAGATAGTTTGCTCTCTTATCTGATTACCAAGCTGGTTCTTATTTCGCAAGTTGATTAAATTTATGAAGAAACGAGCATATCCCGGTAGAGTAGTGGTTAACACGCTGGCCAAGAGTGCAAGAGGTAGTGAGTTCGAGCCTCCGTTGGGCGGATTTGCTTTGTAGGCTGCCATCGGCGCCGTGTAATTACAAAGCTGTCTGTTCAGTTGGTAGTTAAGTTTAATTAAGATTACTGCATAACATGTAAATGTAAAGCGCAGTGCGTCTTGCAGGCGTTTAATTAAAGAAAAAGATATTATATAATTTTATAGTTATTGTATTTAAACATTTATAAAGCGCCTCTAGTATAGGGTGAACCGTTCAGAGGTGCAAGTTATGTGGTGTAGGTCTAAATGTTCTTCTGTGCAATCGAGAATCACAGCCAGCCTTTCAAACTGTGTGTGTGTGTGTGTGTGCATGTTCCATTGGTGTTGGGTAACATTGTTTAGGTTAAATGATGTCTTTTGTTGCAGATCAGCTGAATCTTTCTTTGTCTTGTAATAAATAGATCGCTTTTTTTCACATGAACACTCAGGTCCAAGTAATTTTGTTTCCCCCACACCCCCGAAACCGAAAGCAAGGGGACTAGATTAAACACTACCCTAAACTATCTTAAGTACTTGAAGTTCAAACTGATTGTAGTTAATTTTCTCTTCAATATTCTTTTAATTTCACAATTCAGACACTTTCTATCAACAACTACCTAGCTCGGATTCATAAAAGTCGCCGGGCCCCTGGGAATTTGCCCCACTGACCTTCCCCTCTTGGCAGCCCTGGACCGAGGGCTCTATAGAGGACGTTCCCTTGGTCTCCCCATGGAATCCTCACTAAAGGCATTATACAGGACCAAAGATTAAGGAAAACCGCAAATCTTTCCAGGTGTAAGCAATTTGGCATGAAAGTGTGCCGTGCAATTTTTCAGACCTGCTGAACAATCAAACGGGCCAGTGAAACCGATGCCGAGGTAAATGGCCTTTCACGGTAAACAACTTCTCCACCACAAGACAATGGAAAAAGACAATGTAAACTGCTCAGCATACAGAGAAATAAAAAAACAAGGAAGATGAAGATGAGCCAACTCGTAAAACTAGCGCTTAGACAGCTATGGTACTTTTGAAGTGCTAGCGACTTCATTTTCTCAATTTCGGCATATGATGGCAGGAGGCCAGTCCTCCCCTCACTGTCAGAGCATACCACGAACAGTGAACAGTCAGTGTACTCATTACAGCCGAGCAGTATACGGTCTGTATACTCATCTGTGTACTCATTGCAACGGAGTTGGTCTGGAAGACAGGTGGAACACAAATCAAGGACAAAGTCAGGACTTAAAGTGTGCCTGGACGGTCATGGACGGCGTCCATGCACTTGTTTTAAAATCTGAACGCCGTCCAGCCACTTATTGGCGAGCACAGATTAGAAAGGTAAGGGGCGTCCAGGCACTTCTTTTGGAGAGGTAAGGGGCGTCCAGGCACTTATTTTTCCACACTTTAGACATGGACAAAGTGTTTGTCCAGAAGGGAATTTGAACCCCAAACCTCTAGTGTTTCATCAAAACATCTCCAGGGGGGGAGAAGTTCCAGCCCCTAGAAATGACATTCCCTTACCCCAGTGGTTGTATCCTAAGAATGACAGCAGATGACGCAGCATGACACACATTATTCTGGAGTCAAACAATGTCTGAATGGCCAAATTTTTCCATCAACACAGGACTGTCAGGACATCCCATTTCCCAGTCAAGCTAATTATTGTACCCTTTAAAATCTATCTGTTTTGGATAGCTTATCCATCATAGGCTGTCAGTCTATCTGTCTCAACACACTGATCCTCTGCACATTTATTTGATTATACGGCTCGACTTTTGGTGCACCACTGGATGCGGTCTTCATCAGCAGAAGCTGGCGCAATAGAAGCTACTCATTAGTGATGTAAAAAGGGGGCACTGTGAGGCACAGTGGTGTAGCCCTGGGTATGTTCGGTGCCTTGGAACCGAACTAGAAGGTTGCGGGTTCGATTCCACCTCAAGTCACCGAGTAGGGACCTTGAGCAAGTCCTTCACTCGTAATTGCTCACGTGCTTCCACGTGAAACTCCGATTCAGTGTCCGCGCTGTAGACATGAGCGAATCTGAGTAGAATTCTTGAAGGGCGCTATAACAAGTGCTCATACATACATACATACATACATACATACATACATACATACATACATACATACATACATACAATATAATGTAATTTCTAATAACTACACCTGGCTTGTTGAAACTGTCACCCAAAGTTACAAGAAAAGTATAGAAAAAAAGCATCTCCAAAGCTAGCCCCCCCCAAAGGTAGCTGTGCCAGCAACTTCATTTTTTCTTAGTCTTTGCATAAAGCAAGGCATACAGATTCTCGTTTCCTCACAAAAACTAATCTGCTCAGTACCAAAAAACAATGCATATATATATACACACACACACACACATATATATATATATATATATATATATATATATATATATATATATATATATATATATATATATATATATATAAAACCACAAGTAATGCAGCCCAAACCGAATTTTTAAATCCGGCCAATCGCTGACCTCTATTCAAGGCTGCAACGGTTTTGCATCTCTCAATATTCAGGACCAGGCAACATCGACTTCAAGCAAAAGCTATCAGATGTGTTTATCTGAATTCGTTGTAGCTCAGGGGCCAGCCACTTCAACTGCTTGCAGGAAAAAAGATGGCTCCCATGCATGAAAAAAGACAGGCTCCTCTGCAAGAAAAAGATAGCTAATTTGCAGGAAAAAACATGGCTCCTCTGCAGAAAAAGATGGCTCCTTTGCAGAAAAAGTTGTCATTTTGTAAAGAAGATGGCTCCTTTGTACAAGAAGACAGGTCCTTTGTACAAGAATACGGTTCCTTTGCAGAAAAAGATGGCTCCTTTATAGAAAAAAAGTAGCTAATTTGCAGGAAAACGATGGCTACTTTGCAGGGAAAAGACGGTTCTTTGCAGAACAAGATGGCTGCTTTGGAGAACAGACAAAGATGGGTCTGTTAATTGACAATGCAGAATCCTCTCATCTCCTCTCCGATAACCAATTACGTTCCACCAGAAAACAGACTCCCAGACTTATTATATCCGGTCAAAAAGACAATATCCCAGCATGAAATGCTCATAATCAGATCTATCATAGTAGTAAATCTATAAAAATTAACTTGTCGTGTGGCCCTGAAAATACACCAGCGGACTATAATAATAGGCCACATCTGGTGTGCCTGACTACTAGACATACACACTCTGGCAACACTGGTGTCTGATTTGAGACACCGTTCTCACACAAAACACATCTCCACGCAGTCAGAAAATGTATCAGCAGGCAGACACAATCCTGTAGCGTGCTAACCTGAACTACTTTCCAGCCACAGCAAATGTGGCGTGACGACAACACGGTACTGCAAGGTCAACGTCCGCACAATGTGTATCTTTTCCAATCACAGTCGTCAATAACATCATCTCCTAGCGTGATTAAAATGCTATGTGTGCTATAACGGGTAAAAGCAACAACATGAATTGTTGTTTGTCTGTATGCACACTTGTTATAGCGCCCCTTCAAGTGCTCTACTCAGAGGCGCTCCCGACTGCAGAGCGGACACTGCATCGGAGTTTCACGTCGAAGCGCTGAGCAATTGTTAGTGAAGGACTTGTCCAAGGTGCCTACGTGGCGACTTGAGCTACTCAGAGGCGCTACCGACTACAGCGCGGACACTGCATCAGAGTTTCACGCCGAAGCGCTGAGCAATTGCGAGTGAAAGACTTGCCCAAGGTCCTTACATGGTGACTTGAGGTGGATTCGAATCTGCAACCCTCCGGCTGCACTCACCACCGCACCCCACAATTAAATTAAATGAATTAAATCATTGATTATTGATGGATTGATCACAATGACAATGCCTTATGAAGGAAAACGTCGCAATTGTCTAATCATAATCGTATTCAAATAACTTTTATAGCACCTGGAGTTTGAAGAGACAACGAAAGACAAAACAATGACCTAAACAAAGCAAAACCAGGAAAGCAGAATTCAACAGACCAGCGACGTATGATAAGGCATGGGAAGGCAAAAGAGAAGAGCATTGAATTACAATAGTCCAGACTCCAGAGCAAAATATATGCGAACCGACAAGAGATGAAAAGAATCTTGAAAAAACACAGACAAGTTGAAGTTGACTCGGGTAAAAGCGATGTGACCTTCTTTAGCAGCTGGTAATAAAGGCAAGATCTGATAGTACAGTGCATGATAAATGGAACTGGAAACCAATTATTATTATTATTATTACATAAATTTATAACGCGCGCAAGCCTCAAGGTCACACCAAAATGTGAATCTGAGGCGCAGAAAAATGGTATGAAGAATACACAATTATTAAACAGCAACTATCAGGCACCTCCAACATACATATAAGAAAAACACAGATTTGCACGATAAAAGATAATATAAAAAACCGATTGCCTTCAATATGTTACAAAACACCCAATATATGAAAATGGTTCACTCCACAAGTTATTCACACTTCACAGTTCAAAGCATTTCGGTGCAAGTCATTATATAATCACCCAGCCTTATTGATCCCGCCACCTGGCAGAAATCTGTTTCCAGGTTTCTGTTCTATCTGCACCCTCAGCCAAACTCAGCCTCAGTTGACAATAATTAATTCCGTGAATTTATATAGCGCATCTTCAATGTGCCTACACAGAGGCTCTCCAACACTCTAGCCATGGCTAAACAGAGATGACGTGTAGGAGTCCGACCTATCTTATGGAACTCTGTGTACCTGTGCTATCCATTCCAGGCCGTAGATTCCTTCGCTCTGCTGCGCATGGTGACCTGGTTGTCCCTATGGCTCGATCTTCCACAGTGCTGCACAGAAGCTTTGCTATGGTCGGTCCGTCTTTCTGGAATAAGTTACCTATTAGTCTCCGTAATGAACTTCTTTGTCTTTCTTTGCCACCTTTCCGCAAGCGTTTGAAAACCATTCTCTTTGATTGTGGTTTGGTGTCAGGTCGGGAGCGCCTCTGAGGAGTTGCTCTTGAAGGGGCACTATATAAATGTACGACTACAGTTACACAGTTGGGAGAAAGCATGCATATTTTTTGCAGGGCAACAAAACGGCTCTGGTGGGAGTCCATTCCAGCTGGAGGGTCTCTATAGTTGGATCATGGTTAAGGGTTCATTTAATTCATGTCACTTGGCAATTCAGAGGAGTCACTGATCTCTTGTATCACTAGATTGGTCAAACTATGTCGCCTTGAAAGACGCATGCATGCATTAGCCAGCGCACGTTACAAGCCTCAACTGAACTAAAGCCCGGAAATGCCACTCCATCAAATCAACCAGGCAATGGTCAATACCAGGTCAGCCGTTTCGTGATCCGCACAGAAAATCAATAAGGCCACTGTGGACCTTCCTCAAAGACAATGACCGTGACCAGGATATTCAATCCTAGAAACAGAGTCCTTGGTGAGAAACTTTGTCCTTGAAGTTCTAGTCCTGAACTAACCACAGATTCCCAATTTCTCAATGTTCAATTAAGCAGCTCCTTATCAATGCACACGTGTATGCACAATTACCAGCAATGACTACAATAAAATAAAGATGCCAACACAATAAAGCAAATCTTGTAGCACCATTTTTTTTAAACCATATTAATAAGGTTCCACTTACATCCTCAACCATACAATAAACTGACCAACAATAGCAGAACAATGAATGTGTTGTTCGAACCAGCAAACACAATACACAACTCTGATATGTTAAAATCCTTCTATTAAACAAAGTTCAGCGGTGAATTATCAATCGCTAAATCGAGGTAGAAAGATTGGAAGACCTGTATCACTTTAGTTCAGAACAATGCAGTTCCCATAAAAAGTAAATTCAACAAAACTAAAACATACAAGTTAACGGATAGTGACAATGAAAATCAGGAAAGCTTAGAGAATTCATAGACCTGTAATAGACGTTTATAATCAATCACTAAATAGGCCTAGGCTGTGGCACAGGCACCCAAAGCATATGGAATCAGCCATGTACTGCGACACCACCGAAGTCATGGCAAAGATAACAGGCCAATTTTATCCCGTATATCAATCTGCATCTGACATGCACATTAGCAGCAATCCCAATCCATATTCTAATTCATTGATTCCTCTAATAACATTATTACTAATATTATTATTAAATAAACTTCTTATGCATGCAAGGTCAAATCGAAATGTGAATCTGAGGGAAGATGTCGTTAGAGATCCATGTGCTTGAAAGCCAAGGAGAAATAGTCAGTCCTGAACCATGTTTTTAAGGTAGAAAGTGAATTTGAGCTACGAAGTGAGAATGGAAGTAGATTCCATTCCCTGGGAGCCGAAGCATGTAATGCACGCAAGCCCATAAACGTACTACATGCATCGGGGTTCAGCCAAAAGACCCATACTTGGGGGGCCCGGTAGAGTAATGGTTAACACGCTGGCCAAGAGTGCGAGAAGTAGCCTAGTGAGTTCGAGCCCCCGTTGGGCGGATTAGCTTTGTAGGCTGCCATTGGTGCCGTTGTAATTGCAAAGCTGTCTGCTCAGTTAGTAGTTAAGTTTAATTAAGATTACTGCATAACTTGTAAATGTAAAGCGCAGTGCGTCTTGCAGGCGTTCAATTAAAGAAAAGATTATTATTATTATTATCATTATTATACTTGATGATCACAGGCAACAAGGAGGAATGCAAGGAGTTAGCAGTGACTGAAGGTAGGTAGGAAGGTAGGGCCACCATCATCATAATGCACAATGCACCAATCAATAGCCTCTTGAAGTGAAACGCTTTTAAAAGTGAAAACTCGGCAATTTATCGAAGAAACCTATATATCGGAGATCTTGCAGGTCAGAGACGGGTCAAATCTATAGGTCAATTCGATAAAGAAGTTCATTTTCGAACCACAAACTACCGATGAAACTTAACTGGACATGCCCTACTAAAAGATTTTTTCCCCTCGCATTTGATATAGCGCCCTTCAAGCTCTCTACTCAGAGGTGCTCCCGACTACATCGCTGATACTGCATTTGGGTTTCAAGCCAAGGTGCATGCGCAATTACCAGTGAATTACCAATTACTTTCTCAGGGTCCCTGCACAACGGCTTGAGGTGGATTCGAACCTGGACCGTCCGGCTTGAAGGCACCGAATTCTGACAACTAACTCCACACGTTCAAGACAAGGCAGACTGGATAACGGAATCTTGGACGACTGTTGTTCACTACACCCACCACTACACCATCCCGCCCCACCCAAAGATACAATGCTAACAACTGGTCATGCTTTGCTCAAACGCAAGAAACGTCCAACTTGATCGGGATTCGAACCCCAGACCAAATGAAACAGATTCCCGACGGCTATCTCCGCACGTGTTCAAGACAACAAGGTAGACTATCGGAATCTTGGACGTCGTCTGTTGTTGTTCAGCCTTGCCATTCCGACGACGAGCCTCGACCGGGCGCCCGTGCGACAAACAAGGACACGCACACCTTGTGATGTCACAGACTGTATTGATCGCGTCTAGCACAGTACAGGCAGGCAGACGCTACTCCGGAGGCCAAGGAGACAGTCGGAGTCGGAGTCGGAGGAGGCAACGTCTATCCACGAAGATGCGCTGCAGTCGGTCGGTCGGTCGGTCGGGGCAGTCCGTCGGTCGGTCGCAGGTCATTGACTGACCGATGGTTACAACGCATCTTACGTCACTTGCTTTTTCTTTCGGTTATATAAAAAACCGGCAGACTTGCGTTTTCTTACAGGCTCTCAGGTACCCAGTTGCTGCAGACTGCAGACGAAAGGGGTCTGGGTTTAATAACTCATTTACGAAATCCACATTCCCAAAAACGCCTCATAATATTATCCAGGGTCTAAAGAGCGCAGCCCATCGCAACGTGCGTGCTGTACACATGATATGTACGGCGTGTCATAAATTATACAGTAACGAAATCATAATGCAATTTATACAAACTAATCTATCAATGGAAGAAGACAATGGTGCTATACCGACGGACGTCCTCTGTTCTTGTAGCATTGTTCTCTATCTCAGACAGCGCACATGCAGACAATAATTATTGGATTTCGCAGAGTACTGCATGCAAAGTCATTGCGACCTATCTGACCGTGCACATGCTCTATATATGCGTTGAAAACGAGGCGATGCAGAAGGGTGATATACAGCAAAAGTCAAGGCCATTTCAAAGGCCTTACAGACGTTAAAGAAACCACTGCTGTAGGTCCCCCAAAATGTCTAGCCCTAAGTCTACAGTGACAGGTTTCACTAAATGCATCAATGGTCCATGATGAACGACTATTTTTCTGCATCAATTGTGTTACACAACGTTTTCTGCAAATCTGCCTAAAGTTCGTGAACTGTGACAGGCACTGGGGCGGATCCAGGGGGGGAGGCAATCCGGACATAGGCCCATGTTCAGAGATTTGCACAGGACGTGGCCCCTTCCCATCAGGTTTCAACAAGCCTCCAATCAATGTGCAGCGGAAAAGGAGAGGGAGAGAAAAAAGTAGCATATGACTAAAAAAATAGGTCATCAGGTTTTTAAAAAACGGAGTTGCCACGGGTTTTAAGAAATTCTCGGGAGAAAGAGTCATCAGATTTTTCAGTGAAAGACCAACGAGAATTTTTTTACCCAGGACCAAAAATATGGCCCCTCCCTTCCAAAATTTATGTATCCGCCTCTGAACAGGCATACCATGCAAGCCACGTGAACAGAATGATTTAATGTTCAATGATTGTTGAACATCATAATAAATCTACTCCTCTCTCAACTTCCCTGTCCCGATACATCTTCCTTTTCCACATCAAATTTTTATCCTCCTCTTTCTCTACTTTCTTTTGTGCGTTCATTTCCTCTGCCTTCTGCCCCTTTTCCTGCCAATTCTTAACTTTTTCTTCCATTAATTTAGTCTCCGTCTTTCTCCTCATCTTTTTATTCATCGAATTGATGTGTGGTGGGGTGCTTATAATTCTGCTCCATCAAAAGACCTTTGAAATCCAGGACCCCACCCTGATTATGAAACTCTTTCAGCATCCAATAAAGCCATGCTCCCCCTTCAATTCTTTCACCTCAGCTAAAGCCCTCTTTCAACTCAACCGCCTTAACCACATTCCACCTCTTACTCCTCGTCCTTCTCTTTGCAATCTCCCCATTGTAAGTACAGGTACAAAGAGAAAAATGTTTCATCCCTGAAACTTCAAGTGATTCTTTAGCAGGGATCAGCTCAAATATACAACAGACATCTTCACTGCACTATAGATAGCATGTCTGGAATCTGAGACAATGTGAATAATTTATGTGCCAGTAATTTATTCAGCTCTCTCCAGCATAGGTTCTTCTAAATACAGAAATTCATTCATTCATTTCGAGAATTTATATAGTGCCTTTAAGAGACCTACTCAAAAAAGGAGATAACCTCCTGAATATTAAAGGTATCTGACCCCTAAAAACTTTCTAATGCTTTATATTCATGGACAATATTTCCCATTAAGAAAATCTCCTTTGTCGTGCAGCAAAAGTTTTGATTTCCAAGCAGTAGCCTAGTACTAAAACACCATTTAGTCCTTCCACAAATTCTAAATTTACTTTCTACCATCAGTTTGCATCCAACATTTTCCTAATTAATAATGCGCCGCCTACTATACAGAATAGCTGCCTCTACTTTATATATATTTCTGCTCCTGCAGTTCTTGCAAACATTCACCTGAACATCCCTATGCGAAAAATGAAATTTAAGATCATTATCTCGAAATACATGAACCACTTTTTCACAAGAACAGCATCTTAGACATTCTCTTTTGCTGAAGTTAAATCAGTTTTCTTCAAAATGTAAACTTTTGTGAGATACAAAATGACAGCTTTCTACCTCTTTTCGATTACTGTTTCCAAAGCTAACACTTTCACTTCAATATGAAAACCATTTAATATTTAAATCAATCGCTCAAAACTAGTATAGATCTAACTCTTTTAATCTACAACTTTAAATACAAAACACACAACTTTCTCACTAGAATTACAATATTTATGCTCTTCAAAATGACAATTTAAATTTCTCTACAATTTCTCATTAAATTGACAATTTACAATTTTCTCTTCAATATTGCAAGTTTCCTAGCAACTATAATAGCAGTGGTGCTCCGGAAGTATTTCTCACTGTAAATCAATACTGAATTAGTCAGTGCTGTAAATTTTCAAAACTTCCAATCAAGGGTAGATATCTTGGAACCTGCTTCCCTTGTTACAACAGACGGTACTTATGGGTTAATTCACCTGATTTAATTTTTTTCTTCTATAATGACTCGGTAGACTATATACGCTGCAGCGTTGTTATCTTTAATAAATCCAACTTCTAGTTTGCCAAGAATCCTTTTCATCGATCCATCTTCTCTTTAGACAAGAATTTGTTTGATAAATCCCGCTTCTATTTCGTCAGCAAATATTTTTCATCCATTTTTCATTGAAAAATATTGTTCATCAATCCAGCTTCAATTTCAGCAGAATGACTGCACTAACCCTAAAACTAACCCTAACCGACCCTCACGACGCCTAACCTGAGCCCTAACCGACCCTCACGCGCTAAATCCCGCTTCTATTTCGTGAGGAAATATTTTACCCAGCAAAAAAATAAATCAGGTGAATTAACCCATAAGTACCCAACAGACAAATCTCAGACTAAATAAAACACATTTCTGCGAAAAGCAAAGCTTACCACGAAGGTGTGAAGACTAACAACCAAAGTAGGCTAACTACGCATTTTACATCCACAAGAACACAATACAAAGTCATCGCAGGCTGACAGGAAACTTTCCGAGTCAAATGGCGAAGAACTAATAGGAACTTCAGAATAATAATACATCATCAAAGGTTTCTGAAAGAAGCCAACGAAAGTAAAAAAAGCCCGTCTAAAAATTCAAGTCAGTTTTCTCGTCCAAAAATCGAAGGTTTCATCAGAAAAATTTGACCGATGCGAGAGCACAAAAAGCTGTTCAAGGCGCAGCAGACAAATCACACAAAACGTTCATCACCATTATAACAGTTCACAAGAATTATAAAAGCTCAAATCGATCACGACAAAAAAACACAGACATTGACGATTGTTTATTTCATCTGTCTAAATATAAGCACAAAAATAATGCTAATGGCGTGCTCAACGTCTGGCCAAGCTGTAGAATTTTTTTATACGGCATCGAGTCAATAAAAGCTCGACGCCAAAGCTAACAGCTAAAAAAACTGCGTGAAAAAAGGTGTCGAGAAAGAAGAAAACCAGCTTACCCACATATCCGTGAATGCCGAAGAACTCCCGTCAACCGTACGGCCGGATGGGTGTCGATTTGTACAAGTTAGTTGTACAGCAGCAGCGCACGGTCATAACATTATTATGCAACTCGGCGATAATGAGCTAATAATGTGTATGTCATAAAAATGTACACTATCCGCTAGTATGTTGTTTGCACAGTGGGTTATAGAGTTAAAAATGCGCAATGCCGGGCTGGCTTAAAAATCTATGCCAAACATTCCGTCGTCGCCTGCGCGCCTCTTTCGCTCTCGCTCTCTCTGCCTCACTGCCTGTCTGCGTTCGCCTGTGTCCTTCTCCCCCCGTCAACGGCCAATCGAGTGTACATAGTCCACAGCCGCAGTCGAATCTTTTATTTTTAAGCGAAGCAGGTTCGGCAAAACTGCAATTTGCATAGGCGTCCGTAACATTTTATCTATTTCGAGCAGGGCGGGCGGGCTGGCGGCCGGGGTGTCCTCAAAACAGGGCAATGTCTCCGTCCCGTCGCACAACCTGTGCACCCCACGGTTGGCGGACTATTGGGCTGGCCCAGTGATGTAATACTGCCAGACGCAGACATATATACACGATAGAGCGCTGACAACGACCGCCTCCTCCTCCTTCTTCTCCTCCGCCGTGGCCAGGCACTGCGCCATATCTCCAGCCGGCAATCAGTCAATAGCCTCCACCGCCACCGCCGTTCCAACGGCACGTAGGCCTCCTCCTGCCTCTCGGAGGGACCCGCCGCTGTTTCGGGCGCTGCACACGCGCCGACTCATAACCACGCAAACTCTCTGTGTTTGTTTCGGTCTCTGCTACGCTTGTCTCCGTCTTTTGCGTGTGTCTGGTTTCATGTCTCGTTCCGTGGGCGTCTCCGTCAGGCTGTCTGTCTCGGTCTCTTTATGTCCTTCTATGTCTCTTTATGTCTCGTTTCTGTCTGCCTGGGCGAATGTGTCGTTCTGTGACGCTTTCTGCAACCTGTCTGCACCGTCTGTTTCTGTTTGTGCGTATTTCTCATTCTCGTGTCGTACTGTCTGCTTGTGTATGCATATCTCCGTCTATGATGCGCCGTGTTTCGTTTTAGCCTATTGTCTGGCTGTCCGTTCGTCTGTGTGTCTATTTGTCTGTCTGTATGCCTGCCTGCCTGCCTGCCCGTCTGTCTGTATGTCTGTCTGTCTGTCTGTCTGTCGCAAAGGCTTTCTTTTTGGACATTACCCTTTCGTTCGCAGTTTTTCTTTCTGTCACTGCGTCTTTCCAATTCCGTCTATCAGCCCCATTCCGTTGTGGTCAGTCTGCTTGTCTGTATACCTATCTGTCTATCAACCTATCTGTCTGTCTGTCTGTAGGCTATGTCTGTCTGTCTGCCAGATTATCTGCCTATCTGCCTGATTAACTGTATGTCTGTCTGTCTGTCTGTATGTATATCTGCCTATATGTCTGTCTGTCTGTCTGCCTGTGTGTCTGTCTGCCTCTCTTTCTCTCCTGGCGAGACAGAATTCAGCTCTAGATCTCAGGTTTAAACCGCCGCTGCCGCGCAGTAATACGTCGCAGACGACATAGCCAGACGCTACCGATACTAGCGCCGCCGACGACGAAAACCGACGAAGGCCGCATAGAGATTACTGCGAACGCATGCAAGATGCAAGACGCATGTGCAGACATCGCTTTCCTCATCACGCAAGTGATTAAATCGCCGGCAAAGTCGGATTAATTTCGAAGTAGAAGGCCCATCTCGAATGCTTCGGTTTTCCACAAGGACCTGTAGTCGCTTCCAGCCTCGACCGGTCATTTACTCCGTCTGGAAAACTCATCAAGCACTAATTAGCCGGCGTTATTAAGGCTTCTGTGGCGTCTTCGTTCAATATTTTCAGTCGAAGCTGTTGTCCTTGATGATGTTTATGATTAAATATAATATAATAATAGGATATTATGCGATGCGACATGATATTAGGCCTATGTGATGCAATGAAATGCAATAAATAATAGCCTATATTAGACTATAGGTCTAATAATATGATATGATGCAATGCGACATGATAATTATTAGGTCTATGTAATGTAATGAAATGCAATAAATAAAAAGCCTATTTTAGACCTTCGCGTGTTCTATGTGAATGTGTATATACTATATAGCCTGGACAACGGGGCGATCCATTTGAAGCGCTCGTGAATAAACTGGTGCCCTGCGTCTATACTCAAATACTCAATACCTATAGGCCTAGCGCTTAATTCGACATCACGATTGCGAAGCATGTGTGCCTGAATATAACAAAACATGAATGTCTTTTTATTTGTAGGCCGACCCTATAGGGCTCGTTACTATTTAACGACACTGCCATATCAGAGATGATTAGGGTCGCTCACCTCCTTTATACAGGCTTGGGACTGGCACTGGCAGAGTGCAACCAGCGACGGAGTAAAGTCGACCCTATATGCGGTTGTTAGGTATAGGAATAGCCTAATGCGTCCATGCGAGTGTGCGCGTAGGCCTACATAGTGTTCAATCTAGACATCTCTTGTGTGAAGTTGTGTCGTCAGATTTCAAAGACCAGAATTTACTGTACCGGGATTTTTACATTAAGCAAATTTTATCAGAATTTTTAAAGCAAAAACTAAAATAGGTCACCAGAAAAAAACATAAAAGGTGATCGGAAAATCTTTCGGGCAATGGGTGTCGCCTCAGCGGTTGCCGCCCGCCCAAACGGCTGTTTGTCCCCCCCCAAATTTGAATATCCCCAAGCAGGGGGGGGACTATAGATTAAACACTGAATATGCCTATAATGTATGCTTAGGCCCACTGAGTAGGCCTACTGATGTTCCAACTAGCAGTACGAGCAAAAAGGAACTAAGAGATTAAAGATGATCTAGGGCTTGAAGTTAACAAAATGCTGGAAAATACTAAAT
>OX457052.1:10306046-10600911 GCA_949752735.1 Lumbricus terrestris | reverse complement strand
CCCCCTCCCCTTGGATCCGCTCCTAGCCTCCTACCACGCATTATTTAACGGGAAGAGGTAACAGAGCTAATGACATGAGTATTGTCTTCTCGTTTCTTTTTTGTCTGTCAGCCAATCGAGCAGCGATATCGAATTATTCAATTAGGTCAATTATAATTACGCCAAAGAGAAGAGAATGAACAGTAGGCCTACAGGTGAATTACTGCAAACGTAAACAATTGCTTGTTACATGTTTAACGACACTGCCTTATCAAAGATGATTAGTGTCGCCCTCCTCCCTTATCCAGGTTTAAGACTGGCACTGGCAGAGAACAACCAGTGGAGGAGTTACGTAAACAATTTCCATTGCTACCCTATATAGGCCTATAGCCAGAATAACCTATAGGTCTATAGCCTACACGCAGTAGGCCTACCTAGGCCCACCTAGGCTACTGCAATCAGCTATGTATACAGCAGGTCTAGTATAGTCAACAGTTTAGCAACGGAAATTTATTAGGCCTATGAAAAATGATGTAGCCTACCCGTCATAATTTAGCCTATACAGAAGGCCATTTTTATGCACGAACACAATAATTGATCCTGTTTCAAATAATTATTATACCGTGCTATATGTAGGTGGGTGGTATCAAACTGACCTAGGGTCACGGTCATGTTTTATTGAATCCCATTGCGGGGGCGTTACGCCTATAACAAGTATGAAGGCTCACGTAATCGGGCAGGCCTAGCCTTACTGTTCGGCTGAATACAGCCCAATCCACAGCGGAGCCGTTGAGCATGAGGTGATTACAAGAAGCAAAATATACTCATATTAATATTATTAGGCCAATAGGCAGGGTGAGAATCGCCATGTGGCTTGGGGGTTTCACCCAGTCTTTCTTAGAGCCCCATGATTATAATAAAGTCTATTTTCACACCCCAATTCTGTGTGGATCATAGACCAACCTCCAAGTTATTTTTCCACAATTCTCTCACACTTTCTACATATATAGGGCCTTATAGGGCCTTATAGGCTGTTTACATCTATAGGCTAAGGGACGTTGCCTGCAATTACACGTATAGGCCTACACCAAGCACCAAATACTGCAAAATTCATTCATTCATTCATCCATGCATTCACAACACCTTTATAGCGCCACTCAATGATGACTAGGCCTACTGACCAGAAGCGCTCAAGGTCAATATCGGATGAAAAAGTTTTTAGATAATTTATGTAGACTTGCAGGGTGCATACAAAATCCCCAGCTATGACAAGACGTAATCCAAGGGGAGGAACTCCGATGGTGTAAGCAGGCAATGCTGCATATACAGGGTGGGCCAAAAAGCATATACAGGGTGGGCCAAAAAGCGGGTCAAGATCGGGTGGCGTACCGGTGGAGGTCGGAGTGTGGTGGGGTGTTGTGTTGTGGGGTTGGGATGGGGTGGAGTGTGGTGTGGTTGTGTCCGGGAGCGGGTCGTATCCTAATAGGTTTTTGCCAATATCTTGGCCAGAACTATGAATTTCGAAATGAAATTTTACCAGCTTGTAGACAATTCCTATTTACACACGATGGCCAGATGTCATCAAAATATTTAAAGCAGAACAAAAGTTATATCAATTTTAGTGAGGCCACCCACCGTTTTTTGACGATTCAAAAACGTATATATATATTATATATATTAATATTATATATTAGGCCTGCCATCACGCAGGACGAATATAGGCCAACTACATGTTTCTGAGAAACAGAGAGTAGCCTATAGGCTAGCTGTTACTTTTGTGCATGGTAATTGACATGCTAAATTGCCCAGCATCGAGCTGCAGTTGGGCTAATTAAATCCACTCCTATGTATAATAAGATTATTTTTGTAGCACGGCGATCAACTTATTAAATAAGCTCGATGCTGGGCAATTTAGCATGTCATACAATTACCATGCACAAAAGTAACAGTTAGCCTAGGCTACTCTCTTTTTCTTAAAAAAAACAGTTGGCCTATTCGTTCAGCGTGACAGCAGGCCTAATATACAGTGGCGGCGCTAGGGGGGCGAGGGGGTAAGCCCCGCCTAAAAACGGCCATCCAGTTTTTCCATGTAAAACTGAAATATTTGCACGATTAACCCCCTTTAGCCCCCCAACAAACCGCAAAGGCAGTGGCGTCTAACCCCCCACTTGGAGTGGGAGAACAAACCCCCCATTTTCGCCGACTTAAAACAATTGTATGGGAATCTGTTCATATGATGCGCGTTGCACTGTTGTGAGGGGCACGGGTATGGGAAGGGGATGCGCCCCTCTCCATTAGAAACTTTTTGAATTTCCACAATGCAATGGCAGCATTTTAAGGTGTCGTCTTAACAATATAGCTGTACTTTTTTTCAGTGACTCATTAGAAACTTTTTGAATTTCCACATTGCAATGGCACCATTTTGAGGGGTCATCTTAACAAAAAAAACTGTACTTTTTCAGTGACCCATTAGAAACGTTTTGAATTTCCACAATGCAATGGCAGCATTTTAAGGTGTCGTCTTAATAAAATTACCGGTACTCATTTTTCCATGCTGATACTAGCCTATAGCCATGGTTTGAGACCTTAGAGTGTCGCCTCCCAATTGCATACAATTTTTGGATTTGCACATTGCTGCCGTACGTAGCCTTTTAAGCTGTCATGAGCTCAGTGCTCAGAGATGTGGTTCAAGACTTCAATAAATGTCGCTCCCAATGCTTAATTGTTTTAATTTGCAGACTGTGATGGTGGCTTTTAAGTTGCCATCTTAGACGAATTTTCATTATAGATAAATAAGCTCAATGAATAACACTGTAGTAAATTATAATGATATTTATGAAATATTTCTGAAACATTGGGACGATATAGGCATCTCCGCCACCCCTTTAAATCTCCGTCCATGCGCTTAGAAGCTGAAGGCTAATAATTCGAATTCTCCACAGAAACTCTCTGTGTAGGCAGACCTTTAGCTGTTGACAACTCCTGCTGATGTCGATGCAACTCTTCGCGAAATAAGAAAAACTTATAACACAGAAACAGTCAAATTCGGTTGTCTATGCCTCTATGGTAGACCTACATGTATAATGACTACCATCTAGCTTCCTGCACTTATGGCTGCATCTCTATAGCATGGAAAGACTCTGCTTTACATCAGAGCTGCTCTTATCCATTTCAGCGATATGCTCAGTGGCGTAGCCAGTTATTTTTTCATGGGGGGGGCAGTGGGGTGGCAGCTTAAAATGATGGGGTGGCTACCGTTGGCAATTAAAGCGTGCATCGGCATCGGTATATTGCCATAGACTATGCATTTTTAGATTTTGGATGTATTACAGTATTGGACATAATACGCAAGCAAGCCTCACTAGCTTGTCTGTCCCACAGTGCACTACAGTGGCCTGTCCCACTTTTCCATCACCCACCCTATAAGAAGTTGTACAGGAAGTTGTATAAAAAATAAAATAAGTCAGAAATTATATAACATTGTTTAATTCTTTATCACTCGTAAGAGTAGAAAGTAAAACAAACGCAGGGATTGGGGGGCAGCCCTTTCATTGGGGGGGCGGCTGCCCCCCTTCCCCCCCACGTAGTTACGCCACTGGATATGCTGGCTGGGAATCTAATACGAAACATCTGTTATTAGCTTCATTAGGCTTAGGCTACTTTTACAGAAGGGACCACTGTCCGAAGACTGGGGTAGGCTACACGTGCACAGCAAGTGTCAAACGGGTCGTTTGACTTTTGCTGAGCGACCGTCGCAATCATTAATTTTGTTGCCTTCATCACCTGCCAAGGGTGGGGCTTCGGCTTGGCTCCGTCAGTAAACGTGATTAGCGATAAGAGGTCAATCCCGAATGGGTGTGTTCCACCCTTGTATGCCAGGGACCTGACTGACACTAACGTCTATGAGTTGTCCTGCTCCCTACCAAATATAAGTGACATCAAGCGAACCGTGGGTTCGTTAGTCCAAGGTAATAATGTTTTTCGATACATAAATGATGCACAAATAATAATTTTCGTATTCCATGCCTTTATTTAATAGAAATTCACCAACCCCCCAATTTACACCCGAGAAACGTCAAACCCCCACTTTCAGAAACCGTGGGAGAACGTTCTCTACATTGGTAGACGCCACTGCGCAAAGGTACGCACGAGGTTTGCCAGATACGAAAAAGGACCATTTTCCCAAGATTTCGACCAAATGACTAAAAAGTCGTCAGAAATTTTTACGGTTGAAATGCAAATTCAGCCCCCCCCCGAATACTGAAATCCTGGCGCCGCCACTTCTAATATATGCTGTATGGATAGGCATATATTATATGTAGGCTATGTATATGACAATCCATACAGCATGGCCTGCTTACACCGTCGAGGATTTTTGGCAGAATCATTCCGAATGGCTGGTTTTAAGCAGGGCCGGATTTAGGTTGGTGGGGGCCCTGAGGCAAACACTAAGCCAAACAGTATGGAATACTTTTTTATAATTAACTATTAACTAATAACTAATGTACTGTAGTCTGTGGGTAAGTTACATCTTTAACTGTACTACAGACAGACTCACTTGAAGTCACTTCACTCACAGAGTCACAGTCACAGTAATGACAGTAATCACAGTAATCACAGTATGATCAACTTATTGACACTTTTCTTGCTTTGCTATTAGCGAAGTCTTTAATGATGTCACGAAAGTCAATGCTTCGCAAGACATCGCTTTCAATGCTCATCAGTGACAGCCAATTCAACTTCTCCTGGTCCAAAGTTGTTCTAAGACGATTTTTTATTATTTTAAGCTTGGAAAAGGATCTTTCTCCACTGCAATTTGAGACCATCATACATAGATATATGCGCAGCATGATATCAATATTAGGAAACACAGACTTCACGGATTTCAGGATAACAATCATAACATCATAATTATTAATTTATTATATTTCTTGTCTGTTTTGAAATTTATCTTATTTTACAATTTCAACGTGACAATGTCTGCCGTTTTGCCGGAAATCAACATCAGACTCAGTTTATAATATATTTATATAGCGCTTACATTTTTATATCGCGACGCTGACAATAAGTTACAAGTAATATGACTAATATCTACTATTTTTAGTTTTGTAGGTCTATTTACAATATTTATTACATTCATTTATTTCTATTTATCTATTTTTTTTGTTTGGTGGAATTGGTGGGGGCCCTGAGGCAGCTGCCTCATTTGCCCCATAGTAAATTCGGCCCTGGTTTTAAGACATCGGAGCCTATAGGCTGCATGGGCAAAGCTAGAGTTTTGTCGACCAACTTTTTTACCCTTTCACAGCGGAGGCGTCTGAATTCGTCACCAAAAGTAGAGATCAAGCTGTCAGATCTGCACGCTTCGTAGTCATATGTGACTAGGCCTGCTAGAAACTTCCTTGTCATATGTAGGCAAATATTTCTAGTTTCAGATACATAATTAGGCAATGTATTATGTATCTGAAACGAACAATAGGAAGACCACGACAGATGATGCTGGACTGGATTATGAAAAGTGAAAATGTGAAGCTTCAGGAAGACGCAACATCGACAGGATTGCAACGTCGGACATTTGAATCCGCCTATAGGTTGTAGCTTGTAGGGGCAGATAACCAGTAGATGTAGGCTAGGCCTCTATTCCACGCGTGGAGCATGGTAGGCCTATCACAAGCAAAATTCTAAGGACCAGGGCTTTTTTGGCGTGCAGTTGTACACAAAATGTGCTGTTCTAAATGGATCTGTGCAGTTGCAGAAGCAATTCTGTACAGTAAAAACTAGTGAAAAAGGTCATTGACCTGCGAGTGGTAGTAATTTACCATGGAGGATGGGAAGGCAAAGAAATGGTTCGTGCAGTTCTAAAAATTCCTTAAAAACAGCCCTGCTAAGGACAGCATTGCGATTTGCAATTGTTTCAACTTGTCACGAACAGGCTATACCTGAGACCCAGCAGAGCCTGCAGAGGTCGAAACTTTGGCTAAATTGTCCGAAGAACGGCCGACAGGCCTACCATAATGATCACGGTTGAAACAGCATCCGTAGAAAAATTCAATAACGGTATTTATAATGGATTTCGTCTGGACGCCCGTCCAGCAGGACTTGTCTTATAGGCTAGGCTATATTTGAACAGAATGTTCATGACAATAATGAAAAGAAGATTTGATTTGAAACACGATCGATTCGAAAGAAAACTATTTGCCGACATTTTCTAATCAAAGCTCAAACGCCAGCCGGAAGGAAACCGTATAATAACGACCACTATAGTAACACAGCGAACAGTAGCACTGTAGCGGCGCTAGGGGGGGCTATGGGGCTAATCCCCCCAATTTTTTCCCATGTAAAAAACATTTGCACGATTAACCCCCGTTTAGCCCCCCCCAAATAACCGTAAGGGTACGCACGATTTTTTAGATAGGCCTAGACAGTTCGGCGGATTATGAAAAAGGACCATTTTCGAAGATTCCGATCAAATGACTAAAAAAAGAAAAGAAAAAAAGGTCGTCAGAAATTTTGACGGCGAAAATGGAAAATGGAAAATTTTCTTCGGATTTTGGTCGATGACTAAAAAAAAGGTCGTCAGAAATTTTGACGGCGAAAATGGAAAATGGAAAATTTTCTTCGGATTTTGGTCGATGACTAAAAAAAAGGTCGTCAGAAATTTTGACGGCGAAAATGAAAAATTTTCTTCGGATTTTGGTCGATGACTAAAAAAAGGTCGTCAGAAATTTTGGCGACTGAAAACGGAAATTTTTCCCGAAAATCCAGCCCCCCCAAACGAAAATCCTGGCGCCACCACTGACAGCGAAATATTGCCAATAGGCTACAATGGCGGATAGCATGGATGATGGACAAATGTTGAACACTGAACAGGCGTTCCGAATTATTTGGAATCCTGGTTGAAGCTTATTCCGGCTTTCAAACAGCAAAAGGAGCAAAAACGTACCTAGTTCTACCCTAGACGCCGTGTTAGAACCTCTGGACAGACTACTTCCAGGCAATCACTTTCAAATTACTGACAAGACATAATAGAAGGTATAGGCCGGCCCTGTAGGCCTAAATAAGTCTGTGGGCCTAGCTGCAGTGTGAGAATTGTGAAATATAACGACGGGGGGTTGGACAACCACTTACAATTGGGGTGTGAAAAACAGACTTCACTATGGGCTCTAAGAAAGACTGGGGGTTGAAACCCCCAACAATTCAAACCCTGCCTTGCTGGATATAACACTATTTATAATCAGTGCTTAGCCTAAACTATAGATGTTTGGTGCCTCAATTTATCAGCCCAACGAAATGCAGTGGTCATGATATTACAGGCTTAGTACGAGACCGAAATGGCATAGGCCTAGGCCCAGGGTTTAAAGTGTGGCTGGACGGTCATGGACGGGGTCCATGCACTTATTTTAACATCTGAACGCCATCCTGCCACTTATTGGCCAGCACAGCCTGGAAAGTACAGGAGCGTCCAGGCACTTCTTTTGGAAAGGTAAGGAGCGTCCAGGCACTTCTTTTTCCGCACTTAAAGCACTGCCTAGGCCTGTCGTTAAGACAGCATTAGCGTCCGGGTGGCAGGCCTACATGTGTTCGCAGGCAGTAGCCAATTATATAAGCCTAATTGTTGCTTGTAGCCCAATTGTTGCTTCCAGGCCTATTATTCTCGATTCGTGCATTAGGCTATACGGTGACTGACCCGATAGAGTTGATGCCATCATACAGACCTAGCCTATATATATATATATATATATATATATATATATATATATATATATATATACCTATTATGGATTTTGTTATCAAAAGGCATCATATCGCCTTTAATAAAAGAACCCAGCAAGAGAAAGTTGGTCATAAAAATTAATTGTTTGTGAATCAGTTAGTTAATCATTATAAATTATAATTCTCTAAGTTGTTGTTATTATTACATCTGTCAATATATTTTATTGACTGGCAAATCCCGCAAATGAAGATAAATCGAGAACGAATTTTATGACAGCTAAGCAAGCACTCCCAATGCACTACATCAAAGCGAAGACAGACCTGCAAATGAACGGCTACTGCTGATCACAATTCTATTGATCCAACCAGGCTAGCTACCAGTAGACCTATTATAACATAAAGACCTTAATTAACAATAATATTCACTTTAATTATTCAAACTTTTAGTGCAACGACCTTTAACCTTTAGGTACCCATTGCAACGACCTTTACGCATCCATTGCTATGACATTTGACCTTTAGGCACCTATTGCAACTTGCAAGTACCTTTAACGTTTAGGTGCCCATTGCAACGACCTTTAAGTAGGCCTATCCATTGCTATGACCTTTAACCTTTAGGCACCGATCGCAACGCCCTTTAACCTTTAGGTGCCCATTGCAACGACCTTTAACTTTTAGGTATCCATTGCTATGACCTTTTTACCTTTAGGCACCCATTGCTATTGTCAAACTACTGGAATACGTGCAAAACATGCAGGTTATTTACATGGCGATTGCTTGAGAGAGACGCTAACTAAACATTGAATCTTGGCCTAGTAAGTGATGAGGTTATAATGTAGCGACGTATGACTACGCTACAGGTTTCTGGTCGATAATATTATTATATTATTATTTTATTTAATTTTTGATCGGTTTCAGAGATCTGATATATATATATATATGGTTTTATTTCGGTGCTTCGTGTGACCTAGATTTTAATGTTGATGCGTGTTTGACACGGGTCACCGTGACCGCCTGTGTAGTCGCTGCTGTTTCATTAATTCGTGTATTTTCCCACGATAAGGCAATCGACGCCTCGGCCGTCTTCAAAGAGCGTGCCGCTCTGCTGTCGACGGACTGGCAATCTTTCGCACGCTTCTCTGCGGTGGTCCGACGGATAGAGTGAGTGAGCAATACAGTCAGACAGACAAAGAGACGCACTGAAGAGGACGTGTTGGCCTGTGTATGTGTTAATAGCCCTCTGCTTCCTCAGGTTGAATTAGTGCATTTGAGGTTACGTGATCTCACGTCAGAGGGCGCTTTTCAGAAAGAGAGATAGAAGGGAAAAGACAGTGAGCTACAGACCGACGACAGACATACACGGAAGGCCGCAGCTGGCAGCTAATTCTTGCCGCCTTGAAACAGCTGCGTTGCTGCTGGGTTTGCGCGCGCGGCTCGCTTGCTGGTCATGCGCAGAAAGGGGGACGCTCTCCTTGTGAGGCAGTTATAAAAGAGCAGCGCAACGTTGAGAGGCAGAGTTGCTGACCGAATCCCAGGGTGATCGGATATATCGACAGTTGCGCACAGGATTTCAAGGCAATTGGATGTATTGCGGCTTTTGGTAGTTTTAGGCTCGATCGAGTTGGTGAAGCG
The DNA here is from genome assembly GCA_949752735.1 of Lumbricus terrestris. Lineage (NCBI taxonomy): Eukaryota > Metazoa > Annelida > Clitellata > Crassiclitellata > Lumbricidae > Lumbricus > Lumbricus terrestris. The sequence goes on along the minus strand of OX457052.1, from coordinate 10,591,587 downwards.
TGGCCAGGATAAAGCGCCAGCTTACACGAGTCTTCTGCGTCGTTGCGTATACACGAATTCTGTCGGCGATTCATTCTCTCTCGACATGGAGTCGAATACTTATGAGAGTTAGTTTGTTGCGGGAAATATATCAGCGTTGTTGCGAGTTTTGCCTTCGCTTTCGCATTGGATCTACTCCTGGATTAATCGGTCAAGGCCTCTCTTCGCCCTGTCACACGGAGTGATTTATCGTGGGCTTCGAATCGTCAGCGTTCTGAAATTGTGTTGCGAAGCGGTTGTTCGTATGTTTGCCTAAGGGCGTCTTTCTCAAACGGCGTGGATACATAGCCGAAATTGTTGTTCATTGTGTGGAATCAGCGACGGATTTAGCTGACCCTTTCGGGCGTTTCAAACTCGACGCCTTTCTGTGCGTTTCGTCGCCTTCGACGCTGTTCTTCGCACACGATCGGCTTTGTCCCTCGTCTTCGGACATAAGGTACGCTTTATTGGGGAATTAATACGATCGGTTATTTAGATATTTTGGGCTGAACTGAAATTGGCTGTGGGACTTGAGAGTCAATCGGGATTTAATTTAGGCATACTCCGGTTGATAGGTGTTTGCATTGAATTGTTGCATTTGATTTTCATTGAATGTCTTTACAAAGGATAGGAACTGATAATTGAACTTACTGACTTTTATGTTTGATTGCTTTGAACATAGGCTAATTGATGTCAATTGAAGATTCAATTGATTGTGAATAATAAGAAATATTAAATAAAACTACTGACTTTGATCCTTGATGGCATTGAATGCAACTGACGTTGAATGAATACTTAATTGATTGTGAGCTATAAAGATAGGAGTCATTTCTATAGCGCTATGGAGGAGTCTAGACCAGTCACTCCTGCTCAGCCTTCTAGGCCCCCTTCTTCTATGGAGATATTGCTCGAGGCAATACAAATTAATGCTAGGTCTACTCATGAAGCCATTCAGAATAATGCTAAGTCGACTCATGAAGCAATGACTTCTATGCAGTCTTTTATGCAGTCGTCAATTGAGACTAATGCCAGAGACACGCAAGAGGCGATTGCCACGGTGGAGTTTAATGTCCTGGCAGTGCAATCAAATGTTAGCGATGCTATTTCCTCAGTGCAATCAAATGTAAGAGAGGAGATAAGAGAAGAGATCTCGGCTGTAAGAGATAATGTCAGGGAAGCGCTGACGGAAGTTGTATCACGATTGGAAAGGCTAGAGGCATCGCCGGTACCCAAGCCTGCTGTGGATTTGAACCCTGGTTACCTCACCGCTATTACCACTGCGGACGCGCCATACCACTCGACCATCGGCCTGGAAGAAACTTTGGGTGCTAGGCCTAAAGATTTCGCACACCCTGGTATATTGCGAAGAAGTGATAGATTGGCTAGTAGGCCGCCAATTTCATATAGGGAGTCCGGCAGTCGAAATAACTGGCCGCCTTTCCATCGTTGGGATTCGAACCCGGAAGTCACCTCATCCTGTCCTCCCTCTATCTCTAGAGCTCGTCCACAGCAGCACGCGGTCCCATCAGGCGAGGATCCGGAAGTGGCGACTCCGGGGAGGCCGATAGGGGCGGGCGTTACAATTGGTCCCAGCCAGTGGGGTCAAATTAGTTCTAGAGATTTTGGTGATGATAGGTTAGAAGAGGAAACTGACTATGCTAGAACAGGCGAAATGGCAATTTCTTTTGAAAGAAGGAAGGAAAGGGAATTTGCTGATAATGTGGAAATAATGTCTGATGATGGTAGTGTAGACGTTGAGATCAGCAAGATAATGGAATCTAGACCTAAAACTGTTAAAATAATTGATAACAGAATGCATGCAGCACAGCAACCGGAGTTTAGAAATTTTGAAGTGAATAAACCGATCGCTAATAAATTGTCACGGGAGGGGGGTGATAAGGTCAACCCAGTCCCTTTGGCCTCTTCGTCCCTTCCTCTCGTCGAGTATCCTCGACCGGATCCACAATGGAGAGTGCAAGCGTCGCTCGCACATGTCGATCAACAAAGAGTGGAAATGGCACCGAGTCGGGTCGACTTTACACAACCAGCGTCGGTAATGCCGACCTATCAGTCAATGCCTGACTGCGTCCTCGACGGTCGTGCAACTTCGACCATGGTTGGTCGAGACTATGCTCGACCCGACCTTCCTCCTGGACCAGCGGCGATGGCAACGGTCGACTGGATGCAACCATACGCTCGACCCGACCATTCAAACATGCCGTGGAGGTATGCTCCGACCTACACTCCGAGCGCTTTCTACGGTAGCAGCGACAACCGGGTTTGGGTTGACCCGCTTCGCTGTCTCGACTCGTTTCGACCAAGCGACGCTGTCTTTCCTCGGTGGCCAACGGTCGTGGAATCGGCGAGGATGAGTTCGTGCCTCGGCGCGCAAAACTTCGGATTTAGCCGTGATGCCGAACTACCGCGATGTCAGGCGGTAATGAAGTCGACACCTCTGGAGAGAAATGAAACGACGGCCGATAATAAAGCGACGTCTGCGGTTGGTGAAACGAAAGCACTGGCGCCTACCAACGTTTCGGTCGGTCCTATCAAAATTGTCCCGACGACCACCGTCGCAACGCAAACGACCGGCGACTGGGAGCTACCGTCGATCAGTTCAAAGGGAACAGTCAAGGAACTTGAACCGACCGCGTCTGCAACAGCTAAAGAGGGCGAGGTTAAACAGTCATCGACTTCTCCTCCTAAGCCAACACAATTCCTGAAACTCGGGTCTTTTAGCGGAAAGACGGACGTTGAAACATTCTTACGAAAATTCTCCGTGTGCGCCAGGAATAACAGATGGACGGACGAGGAGAGATTGAACCAATTAGTAGTCTCATTGGTTGAACCGGCGACTCATTTGCTGAGCGAGTCGAACGCAGATAGCTTGGACACTTGGACGGCTTTGGTACAGCGACTTCGAGAACGATATGGTAACGCTGAACAGCAAGCTTTATTTCAGACACAGCTGAGTACTCGAAAGCAGAAAGCCGATGAAGATATGGGAGCCTTGGTCGATGATGTTCGGCGTCTGACCTCGCGTGCGTATCCGGGTTCTTCGACTGTTCACAGCGAGGCAATTGCTGTTCGTGCATTCTTGGATGCCCTGAGAGATAGAACTCTCGCTCTGAAGATCCGAGAGCGAGAACCGAGATCCCTCGACGAAGCCTACAAGGTAGCGATGCGATTGGACGGCTATCAGAAAGCAGAAGACGGTGGCCATGAGCAGCACGAACGACGATATGGACGTGTTAACGCGGTCAATGAGGAAGAAGATTCGGAAATAAAGGACCTGCTGCGACGAATGGAGCGACTGGAGAAGATGGAGCGACAACCCGTTTCGGCGCCACAATACAGAGACAATAATCGCGGGGCGTGGATAGGTCAGAATGGGTCAACCGGAAATGGTCGGTACAACGCTAACGGAAGTTACTGGCGGAACAATCAACGCTGTTCGATCTGTAATAGAACAGGTCACTGGAGTTCTACCTGCAGATACCGACAGGCGGCGGAACCGGAAGCTGGACGATCGGCGCGGAGATGTTTCGAATGTTCTGCGACGGACCACATAGCGCGCCTCTGCCCTCTTCGACAACAGCAGCAGGTTGCACCGAGCGACAACCTGGGACGGCCGGAGAGCGATAGTCGCGACAACCAGAATCGTCGATCTCGGATGTCGCCATCGTCGACGAGGAGGCGAGATGGTGACCGGAACTTGCAAAATGAGGAGCGCCGCTGTTTCTACTGTGACGACCCCTCCCACCTCCTGCGGGAATGTCCGCTCCGCAATGGGTCTTCCGACGACCACCACTGGCGATCGCTGGGTGAAACGACAGGAAGTCGTCCGCCTGAGAACTTCACGTCAGCTGGGTAACTCTGTTAAATGACCGCTTAATTTGCGGCCATTTTGAATGCAGGAAGCACCTGTAACACTGGTTTGGTTTGTTTTTGATGAATATGTCTTATTTTACACGTGGAAGGCTTTGCATGTGTGTGTTACGGTGTAAATAACTGTATTCTTGCATCGTATGTTGCGCATAGTATTAATATTTGTATTGCATTACCGACTGTCTGATTAATGTTCGCAATGGTGATATAGATTAGTATTGCATTGCATTTGCAATGAAGCGATGGACGATTTTATTATTGCCTTGCTATAGACAGAACATGGACTGTCATTGCTCTTGCATTGCGCTATATAAATATTAGTTTGACATGAAGATAGATTGACTAAAGCTGCATATTTTAATTAAGGCCATTGATCGTGATTATGTGAACTTAACCGACCTTTCTTGAGGCTAGGTTAAAATAGTAGGCCTATGTCTCTAAGAAGTGATTCTGAGATGATGCTCGGAGGCGAAATTTGCATTAGGCCTAATTTTAAGAAATTTGCACAGTTAAATTTTAATGCTCCTAATTTCTGTGGTAGTGTTTTTATATTCGTAACTATTGTCATCGTATATATATAATTGTATAGAGGCATGTTAATTAATTTCAGTGAGGCGCTGAATGAATGCTTTGAGGCCCATATAGTGCTTAACTGCAATCTGTCGGGATTAGGCCTATATATATATATGGTTTACCCTGAGGATAGGCCATATAATTCTGAGGATATGAAGAAAAATTTCGGCATGTTATATATTTTGCATCGATTAAAATGTAGGCCTACTTGTTTTAATAGCCTAGCGCGGAGAAATAGGCGATAATTTAGTTATGCTGTGTAATTTTTGCATTAGGCCTAGTGTTGCGGTTTTGCCTGATTCCGCCTGCAATGGAATTATATGGTTAAACTGCGAGGCCTAATAATATTAATTAGGGCTAGAAATAATAATAATTAGGATCCTTTTTATGTATAATGAAAAAGGCTGGCCGTTCAATTTCCTATTTGAGCTATAGGCAAAACGTGCCATGTAAGGTTTATCGATAATTCTAGCTTAAAAAGGTTTTGCTAAGTTTTGTTGATTGACCTAGTTTTGGAAGCCTAATTTTGCAATGTCACTGATGCGAGTTTTTGCTGGTTCAGTTCCCACGACTCCTACAGCTGCAATTGTAGAGAGAGGGGAAGAACGAGGCGACACATTAAAGGCGCCCGCGATCGTCTTTGGCCTTGATTTATCAGTGTATATAAGGTCACTTTGAATGGCCAGGTTATTGGTTGATTCAACGTAAAGAAGTCAGCGGAAATATAATTTTGTATTGTTACCTAGGAGGGTAATGTAAGTTTTAATGCATGCTTGGGATACCGATTAATGCATATCATAATTTTATGAGCGCTAAGTAGGCCTAATTTTGTGTAGGTCAGCGCGACCGTAGTCGTACGATGCACTTTAACCTACATGAAAAAGGATCATGTTTGTTGCCTAATTCCCACGGGATTTTAAGAGACGCACGCTGTAGATGCATGGCGTGGGAGAATAGTAAGCGGCGATTAATTGGCAATCGTCGTTTCCCAGGCGCTTGGGTGGTCCCGTAGTCTACGTCGCATCAATGATGGATTGAAAATAAGACGACATAATTGCGCAGTGACAAGGCCTGTTGATTTATGCTAAGAGATGCCATGCAGTGATGCATAGGATTAATAGTGGACTAAAACAGACTAAAATGGCCTAACTATATATAGATTCATGCGTAGACTATCTTAGTATTGAAATCATGATGGTCCTTTTAATAGGCCTATGATTTTATGGTTACACTATATCGTGAAGGATGCTTACAAGAAGTGTAGCCTGTAAGCTTATTGTAGCGTTAATTACAGTATATTAAGTTGACCTAGTTAAGCTTTTGTATTGTAATTATTCTGTGCATTTTAATTTGGTTTGCTGGAACAGAGACAGGCTAATAGGCCTAATGTTACGCTGGCCTATTTAAGCTGGTTCCTGCGCCTAGTAGGTTGCATAATAATAAATAGAATTGCTTAGTTATGATGGTAGGCCTTCTGGAATATATAGATGCTATGTGGTAAGAGCAGGCCTAGGCCTATTAGGTTGAAGTTGCACTGTGTTTATTTTATGGTGAATCTTGATATACGCTACAACAGTTATAATGGGCCTAATAATAATAATATGGTTTCGTAGAGAGTTTAGCTGTGTGCTTATTTAGTCTCGCATGGAAAGTATCAAACTAGACTGGGACGCGCTCGATTAATGGCGGTGTTCTCTACTAGTTGGTGATGTTAAAAGAATCATAGGCCTAGGTGAACTGTTCGGTAGATCTGTGAATGCAGAAGTGATACCACAGGATAAACCTACGGGGTCTTGTAAATAGGTGGTAGCCTATTGGTAATCTTGATGACCTGTGTGGTCGGGTCTATATTCCTGTCTGTAGGCTTATGTCATGCTTCGCCGTAAAATACTCTGTGTATGGCTGAACTGAAGGAAGCTTATATATACTATATATATGAATGCTCTTGAGCTTCACGGAACTCTTAGCGATGGAGCTATATAAATGTAATGATAAAATTATAATTATAATAATGTTTCTTTCGCTGGAACTGACATTTAACGCTAAAATGTGAACTTTTTGATGCTTACGTTGAGGACTGTTCATTGCATATATTTTTAATTCTTGCATTTGAATCCTTGATGTGAAAATTGGAGTATGGCCTTACTAGAAATTTTAAGATGTCTTTTCCCATTTAAAGAAATCTTAAAATTTGGGGGTGGCCGCAGACAGTGTAGCGACGTATGACTACGCTACAGGTTTCTGGTCGATAATATTATTATATTATTATTTTATTTAATTTTTGATCGGTTTCAGAGATCTGATATATATATATATATATGGTTTTATTTCGGTGCTTCGTGTGACCTAGATTTTAATGTTGATGCGTGTTTGACACGGGTCACCGTGACCGCCTGTGTAGTCGCTGCTGTTTCATTAATTCGTGTATTTTCCCACGATAAGGCAATCGACGCCTCGGCCGTCTTCAAAGAGCGTGCCGCTCTGCTGTCGACGGACTGGCAATCTTTCGCACGCTTCTCTGCGGTGGTCCGACGGATAGAGTGAGTGAGCAATACAGTCAGACAGACAAAGAGACGCACTGAAGAGGACGTGTTGGCCTGTGTATGTGTTAATAGCCCTCTGCTTCCTCAGGTTGAATTAGTGCATTTGAGGTTACGTGATCTCACGTCAGAGGGCGCTTTTCAGAAAGAGAGATAGAAGGGAAAAGACAGTGAGCTACAGACCGACGACAGACATACACGGAAGGCCGCAGCTGGCAGCTAATTCTTGCCGCCTTGAAACAGCTGCGTTGCTGCTGGGTTTGCGCGCGCGGCTCGCTTGCTGGTCATGCGCAGAAAGGGGGACGCTCTCCTTGTGAGGCAGTTATAAAAGAGCAGCGCAACGTTGAGAGGCAGAGTTGCTGACCGAATCCCAGGGTGATCGGATATATCGACAGTTGCGCACAGGATTTCAAGGCAATTGGATGTATTGCGGCTTTTGGTAGTTTTAGGCTCGATCGAGTTGGTGAAGCGTGGCCAGGATAAAGCGCCAGCTTACACGAGTCTTCTGCGTCGTTGCGTATACACGAATTCTGTCGGCGATTCATTCTCTCTCGACATGGAGTCGAATACTTATGAGAGTTAGTTTGTTGCGGGAAATATATCAGCGTTGTTGCGAGTTTTGCCTTCGCTTTCGCATTGGATCTACTCCTGGATTAATCGGTCAAGGCCTCTCTTCGCCCTGTCACACGGAGTGATTTATCGTGGGCTTCGAATCGTCAGCGTTCTGAAATTGTGTTGCGAAGCGGTTGTTCGTATGTTTGCCTAAGGGCGTCTTTCTCAAACGGCGTGGATACATAGCCGAAATTGTTGTTCATTGTGTGGAATCAGCGACGGATTTAGCTGACCCTTTCGGGCGTTTCAAACTCGACGCCTTTCTGTGCGTTTCGTCGCCTTCGACGCTGTTCTTCGCACACGATCGGCTTTGTCCCTCGTCTTCGGACATAAGGTACGCTTTATTGGGGAATTATCTCCGTGATCTCATTCGTTCTCTTTCTGCATCTTCTCATCGACCTATCCGTTCTAGGGACAGGGATGGCTTATTTGTTCCACGAGCTAGGACTACTATTGCTCAAACTCGTTCCTTTACCATGATTCAATCAATCAATCACATAAATTTATATAGCGCCCTTTCAAGATCTCTACTCAGAGGCGCTCCCAACCCAGGCCTGGTCAAAGAGAAAGGTCTTGAGAAGACGGTAGAAAGAGCCAGCAGAGTCACGGGGAAGCGAACGGAGAGCCGCAGGGAGGCCATTCCAGATAGCTGGACCCACCACGGAAAATGCTCTTCGCTGCATAGTAGCGGTACGACAAAAAGGGACAAGAAAGTCACCGCGGGCAGCTGACCGCAGCGAACGACGGCCCAGAGAAACCGAGACTGGAGTAAAAAGCTCACATAGGTAGGATGGAGCTTGAGACAGAATGCAGCGCCAACCTACTGTAGCCTAATACTGTTGGGTTGGTGACAGAAAGGGCATCCGGCCAGGCCATAAAACCCCCATTCTTCCCCCATCTTAAATTCCTGGCTACGCCACTGCACAGGATGGGGCAAAACAAAAAGGTCACCGATAAAAAATTTGAAAGAGCTTGTAACGCAAAGCAGGAAATTAAGAACACGGGTATTTTTATTTTGAGAGCAATTTTTAAATGTAATTTTTCAGTTTCACTTTGTGAGTCAATAGTAGGCCTAGGCCTATAATTTGTGTGAAGAAATTGGCAACAACAAAAAGGAGAAGTTAAAATAGGAGTAAATTTTCAAAGGGTGGGGAAGCGTCCCTTTTGCCCATTATGTGCGGGCGACCCATGCTTGACAAGGCCAGTTCTACCGGAGATCACGACAAGGAGAGCCACCCATAAAAAAATAATAGAAAGGCCAGTCACTCTTTTGCTGACTAAGAGAGTCCATTGGTAAAGCATCAGTTGCTGACGAGACTTAAATGCTTGTGCTTGTTAACACGGTCAATGCTGATGATCTTGAAAAAAACCCAATTCAGTCGTATTGTAGGCCTACGTAGCCTACATGTAGGCCTATGTGCACTTGTAACAGCGCACCTTCAAAATGTCTATTCGCTCCTGACTACAGCGCGGACACTGAATCGGAGTTTCACGCCAAAGCGCTGAGCAATTGCGAGTGAAGGACTTGTCCAAGGCGGCTTGAGGTGGATTCGAACACGCAACCCGCCGGATGCAAGGTATCGAACACACCCACTACACCACCTCCCCCAGCTAGGGGTTTCTACCCCCCAACCAGCGGGCTCAATCTCTCTCCTTCCTCCCGGGCAGGCCTTCCCCCTCCCGACGTGAATTATAGCTCATTTCTGACTCCCGTTTTTTATTGGGCCCAACTGCTCAAGATCCACCCACCTGTACAGGAACAAAAGTCCGTGCAGCCAGCAGTCCAGAATTCTTAGAAGACAGCTAGGTAGCCTGCTAGTAAAACATAGGTGATAGGAGTCTTCGTCAGACTTTGTTGACTCCGGTGAGAATCGGACAGCTGTGACGAGGTGCGAACATACGTTGACTTTGAACTGTTTACGACAGTTGCTCGAACTGTACTACAAGTATAATAGTCAGCTGGGGTTAAGAAACTTGAAAGGAGGGTATTGGCTGTAAACAAGGCAGTTGTTTCGACTTTGCTTGCCTTTGAATAATGATGTCGAAAGTGAGTCAATGCAAATGAAAAATTTATGATTTTTAAGCTAAACGCTGCCACTGGGCCAATGTGCAAAGTGATGATCATGGGGTAATGCAACATATACAGATGTAGGCATGCAGTGGCGTAGCCATTAATTTTTGATTGGGAGGGGGCTATGGCCTGGCCGGATGCCCTTTCTGACACCAAATCAACAGTATTACAGTAAATAGAAAGGGAATAAAGTAACAAAGAGAATAAAGTAGGAAAAACAATTAGTACAAGCAATTGTTTTGTTTTTCTTATTTAAGTGGATAAATAACCATTAGAAAAACTTTTTTTCTAGACCAATTGGGGAGGGTTAACCCCCGAAACCCCCCTTGTCTGCGCCACTGATGGCATGTAGGGTGGAGAGTTTAAAGTGATGGTTAACATGCAGGCACATGTTCGTGGGATCGCTCCCACTACTAACCCCCCCAAAGGTCCACTCAACCTTCCATTCGGCAGATGGCGTTGGCAAAACAAACAGTAAGACTGATGGACGCCTTGCATGGCTGCCAAACAGTTAAATTCGACTTCTGTAATAACTTATCATCCGTTCAACCATAATTGTAATCGTTCTGCATTGTATCAGTTTGAAAATAAACGAAGATTATTAATATTATTATGAGCACGAAAACTGGCTCAAAATTCATTCATTCAAGTATTTATATAGCTCCTCTTCAAGGAAACTACTCAGAGGTGCTCCCGACTCCAGCACGGCCAAAAAGAACAGTTTTCAAGTGCTTATAGAATGTGTCGGAGAGTGACCGAGGGAACAGGCACAGCGCAAGAGGGAAGCCATTCCATATGGAATGTGGCAGAACTGACAACAGAGCTGAAAGTCATAACTGTAGTTGAGGCAGAAATTCCCAAGAGGCCCATTCATTTCAGTCCTACGTCATCTTACAATTTTTGCATCTTAGACTTTCACTGGCTACTTAAACATTTCAACACTGGTCCTACAAAGTAACGGTACACAAGTCAATCACAATGTGTCAAAAAGGCTCAAGTGTATTACGGTATATTCTAAGCTTAGTCTATGGTAACAAGTCTCACAGCGTACCACGTATGTACAAAATACAAATCAGCTTCTCGTCCCCTATTACAAAGGCTATTTAGCTAAGTGTCATGTTTGTTTGTTTGTATGTGCACTTGTCATAGCACCCCTTCAAGCTCACTAGCCTATTCTGGGGCGCTCCCAACTACAGAGCGGACACTGCATCAGAGTTTCACACCGAAGCGCTGGGCAATTGCGAGTGAAGGACTTGCCCAAGGTCCCTACGAGGCAACTTGAGGTGGATTCGAACCTGCAACCCTTCGGCTGCAAGGCAACGAACATACCCACTACACCACCACGCCCCACATGTATGAAACATGTATTTAACAATTTGAACTGGAGACTACCATTTATTTTTGCTAAACATCATATTTGCAAGCTAAAATATATTAACTGTTACGGTTTACTGCTTAGATCTGAACAGAATTTCAATTATAATTAGGGCTGTTGTTCGATTAAAAATTTTAATCGAAATTAATCGCGCGATTAATTTTTTTAATCGCAATTAATTGCAAATTAATCGTAATACATTTCCTTCAAATATACTAATCTTACTATTTTCTAAGCACCCTGAAGCATAATATTTTAATGACTGAATGCATTATTTCTATTTCAAACATATTTAATAACCTTTGACTTAGGCCTATTGAATTTCTGCTTTTTGTTTATTTAAACAAAAAATATATGACAGACAGCCGATGTCGACGACTCGTCGTTAGCGTTTAACGCATGTTTTGGTTCGCATGCAGGCGATAATATTGAGCAAAGAATTGCTACGATAATACTCAAATTCTTTGTTGGAGCATTTGCCAAAGAATGTAGCCTATCACTAGCTTTAAGTATGAGCAAATATTTTTAACGCGTTAATCGCATGCGTTAACGCGATTAAATCAACAGCCCTAATTATAATGTAATCAAATGTCATTTGATGACTATAATAGGATAAAACAGAATTATAAATAGATTACTGTGGACATCATAATTAAACATTTATATTGAGTAGAGGCTACGTACATTTTGACGAGACCTCCCTCCCATTCAGGGGCGGACACAGAAATTCTGGAAAGGGAGGGGGCAATTTTTTTTACCTTGGGTCGACACAAATTTTCGTTGGTCTTCCGCCAAAAAATCAGATGATTTTTTTGTTTTTTAGTATTTCTCCCACAAAAATTTCTAAAAACCCATGGCAACTCCGGTTGTTTTTAGTCATATGCTACTTTCTCTCTCACCTTCCTGTTCCTGCTGCATTGATTACTGATTTACAGCTCCTTGAAACCTGATGGTGGGGGAGTGTGACCACATGCTATGCAAATCTCTGAGATTTGCCCTTTGGATCCGCCCCTGCTCCCATTCCCCATATGCACATTTCCTATATCCCGTGATACCATTAGGTGCGTTCGAAATATATCGACAGCCCATTTTCTGAGTTTAACAAACGCCCTTTCTGCCGTTGCAACAGAAACATGAGATTCAACTGAACCCCCCCATCACCACCTTAGACATACAATATAAAAAAGTGCAGATCACAGACACTACTAACTCCGCCACCGGTTGCACTCTGCCAGTGCCAGTCCCAAGCCTATATAAAAAAGGATGGCGTCGCTAATGGTCTTTGTTGCCACACAGTGACGATAAACTGCAACTACTACGACTACAGACTGTAAAACCAACTCAGCATTCAGCAAAAAAAGTCTCGATCTGACCCATAATAATCTTAATAATAATAATAATCGTTTTAATTTGAAACCGACACAACAACGCAGTCTGATTACAATCAGCAATGAATGGACGACCACAAGCTATTACAGGAGTTGAATTTAACTGTCGGCAGAAACACAAGACAGTGAGATTCTTGTTAAGGTGCTATATAAATGGTCATATACATACATACAAGACGCCCATCGCGTCCAACTGCAATTTACCAATGCCATTTGCAACTGGAAGGTTGATGTGGACTTTTTGGACCATGTTCAAGTGTGAGCCCCATGAAACACACACACACACCACACACGCACGCGCACACACACACCCCACCCACACACACAAACACGCACGCACACACACACACCCCACCCACACACACAAACACGCACGCACACACACACAACCAGAGGAGCTCTTAAGAAGTTAAACAGTGAACTATCATCAACAGTACTGTATACCATAGATTGAGTATTCGTGACTTTTGGGTTTAATATTCGTAAATATTCGTGAATATTAAGATTTTTTAATATTCGTAAATATTCGCAAATATTCGTTAACGGATTAAAGTGATCCATCGAAACCGCAATGTTACCCGGTAAAGCAGTTTAAGTTTCTGTATGTCTCTAAGACATTCTCTCGCATCCAGAGCAAGGCTGAATTAAAATATGCGATGCGCTTAATATGCTGAGATCGGGATAGTGTTTGCTTGTAATATGGCACTATTATTTCTTGCGTTGGCATTTATATTTACTCATCCTGCTACACTGACATAAAACTACTTTATCAATTTGCAGTTACTATTATAGGCAGTTAAAGTATATTTCTAATAAAATTATAGCCTACTATTGCGCCTACTTGCCAACTGCCATCGGTGGCTCTACCTCTTTTCTGTTGGGGAGGATGGTCAGAAGTCAGACAAAGTTTGACACACGTTAAGTATCGAATGTGATAATTGTGAATTCCGCATGGCCACATTGGCCAGACCCAGCAGAGACCTTGAAGTTTTTAACAATAAATCTATTGAAGTTATTGTAACTTACTGATTACAGGTCTGTGCGTAGGGTAACTCAATTTTGTACGATTCACTCAGTAAAAGTCAAACATTTTCATAAATAACAAAATAAAAATTAAAAATAATTTCTTGAAAGAACATAGTATTTTACGAATATAATATTCGTTGGCAGTTTTAATATTCGTTAATATTCGTGAATATTAGAAAATCTTAATATTCGTAATATGCGAATACTCAATCTATGCTGTATACAACATGTGACATGATAAAAAGAGAGCACAAAGAACAAGACGTATTACAGAGCAAAGTTTTAATTACAGCAGAATCGTTTATTTCATCAGAACAGTTCAAACAGTATTCTTTGAAAACAGTATTCTTTGAAAACAGTATTCTTTGAAAACAGTATTCTTTTAAAGCCATCAAATGTTTAGGCTTTGAAAGCACAAATTTCTCCGCAAAGCATGTTTGTTCGTAAATGTAGAAAACAGCAATTAAACATTATCTGCTAAATTCAAATGTAAAGAAACAATCGACAGTGAGAAATCTGTGAATTGGAGAGCACTAATGACTGCATCTCTCCCTCTCCCTTGCACTCTCTCTGTCTCTGTCTCTCTCTCTCTCTATATATATATATATATATATATATATATATATATATATATATATATATATATATATCTGTCTCTCTGTGTCCGAACCAAAGTACTTGGAAAACAAGCCAAAGATGCAAAGACCAAATTTCACTAGCCCTGTTTTTGCTTTAATTTAGACATGTTTCAATAGTGTTGTGCAATCATCCTCTACAACGGCAAACATCTAACAAAACTGGTTTCTAGAAGTGAATCTTATTTTCCAAACACTTGACAAATTCTGTTTGAAGTCCAAAACCCAATTAGACAAGAAGTACCGTAGAAATGTTTCTATTTCCAGAGTCTGTTCATTATAACATGCCTATTTATAACTCTGTATCAACAACAGTCTCAAAGTACATAGTGAAAGAGACAGAGAGATGTCAGCAACACTCTCATTTTTTGGAAAAATCAAAGTTTTAAAGGGTCACAGAAGAACTGTTCGATCACTGTCAGATAGGCAGAAGAAAATCTGTTACAGTGCCTTTGTGAGTCACTCAAAATTTGCTATACCAAGTTTTTCACACATGCATTACATACATTTGCAATACTACATACATACATACAGATGTATGTATGTATGTATGTAAACACGTATGTATGAGCATTTGTTATAGCACGCCTTCAAGATTTCTACTCAGAGGCGCTCTCAACTACAGCAAAGTTTCACTCCAAAGCACATGAGCAATGGCGAGCGAAAGATTTGCTCAGGGTCCTTACGCAGTGGCTTGAGGTGGATTCACATCCACGACCTTCCGGCTCCAAGGCACCAAACGTATCCTACACCATCGTGTCCCACAAACACATATGTATACATGCATACATCCATAATATACATATGACTAAACTTAGGACGGTTCAAACCAAGTCATAATTCCAAGTGGGGCGCGGTGGTGTAGTGGTGGCGTCGTTGCCTTGAAGCCAAAAGGTTTGAGGCTCGTATCCACCTCAAGTCGCTGCGTATGGACCTGGGGCAAGTCCTTCACTCGCAATTGCTCAGCGCTTCGGCGTGAAACTCCGATGCAGTGTCCGCTCTGCAGTCGGGAGCGCCTCTGAGTAGAGTGCTTGAAAGGGCGCTTGAAAGGGCGCTATAACAAGTGCGCATACAAACAAACGAGTATCCCTGATTTTATAATTCTATCAAGTAACCATAGACGCAGATTTCAGTTCAAAGTCAACTGCAGCTTTGAAGGGTGACACTGAGAAAGAGAGAAAAAGAGACAGACAGACAGACAGAGACACATACAGACAGAGAGCAACAAGACTGCGACAAACGCTGCATTTCCTATTTCTTCCGACTGCTTCTCGTCAAGGCCTGCGCTCCTGCAGCTGCCGCTCGGTTGCTCACAGACTTTGTTGGTTTTTTGATTACACTCGGCGGCGCTTCACTTTCAGAAACTTCGTTTTCACTGTTGCTTTCGACAAACGTTGGCTTTCTTCTTCTGGACCGCAATTCTTCGACAAAATAATCAAATCAACTAATCACAGACGACAAACAAAACACTAAAAGCCCAGTTAGGGGGCTGTCCAAACATTACATAAGCACCGGGGTTACGTAATTTAGGTGATTTGCATACGAGTGAGTACAGTGGGAGGGGTCTTGGCAAAATGTGCGTACGCAAAATTAATGTCTAATCATGACGTCCACATTACAATATTTATAACTCTGTATCTGTATTATCCTATAGTCGTCCGATGGCGTTTGATTACATTACAATCATATTCTGTTCAGATCTAAGAGCAACTTTCCACAGCAGAAATATAACTGTATACTAAATAAGAAATTCACAACACAATATGAAGAGCAATCCTTGAATACTTAAACGACAAGCTTGTACGTTCGTAAGTGCACTTGTCATAGGGCCCGTTCAAGCTCTGTCTACTCAGAGGCGCTCCCGACTGCAGCGCGGACACTGCATCGGAGTTTCACGCCGAAGTGCTTAGCAATAGTGAGTGAAGGACTTGGCCAATGTCCCTACTCGGCGACTTGAGGTGGATTCGAACCTGCAACCCTCAGGCTGCAAGGCAACGAACATACCCACTGCACCACCGCACCCCAAATTGCTACACTACCCTCCAAAAATTGTCAAAATCTGATGACCCCTCCCCACCCATTAGTAGGCCTATGCAATATATGGACATTTAAAAATGTCTAAAACGTTTAAAGAAGAGCTGCATTGGTTCCTATGCATTTTACTACACACCCATAATTCTAAAGGGCTGAAATTTACAGCTGAATAATGCATGTATGTATGTATGTATGTATGTATGGCATGTATGTATGTATGTATGGGAGCGCCTCGGAGTAGATTCTTGAAGGGGAGCTATATAAATTTTAATAATGAATGAATGAATGTATGCATGTAATACTATGTATGTATGAATGTATGCATGTCATACTTTGTATGTATGCATGTATGTATGTAAGTATGTATGTATATGAACATTTATAAAGCGCCTTACAATAAACCTCACGAAGGTGCTTAACTTAGTTACCGGACAGGTACCTCCGTTAGAACAAACATATTACAGGGTGCGGCCAAAAAAATAATCCATTACGAAAATTGCGATTTCTCGAAAACCGCCGAATATTTTGTTACAAATATTTTCATTGTTCTTCCTAACATATTTTTGCATATTGTGTGAAAATTTTGTGTCAGTATCTTTATATTTGTGATCATGACATCATGCAGAAGAAAGAACTGCGTTTTTTCAACTGAACACAGCATTCCCGAAATAGAAAATCATATTTTTGCATAAAGTAGTCTGCGTGTGTCATAATTACGTCATTTCCGCTTTGCAGACGATGTTTTGGCTACATTTTGAGTAAAATTGCAAGGTTTTCTTCACCAATGAAAAGATCTTTTACATCAATCCACCCATTAATAATCAAAACATCCGAGTCTGGGCAACGAAGCCAAAAGCCGATATCCATCCAACCCGTCTGTTGGTCGAGTGAGCCAAGTTCTCTCCCCACATCATGGTTTCTGCTGGTTCAGCTATGGGGGTAAAGGACGCTTGCATTTCATTGACGAGAAGGCCAAAGTCAATGCTAGGTATTACGTGGAGAATCTTTTGCCTAAGCTTGTCGATGACTGTCACACTGTCCTGGGAAACCAGTTCACTTTTCAGCAAGATGGAGCGCCCGCTCACGGCGCCAAGCTAGCCCAAGATTAGTTAAGAAGTCACTATCCGGACTTCATCGACAAGGATTCATGGCCGCCAAATTCCCCAGATATGAATCCACTCGACTATGCTGTCTGGGGCGCAATGCTTGAGACCTACAACAAACTTACCACAAAGCCAAAGAACATTCCTGAACTGAAAAATACGCTGCAAATCATCTGGAATGACTTTCCGCTTGAGACCATTCAGAAGTCTGCTCTGGGCTTTCGAAAACGTCTGCAAGCTTGCGTAAAAGCAAATGGTGGTCACTTCGAACATTCATTGCACGAAACTTAACACTTGGCCTAATCTTGTCAATAACAATAAGTAACCAGGAACCTTCTTACGTTACTGTTTGCGTCGTTACCGGGTACTTAGTTATTGCTGTCAGAAAATGCCTGTTGAAACGAAAATAACATTTCTTCACTTCAGGGTTGCACCATTTTGGTTTTCATGATTCGAATTTCATTAGATTTACCCAAGCTGTAGATAAATATGTGTCAAACAGACTGGCGAAGTTTTGTAACAAAATATTCAGCGGTTTTCGAGAAATCGCAATTTTCGTAATGGATTATTTTTTGGGCCGCACCCTGTATAAGCTACCTGTTGGTGGTGCCGGGATGTCAAAATCACTATCGTCATCAGAACTGAGCTGAAGAACGGGCTTCTTCTTGGCTTTCACCGTTGTGGTCTTCCGAATTTCTTCTTCGCTGTTGCTCTCACTCTCGTCATCCATTGCACACTTGCCTTTCTTCGCCGCTCTGCCCCTGTTCTGGGCAACTTTGCGTCCTGAAAAACAGTTGACCAAGTATTTGAACGATTCTGCCACAGACAGTGTTTAATCTAGACGTCTCTGGGGGGGAAAGTTCCCCCCCCAGGATTGACATTTCCCCCCCAGAAAAATTTGACGAAATGATATTGGTTTTTAGTTACTGCTTTCATCATTGTTTTACATGAAGTGTTATAATATATCATGATATTATTTATTATCACATTATAATGACATTATTTTACAACTATAATATATGATACTATCATGTTAAGATGACACCTTAAAATGCTGCCATTGCAATGTGGAAATCCAAAAAATTTTCCAATGGGTCACTGAAAAAGCACAGCTATTTTGCTAAGACGACACCTTAAAATGCTGCCAAATGTTGCAATGTGGAAATTGAAAAAGTTTCTGATGGGTCACTGAAACAGTACAGCTATTTTGTTCAGATGACCCCTTAAAATGCTGCCATTGCAATGTTGATATTCAAAAATTTTCTAATGGGTCACTGAAAAAGTACACCTATTTTGTTAAGACGACACCTTAAAATGCTGCCATTGCAATGTGGAAATCCAAAAATTTTCTAATGGGTCACTGAAAAAGGACACCTATTTTGTTAAGATGACCCCTTAAAATGCTGCCATTGCAATGTGGAAATCCAAAAATTTTCTAATGGGTCACTGAAACAGTACAGCTATTTTGTTAAGATGACACCTTAAAATGCTGCCATTGCAATGTTGATATTCAAAAATTTTCTAATGGGTCACTGAAAAAGTACACCTATTTTGTTAAGACGACACCTTAAAATGCTGCCATTGCAATGTGGAAATTCAAAAAGTTTCTGATGGGTCACTGAAACAGTACAGCTATTTTGTTCAGATGACCCCTTAAAATGCTGCCATTGCAATGTTGATATTCAAAAATTTTCTAATGGGTCACTGAAAAAGTACACCTATTTTGTTAAGACGACACCTTAAAATGCTGCTATTGCAATGTGGAAATTCAAAAAGTTTCTGATGGGGAGGGGCGCATCCCCCTCCCCATACCCCTCTCCCTCCCAGTCTCGGTGCTATGCGCATCACGAGCGTCCTTTGGACGTTCAAATGTCTCCCCCCCAGAAACTCCAATTCCCCCCCAGAGGAGGGGGACTAGATTAAACACTGTGCCACAGATCACTGTCAAATGAAGAAGTCCAGTTATAAATATTTCCTCTTATAAATTGATGCTATATGCTGGAGACATTACACTGGCTTCCTACACCGCAGCACATCGAGTATACAGCATCTCTGCTCTATCTTCCTCTACCGCAATGCATTGAGTATATAGGACCTCTGTCCTGGTTCGGTAATGTCGGCTTGGTGATGTCCCAGCCTACCTGTGAGAGTTCTGTTACTCCAAGGCCCTATCCAAGGCTCAAAGTCCTCCATTCTGCACAGAATCGATCCTTTTTCGTAGCGGACCCAGTGGACAGGGATGTGCACAAACAGGAGCTGCGTCTGTCTCCTGCCAGGGTTCCTACTAAGAAATTTTTTATTCAACTCAAAACGATTTTTTCCCCCCATGCAACAGTCGGTAGCGCTTCTGAGTAGTCCCCCATTGATGAGGCGCCACAGAAATTCTTGATGAATGAATAAAATGCGAAACGGACTTAATAGACTGCCAGCACGCACCTGGAGTTTTCCCCGCCTTTGCCCTTGTGTTTTTTGCGGCGGTTGAAGCTTTGCTTGCTTTCTGCGAGGTTACGTCTTCTTCAACGCACTTGTTGCGCGACTGCTCAATTCTTTGCTCCAGTTCGTCAACCTGAGCCTTTAGAAAACCAAATCAATTGGTCATGAAAGGCACATTGTTAGCCGTACTTATGATTAGCAAAATACTCCATCAAAAACCGTTTGGCCAAAAAAAGAATCTTGGCATAACAGTAGCAAACACATCAACATTAAATTAATTAATAACCACAGATAAATTGGGGCACAGCAACAGATGACACCTAATTATAAACTGACAAATGACACCCATTTATAAAATGACAAATGACACCTAATTATAAAATGACGCATGACAGCTTTGAGTCTCACCAAGATAGTAACTGTCTAAGTCTTTTATTCACAATCACTCAGAACTTGTTTTGTGCGCAATAAATGTCTGATAATTACGACAATAATTCCAACGTCACAATTCCATCTAGACAAAAGCTATCTGCCTTGCCCGAACCTGGACCACTTCTGAGTAGTACCCCTTGAAGAGGCGCTGCATAAATTCTTGATTAGTGAATGAATGAATAAAACATGCAATTGGCGCAAGACACTGCCTGCACGCATTTAGTTCTTCCTCATATTTCAATACATTAACAGCGTTAACAACAAAGTACTAAAAAATTGACCATTCTCACAAATAGCCTCCCTTCGGAACTGCAAACTGTCTCAACTAGTGATCATTCTCTCTGCATTTTCTACATGCACCTGAGAACTCTTCTCTTCTCTTTCAGCCTGGGTTCGGCTGCAGCGTATCCAACTAGCTATCTTGAGAGAAGCAATGTAACTTGTCTGAATTAAAGAATTAAACAAACGAAATTTACATACAGCAAAAGACTTATGATCTGAGCGGACAAACCTTCACTTCTGGTTTTGCCAGTTTCTTCGCACCATTAATGATTGTCATGAAGCATTCGTACACAAACTCCTCGGACAACTTGTCGGCAAAGCAGGCGTAGTTCTCCTGCAACTTGCGAACCGACTTATCATTGAACGAGATCAGAGACAAACAGAACGCCAAGTCACGCCACTGCCTTTCCACTCTAGAAATAAAAGACAATATTATATATATAAAAATTATATATATATATATACACACACACACACACACACATATATATATACATACATTTATACATATAGATCTGCTTTGAAATGGACACAAAAATGGAACCCACTGATCAAAACAATTTTTAAAAAGTAACACAGGCCAAATCTGGCTGCCTAAAAATCTACTGCAAAGTTTCTGCCCAAGCTATTTAACAAGCAAGTGGCTTAGTAATACTACTACTAATAATTTTTTTAATGAAGCACCTGCAAGTGCACTGCACTTTACATGTACCGGTACAAGCCATGCAGTAATCTTAATTAACATCAAACTTAACTACTAACAGAACAGACAGCCTGCAATAAACGGTACTAATAGCAGCCTACAAGGCATGTCCGCCCAACATGGGTTCGAACTCGTTACCTCTTGCTCTCTACACCAGCGTGTTAACCAATGCGCTACCGGGCAACAACTCATATAAAGAGATGACAATTTATGCACAATTTCATACAAATCCACCACTGGTTGCACTCTGCCAGTGCCAGTCCCAAGCTTGGATGAAGGGGGAGGGCGTCGCTAATGGTCTTTGTTACCACACAGTGATGTTAAACTGCAAATACACACACACACGCACAATTTCCTCAAATGCATAGATCTGCCAAATTGACAGCAGCATAAACTTCAGCTAACATAAGAAAGGTCTATAGATGCAAGATCTGCCAACCTGGTTGCTCGAAAGCGATGGCAAAGTTTCTCCACAAGACTTTCACATTGTCGCTCCTTCTGAATAAAGGACATGAGGAACCTGAAGACCACAAATAACAATAAGCAAAACAAATCACATACAATACAGTACTGCAGTTAGATACAGAGTCCATCCATACATTATTTACGCAAAACCCCATCTGTTATAACTCGTATATTCTGTACAATTACTTATATGTACGAACAAATAAGCTTCTCTACGCCTCCCCCATCCTTACAAAAGTTAAGTAGCCAAAGTTATCTGTCACACATTTATTTTACCATAGAGGCTACTACCTGTTCATGCTAAACATATTTGCTAGTAAACTCTGCAAACTGCTTGTAAACATTTGATCAGAATTTAATTATAATGCAACCAAATGTCAATGGAGACCACAGGATAATACAGAAAATTATAAATAGGCAAGTGTCGATGTTATAATCAGAAATATATCTTGCATATGTACATTTTGTCGAGATGCCTCCCACCCCCCCCATCTCCCCTACCATATACACCCACATGCAAATAGCCTAAATCCATTGACCCTTCCCTTGGTATGGGGACAATAATAATGCCCCATAATAATAATAATGGGGATATATATGGGGGGGACATCTCCTTAACCCTTTGAACCCGGAGTTCCCGTAATGCTATGGATAACAGGCCGGAAAACCGGTCAGCCGGGTTCAAAGGGTCAAGAAGCAGTCAGGTCATCATCATCATCACATAACCACCACAATGATCACCAACATCACCAGATTCACCACGTACGTTAGTTAATGATGGTCAAACATTATGCCCAACAAAACAAATCTATAATATTATTTGGTAACCATATATCAGAGAAATAATAATACAAACAAATCACTGAAGTCATATAAGCTGGCTGTCTATCCAAGACTGCTGTGTGGTGTAGGCAGCAAGACAGTGGGGTACCTGAGCAAGTTATATAAACAACCGACAAAAGACAATGCAGTTAAACAACAACAATGCAGTTAAACAACAACAAGAAACCAAACTCTTAAAGACTCACTTTAGTATGGCACGAAACTGTTCCTCTTCAACACCAATCTCTGGATCGGAAAGACGGCTGATGACGTCCGGCAAGATGTTGTAAATCGCATTTCCCTAAAAATTCAACGTAACTGTTTTTAGATCCAATGACCAGCATCTTGGCTACCTTAATGGAAGATACAAACTACCACAAAGATGTACCGCTGGGTATTAAGGCGGTGGTTCCTGCCATCTATGAACCTCTACAGGTGTGTGTTTCATATGATTCCTTAGCAATGAAGTAATTAGATCTACGGCTCCTCCATTAGCTACAACCATTGTGTATTGTGGGGCGCGGTGGTGTAGTGGTGGCGTCGTTGCCTTGAAGCCGAAAGGTTCGAATCCGCCTCGCCGCGTAAGGACCTTGGGCAAGTCCTTCACTCGCAATTGCTCAGCGCTTCGGCGTGAAACTCCGATGCAGTGTTCGCTCTGCATTCGGGAGCGCCACTGAGTAGAGAGAGCTTGAAGGGGCGCTATAACAAGTGCACATACAAACAAACCAGTAATGACTCCAACCACCTGATCAAGGATACAACATAGATAGCTTTTGGGTAACAGGTGAGCATTTAGCGAGAAGTCAAACCTCAAACCAATTCAATTACATAATTTATCACTTTTCTCAAACCATTCTCACATTCCCCAGATCTTAATTGTTACCCAAAATGAAACACTGCTAAAAATCAGCCAAAACAATAAGATATTTCTACAGCAAGAGCAAGGAAACTTTTAAGAAACTTCAATACCAAACAATGATTGGAAGGGTTCTAAACAGCAGAATATATGCACAACAGCAGAAATTCAAAATTATTTATTGTTCCCAGAGAAACTTGGTGTTAAGACATTACGGAGGTAATGACATTATTACGGTTACAGTTCGGGGAGCAAGAGGTACGCCAAAAGGGGCAAAGCCCCAATTAACAGGGCCTATTACATATTAGAGTTTAGCAAGATGACTACTGATGCATATACAATTATATACATTGTGCACATGAGAAATCAAAATCTTGACTAGAACATAACTAGCATACAAGAAGATAAAGTTAAGCAAATATTAATTAAATGAGCCACTCATCTAATCTTTTAGAATCCTTTACGCTTATTAACATTTGCCTTACATTACTTTTCATGCATATTACTATTTTTTAAAATTATTCTATGTGTTATATTGCATTATTTGTCAATGTCCTATTGTGCGTTTGCAAATGGAGTAATACTCCATTTGCAATAATTACTTACTTACCATCTGCATGAAATAGTCATACAGCAGAGTGAGTACCAGTTACATTACAATGCTTACAATAACCTGTGTTGTCGATTGCTCTCACCTTTTTACCAAGTTCGTGGAAAAACTGTTTTGCGATCGCCAATATTTGCGGATTTTCATCGATCACGCACATCGCAAGTTCGCTAATCTGACCCTTGACCTTGATCATGTCGTTCAGAATCAGATGTGTGAGGACCATTATTGTGTTTTTTCGAACATGGATTGATTCATCCCGAAGCCTTAAGAAAAACGCATTTATAACCGATATTAATTAAGATCGCTGCTTATAGCGTAGAAAAATAAGTGCATGGACACCCCTTTTAATTCCAGGCTGTGCTGGCCTAATAAGTGGCAGGACAGTTTTTAGATTTTAAAATAAGTGCATGAATGTCGTTCATGACCGTCCAGTAACAATGATTCCGACACTTCAGCAAATTCACATAAACTTCCGACAAGGGATCGTAAGATTTTTTAAAGGAAATAATAATTTAAACTTAAAGCAAAACTTCAATTCGTAAACATTGCTAAAAATCACAGCCATTGCATCGTCTGCCAGAATCCCGGATGTCAACAAGACCAAAAAATATAAAGAAAGAGCATGTTTAAGATTAGTCCCCAACATGGGTGCCAGAACATAGGAGCAAGAGGGGGACTTGCATCCCTGGAAAGTCGACACCAATTTTTTACTACTACTTTCTGGTTTTTAACAAAATTTCTTAGCACTAAACCCATTTTGGCACACAAAGTAAAACCGAGAAATTTGCATTTAGACATCTCAATAAAAACACCCATGTTCCTTATTTCCTGCTTAAAATCTTTCAAGTGTAAAAAAGCTCAAGATTAAGTGCTGTAATATGCCGAGCAAATTTCTGTCCAGGGTAACAGCCTCTGTTGTCATATACCCTGGTCAAATCGGATCCATCCATCCAAGTGTTTGTATGCGTACTTGTTTGCATGCGTTCTTGTTATAGCGCCCCTTCAAGCTCTCAACTCAGAAGCGCTCCCGACTACAGCGCGGACACTGCATCGGAGTTTCACGCCGAAGCACTGAGCAATTGTGAGTGAAGGACTTGCCCAGGGTCCCTACGTGGCGACTTGAGGTTGATTCGAACCTGCAACCTTCCGGCTGCAAGGCAACGAACATACCCATTACCAACTACACCACTGCGCCCCCACAAGTGTTTGCTCAGCAAATTTTACCCTGACTATTGTGTTTTGCCCCACCCTGCACAAATACCTGCAGGCAACCAAGGTCTACAAGAGGCAGCCACAGGCACGAAATTCCTGCTCAGAAGTACAGTACGAAGTGCGTGGACAGATTCTCCACCACCACCACTTAATCACTTACTGACAACATCTCATCTACAAAAGACAATGTCATTTAACAGCCAAGTATGCCAGCGGCTGAAAAATAGAACAGACATCTCTTCCTGTTACGTCAGGAATTTGAATCCCTCAATGTCAGGATTGAAAGTCCAGAATTCTTCCTAAGAAGCAACAACTTACCGGTTGTAGATATGAGCGGTCCACGGTTCGATGAGATTTGGAAATCGGAAAGTGAGGTCACCGAGTGCGATGATGACGTTCGCTCGAACAACCGGATGAGAAGACTTCTCAAGGATCGTGAACAGCAATGGTAAGTTCTCCTCACAAAACTCGGAACTGGAAAACAAACATCCAAAGTGAACAGTGAACACAACCAATTAAATAAAAGAATCATTTCTTTTAGATGATCCAATCAATCAATCAATCAATCAATCGATCCATCGGATTTTATATAGCACCCCTTCATGATCCATACTCAGAGGTGCTCCCAGTCTAGGTCAAGCCAAAAAGCAGTCCTCAACAGTTGGTTGAAACAGAGAACAGTTTGGGAAGTGTCGCATAGTCAAGGAAAGCCCGTTCCAGGTTGTTGGACCAACCACAGAGAACGAACGGCTCAGCATTGTTGCTGAACGAGCGAAAAGGACCATTAAGTCACCATGGACAGCAGAGCACACTCAACGTAGTGTAATCATCACGTAACAGTCTGTAATGACAATGGAACATTAATATAGCTCTACTACAGCAAGCAATCAACAAAGAAAAATTGTGAAAAAGAACAATCAGCCAATATTAATTAATTAATTAATCAGTACTAAGAATTTTTTTTTAAAATTAATGAAGAATGCTTTGTCTGCTTACCTAACAATCATGTATTTTGAAAGTGCAAGAGTGGCCGCGGCCTTGACATCCGGATGGTTGAACTTGGACTGGTTTGTGCAAACAGCGATTATAAACGGCTGTAACACGGCTAGAAGATTGCCTTTCCCTACAAGAGAAGCAAGAAAAAATAAAAAATAAACAATACAAACAACCAATCAAAGAACTTTCAAATTATGAAATCAGTTTCATTAAAAAAAGTTGATCAAATTTCCGCCAAGAAATGGTTTCTGCATCTATTTGTGTCGTTGTAAAGGCATGACCATTACGGTACAATAGAAACGTTCATTCTTTATTCAACACAAAAACTGTACTTTTTACCGCGCAAGAGTTGGGAGTGCTTTCGAGTGGTTCCCTTGAAGAAGCACTATTATACATTCTTGAATGATTTAATTTTAATTACCATTATTGCTATAATTAAACTTAAATTAATTATCATTGTTACTATAATTACTATTATTATTATTCCTATCGAGGTATACCTGTAACAATGTCCGACTCGGTTATCTTACGAATGTATTCAGCCTCCGCATCTTCAGCTGCTGCGCCACCCAATCCCATCTCTTCCTCCATCGTAGCTTCGTTCTGAGCATCCTAAAAGAAAAGAAGTCATCTTCAAGTGGCATCCAACAACATCTAATCTTACATGACATTCGTAACAATGAATCTTTTCAACAAAACTTTTTCTTCTAGTTACAATTTTCAGTCAACTAAACAATAAGGGATATTCCTCCCTGTAGCAATCCTTCGCATCCTTAACCAACATGAAATACTGGTGGCTTCAAATTTCATAAAAATTGCCATATAACTGCTATTTTACACAAACACACACGCACACACTATCAAGTCAATGTAACTGGACATCCACTGGAGAATTTTAAGTCAATCATTCATTCATTCATTCCAAGAATTTATATAGCACCTCTTCAAGCTAACTACTCAGAGGCGCTCTCTGCGCTAGTCTATAATATTATGCTAAATGTAAGTACAACAAATATATCACATCATCACTGGAGGAGTCGCAACTGGCGGGCTCACGCACATGCGTGCAACCAATAATAATAATAATTAATGATAATAATGACGACAATTTCTATGGAGCCATAATGCAAACAACTAACGGACTAAGTGCCTGCAAAACAAGCAAATAACCTGCCACATAATAAATATGACTTTCAAGACAGAGATCAGATATTTGGATCGAATCTCAAGTTAACAGACTTTATTTATACAGCATCTCATCAGAAATGTTGGTCAGCAAGCCTTACGAATCTTGTTTAGAGGAGAAGTTCCTTGAAAGTCACCTAATAGATGCAAACACGATAATTCTGATCTCTTTTATTCTCATCCCTAATTAATATTAGAAACTACCTAAAATCTGATTGCTGTGCACTTTGAGAGGTGCTTCATAAATTTACAGATCTTACAATACAATATACAATACAAAATGTTGGTCAGCAGATCTCCTTTAGACAAGCTGTTTACAAGCAACAACTGCTGCTTTCAAACAACAACAACAACAACAATACAATAGATGCTAAAAAAATGCCTGGACAAAAAACAAACCCAACCTTTGCGGCTTTACTGACGCTTGCGGAGACGGCAACGTTAGCTTTGTTCTTCTGTCCTTTGCCTTTCTCCTGCTTCTCCTCCATCAGCGCGTGACGTCGCTTCAGCTCTCCAAAGATCGTCACATCCAGGTGGATCAACTCGTTGAACGCCACGTGACCGCAGACGAATACGAACCGTGTAAGAATGGCTGACGGTAAACTGCACAGCAGCTCTGCGACATTTTTCTCCTCTGTAGAAGCCTCGTCCTTCATTTCTTCGGTAGGCGCCCCGTCTGTTACTGGCAGTGATGTATCCGGTCCTAAATAAATCATAACGGCTGCTTAAGTCTAAGGATGTAATGATTAATTACCTGCACTAAATCACAAGTCAACTCAAACTATTCAAATTCAATTCAAACTTGTTTATTTACAGAGATGAACTCGAGAATTCACAAAAAAATAATTTAAAAAATACATTTAATAACATGAAATACGAAAAAGTTTACCCTTTAAGTAAGTGAAGAGATCCCTCAAAAAAAGGGTAGACCAGAAAGGGGAGGGTCCTGCTAGACCTGGTCAACCAACCACAATACAGCAATGCTGCAATCTATGGCACCTTTTACATGAAACTGTGGCTTTACTCCTTCCAACATGCTCAAAGTGTGATTTCAAATACAGAATTTTTCTTAAAGCACACATAATTTTAGCATGAATTCTGCTAGTCAGAGATATAAATCCCGAATTTAATTCAACCTTGCAAAATGTTTAATTCATGCATTTAGTCATCGTGATCAGACTTAGAAGTGAAATTAAATAATAAAAGCACCTTTTTGCACAACTAACATTGTTACTGGATGGAAAGAAACCACCAGGAAGACCAAGAAAGATGACGATGGACTGGTTGATGGATGAAGAAAAGGAACGATGATATAAAGAAAATCAAGGAAAAAGCACAGAATAGACAAGAATGGTTTTGTTGGACCTGCCTAAGGGCAGAACTGTAAAGAAGATTGTTACTCAACATCTGAACATACCAATAAAAGAATATTTTAAAGTTGTTTTACAAGGTGTGCCAATTGTGAACTGTTCCTTCTAACTTGTAAAATTCTTTACACAAGCAATAATAATCATCTTAGATAGATTAGTTTACATAAACATGCGAGTAGCTGTAACAAGAAAAGCAAGCCTTTTTGTCCTAATCCAGAAAAAGTAGTCCTCTTTAAAACAGATAACTAAACATGTGTCACAAGAACTCGGGACTACTCTGACTCGCTGAGTGGTGCTACATAAATGCTTTATTACAATTACAGTTACTAACCTTTCTTAGCAGCGGCACCGAGAACAGCAGCCGCCTGTTTCTTGACGATTTCAGCGCAGATCGCATCCGGATGTTCAGCCAACTTATAGATCAGGTTGATGGCCTGCTCAGCAAGTGGCACATAGTGGCTCCTATCCACCCTCATCATTCCTAATAAATTAACAATTGATCACTTACGTAGCATACCACGCTGTCACCCGTTTGATTGGAAATGTTTTATCACCAGAAATGGTGTAGAGAGATGACTTGTTTTATGCTAATAATTTAGTCATTTCATCCAACTTGTGATATCTAATTTGCACCTTTTCATTACCAATTATTATCTTGATACATTATCAGGACTGAAAGTGGGCCAGGTCTGTCCGGGTCTCGGCATTGATTTTCGTGACCTGCCGTTGCCGGGTCTCAGCCGGATCGCATGTTTAACATTTAGGCCTAATTTTTAGTAAAATTGGTACAATGTATCGGAAACTGAGGGCAAAAGACAAAAAATGGTGCCTCGGTTCAGCCGTTTGCCGTCCGCTAAAATGGCCATTTTACTTAGACCCGGCAACTTTTCCAAAACCACTTTTAGTCCTGTGCATTATAATGATGTTTTATACATCCCATAGTGCATTTGCAAGTGGAGTAATAAAGAAATTACCTACTTACTTACTTAAATATCAGATTTAAAGCAGTTTTAAATTTATCCAGTAAAATCTAAAGTGATATTAAAAGCAGCATAATGTGCGAAAATCCAAGAACTTCTGTACCATGCGGAAAAATGTTTGAATACATCAGATCTCAGTCAGTTGAAATTTAAAGCTATATTGACATTTCTGCAGCTCATTTCAGGACTAGGATGTGACTCTGTGATATCACTCACACATAAGAAATCTATCCTGAATAATGGAATGCTTTTCATCAAGTTATCAGTGCTTTAACATTAGATGGGACTGGCATTTTGTAAGAATTGACACTAAATTCAAGTATCTGTCTAATTTGGAAGAACTATATAAGAAATCTATCCTGAATAATGGAATGCTTTTCATCCAGTTATCAGTGCTTTAACATTAGATGGGACTGGCATTTTGTAAGAATTGACACTAAATTCAAGTATCTGTCTAATTTGGAAGAACTACTACTTGTAGGAAAAACAACAAAAACAACAGTCAAGGAAATAGAGAAACTATAGATGGTACCGTACCAGTGACGAGCAGATGAGACAGTCTCTGAAACAATTCGTGATCCTGGTTCAACCGGAACGGCTTCTGCAATGCGTCTCCTTTGCTCTAATAAACATCCAACACATTCATTAAACAAAGTTCAGCATTGGCAAGAAAGCAGAACAGAGCAATAACACTGGATCTGTGCTGGTTAAGAAAAGAGGACAAAGATAAGAAATGAAGATAAAGATAAGAAATGAAGACAAAGTTAAGAAAGGAAGACAAAGATAAGAACTTTAGAAGATAAAGACAAAAAATGAAGACAAAGATAAGAAAGGAAAACAAAGATAAGAAATGAAGACAAAGACAAGAAAGGAAAACTTTAGATAAGAAAGGAAGACAAAGATAATAAATGAAGACAAAGATAAGAAAAAAAGAGGGACTATTTGTAACTCTGGTAAAAAACAATCATAATTGCATAGACCACACAAATAAATGTCATCATGAGACATCTGAGAGTCATTGTAAATTAGGGGCAGAATTAATACCTCTACAATCAACTAACTTTAATCTTCAAAGTAGTACCAAAGATAAATCACACCAAAACTTATCATTGGCAACTGAAATCAACAATGTTTGTGCAAGATCCTACACAAAGTCAGACCCAATAGATGTAGCAAGGACTTCCTAAATTTCTCTAGTCACTGGGTATCAAGCAGCTCCCACATCTCAATAAGTAAATCAGAGGAGATAAATGCCTCTGATATAACTTCAACACGTGACTTTTAAGCTATGTTGCTGGTCTTACCTTTCCAGCCAATTTGCTGAAAGCTGTGCACGTATCTTTTGCTAGAAGGAAATCCTCCTCGGCTCGTAGGCCAAGACCTTCCTTGATCAGCGTACTAATGTTGCTTTGGACTGTTTCGACTTCAGACCTAAACAATTCAAACAAGATATCTAACTTTCAATTACTCAAGCAAGAATGCAATGGCTGTAGTCACTTGCACCAACCAAAAGAAACTGAACCCCCAGTTCATGGTCTATGCTTGACGATCCGCTTTCTTTTTAGAACTCCTTCTCATGCATTCCTCTCCCCTCGCAAGACAGTTTTATTTGGCTGCGTTGGGGCAGGGAGCGCCTCCGAGTAGTCCACTTAAGAGGCACTATACATTGTGGGTACAGTGGAGTATGTTCGTTGCCTTGCAGCCGCAGGTTCGAATGCACCTCAAGCCGCCATATAGGGACCTTGAGCAAGTCCTTCACTTCCAATTGCTCAGCGCTTCGGCGTGAAACTTCGATGCAGTGTCCGCACTGCAGTCGGGAGCGCCTCTGAGTAGAGAGCTTGGATGGGCGCTATAACAAGTGCACGTACAAAGAAATGCAAACAATGAAGTCGTCTAATAAATGAATTAATCCATGAATACAAGTTACCGACTCATATCGGGTCAGTCACTCATTGGCAGTTTGCATGCAAATCCATCCAAAGACTTTGCCTTCCAGACAATGTTCTTCTTGTCAGTCGTTAAGACTTTCAATTGTACTACATCACCGATAATATCTCAGATGCTGGATTATAAATTTGAGCATACGAAAACCGCACATGGAATTTCTGTTACCAACCCAGCTGCCATTCCCAGGAGCATCAAAGCCCCTCGACTTTCTGCGACAGTTGTCTGTGGAATCTTCAACGCAAACTTCTCCCAAAGAACCTGAATCACTCGAGCATTCAACTCTTCAGTGCGGACAAACTCTTGAACCTGACGAAGCAAAATGAATCCGTTACATAATCACAAAACAATAACATATATTTGCTTAATAAAAAGAGATTTTATTAACCTTAAACATGAACTACTGGGAATAATTTTCAAGAAACTCCAGCGCTTCACTTCTTAGCCCTGATGCTGGTCAATTGTTCATCTTCCCGAAACATTTTTTGAACATTTCTAAGCTTGGCAGCTCCAAGCAAGCCGCTGTGATTAAAAAATTCAAATACCAATAAGGTCACCTCAAGCAATGCTGCCAAGACCATCTCAGAATTGGCCATTTTAATAATGCTTCAAACGTATTAGATGGCAAAGACCTAAATTAGCTTACAATAGTATTTAAAATACTTTACGATATATCATGGACTCCAATGCCGCATCATCAGATGGCGTTAATCAAAATTTCAGATGTCATTTTATTCATTTGCATTTCTAGCATAGTTAGATATAAAATTCAGATTCGGACTACATGTGATTTATATCTCAGTGGACTCTTTCAGATCTATGCTAAAACACTTGTAAGTTAGCTATTTTGTAAGGCACCCTTGTGACGGCATGTGTTACAGTGCCATATAAGTTGTCGTAATTATTATTATTACTATATAATATCACTTTGGATATGAAAACATCAATGAAATCCATATCTTCTGCATTGCAAAAGTCTCAGTTGCCCCATGCACAGCAATTGCTTCAAAATCTAAAACCTACAGGAAAATGGTGTTGCATTAGTGAATGAAAGAGTACTACTAACATACCAGCTCCTCAAGAGATGTTAAGTCACCCAGAGTAGCTCCAACTGTCAATGATATTAACGAGTTGGCTACTGCAACAGCCTGTGACCTGAAAATATTTTAACAATAGAAATGAGAATACTTCCTCCAATTGTTATCCATTAGGCAGCATACTGTTAGTCCTCGAGGGACTAACAGTAAGCTGCCTAAAAGGAATTTGCAGATGTAAGGATCTAGAATATCACAGCCAATACATGAAATGATGAAGCTGACATAACACCTTAACCCTTTGCTAACCAAAGTGTAGTAAATCATATGGAGGGGGAACATCCAATATCCTCGGTCGATAAAGGGCTAAAACGAGAGAGTACTGAAAGTGCCAGGAAAAACCAATACAGCACATCGCTGACTCAATCCAGAATCTTTGCCTGCATAGTTCCCCATCTATTGAATGGACATTGGACAAGTTTCCCCATCAGTTTGCCTGCTCCAAATTTCACTCTGGTAGTCCTTCCTCATCGTTCTCTCGCTTCAAATCCTGCCCATTATTCTCTCAGAGTTGATCGCACTGGGAGTGCATCTGAAAGACCTTCGCACCGAGAAGCAGGGCTTTTTTTAACGTGCAATTCTACACAAAATGTGCAGTTGTAAATGGATTTGTGCAGTTGTAGAAGCACAGTTAAAACTAGTGAAAAAGGTAATTGTCCTCCAATTGAGAGTAATTTGCCATGGAGGATGGGAAGAGAAAGAAGCGGTTGTGCAGTTCTAAAAATTCCTTAAAAACAGCCCTGCAGAGAAGCACACTTTATAAGTGGTTATACTAAAGTCTCAAAGGGGTCTTGCCCCAAAATATCTGACTAATGCTTTACTTCATCCTCACTCAGCTGCCTCCCATCGTCCACTTCGTTCATCCAACAGACTTGACCTATTAGTTCCTCGGTCTAGAACTGCTATGGCTCAGTCTCGATCTTTTGTCGCAATTGGTCCTTCTCTCTGGAATGCTCTTTCTCCTTCTGTTCACTCTACACTTCTGTCTGACAGTCTCTCCTCTGCTCTGTCTCTTCTCAAAACCTGCTTCTTCTCGTGGGACCTTGCGCACTGGGAGCGCCTCTGAACGGTTCACCCTACTAGAGGCGTTTTATAAATGTTTAAATACAAAATACAATACACAGAATGCAACACAATAGTTCAACAGGAGTGAAAACAGGCTTCATGTGTGCACCGAGCGCAATCAGCGCATGGTCGAACTCTAACATGGAGCAAGTAAATCCGAAACAAGTACCGGGGATTAGTGGGATTTTGAGCAAGGTAGATTCGTTTGTAGGCGGCAACGACGGCGTCTTTGATGCCTTGTTCTTTCGACCAGACCAACGGCAACATCTTCCGAATTCCTGCCTGACAGCTGGTGACGCCGATCTCGTAGCCACTGACAAAGAAATCGATCGACTCAAGCACATCCGACGAAACCTTGGAGCACAGAAGTTGACAGACGATTGGAACCGATCTGTAGACTTCGGTGACAAAATTCAGAGAATCCTGCAAAAGAAAAACCATCAGGAAAAAGTTATTGCCAATCAAGTGCTTGTTTGTATGTTTGTATGTGCACTTGTTATAGCGCCCCTTCACGCTATCTACTCAGAGGCGCTCCCGACTGCAGAGCGGACACCACATCGGAGTGTCACGTCGAAGCACCGAGCAATTGAGAGTGAAGGACTTGCCCAAGGTCCCTACACAGTGACTTGATGTGGATTCGAACCTCGAACCTTCCGGCTTCAAGGCAACGATGCCACCACTACACCACCGCGCCCCACAAAGTGGAAGCAGTAGTTATTGTGTGCAAAGAAGGTTGAGCAAACTGCAGCATCAAAGAACGTCGTTTAAAACGCAGTTACGTTTTCATATTTCAAAGCACGTGCAAACTCAAACATCACCATTATTAAACAGTTTAAGAATGTATAAAGTCTGTTCTTTTCGGCCTGGGTTGGGTCAGGAGTGCCACTGAGTAGAAATCTTTGAAGTGGCAATTAACTCAACGTTATTTAAAAATCAATTAAGTTTTCGTATTTAAAAACCCGTACAAACTTAGTCATTATTTAAGTATTTAAAGTCCATTCTTTTCCGCCAAAGTTGAGTCAGGAGCAAAATTGAGTAGATATCTTGAAGGGGAACACAACTCAACTTAAACACTGTATAAAACTCAATTACATTTTCATATTTAAAAACCCTTTTAAAGTTTAAGTAAAATCTATTCTTTTCTGCCAGAGTTGAATCAGGAGCATAATTGAGTAGATATCTTGAAGGGGCACACAACTCAACATAAACACTGTATAAAACTCAATTACATTTTCATATTTAAAAACCCTTAAACAGTTTAAGTAAAATCTGTTCCTTTCTGCCAGAGTTGGGTCAGGAGTGCAACTGAGTAGAGACACCTAATAAATAAATAAATGAAGTAGAAATTAAAATTCATTTACCTTCAAGTACTGCACTAGAACCTGTTGCTTTGAGACTGGATTCACAATGTTAGCGT
Organism: Lumbricus terrestris; assembly: GCA_949752735.1. Taxonomy (NCBI): domain Eukaryota; kingdom Metazoa; phylum Annelida; class Clitellata; order Crassiclitellata; family Lumbricidae; genus Lumbricus; species Lumbricus terrestris. The sequence goes on along the minus strand of OX457052.1, from coordinate 10,556,458 downwards.
CTAATTCCATAGCGTCGCTAACTTTAACCGCGGCTTCCAAAAGACTTGCACAATCTGCGCCCCCTTAAAATTAACAGCAAATACCAATGTCCAGAACGATAAACAAAATTTATTAATTTAAAATTTCCCAAGATAATAATAATAATAATAACAACAACAATTTATATGGAACTATAAAGTCATAATCTGAATTAATGTCAAAAGTTGATAAACATTTAATAACTAATTTAGTAGACAGACTTATCATAACAGTTAATTCAAGATAACAATCTAAAACAGCAATATTACAGTTTAGCTACGGATTTAAACAAGTATATAGCAATGCATTTACAAAGCTGACAAACTTAAGAGTCCCATTATGGGGCGCGGTGGTCTAGTGGGTAGTTCATTGCCTTGCAGCCAGAGGGTTGCAGGTTCGAATCCGCCTCAAGCCACCTCGTAACGACCTTGGGCAAGCCCTTTACTTGCAATTGCTCATGCGCTTCGGCATGAAACTCCGATTCAGTGTCTGCGCCATAGTCGGGAGTGCATCTGAGTAGTAATCTTGAAGAGGATAACAAGTGCACATACATACATCAAATTGAAGTTTGCATAGCACATTGCAATGCAAGTGTTGAACTAAGCTCTACAAACATGTGCTGGGCAATTGTTAGAAGAAAACGTTCAGTTGAAAAATAAAAAACTTTCATCCTCAAACACGTTGGTTCTAATTAATGAAAAACCTGCAGACGTAACATGCTTATAGGAAGGTCCTGACAGGAACAATATTGATATCCGAATTTAAAATAACGGTCGTTAATATTGGTTTATTCGGCAAACCGGTAATCGGATTCAGAAATCCAATTTGAAACCGCTAATTAGTTTTTCAAGTTACCTCAATAAAAAAAAATTTCCCAGCTGGTATTATAAATATAAGGTCGATGGTGCAAACAAAGATGTATGTATATAGTGTAGTGTGTATTGTATGATTGTATGTAGGTAGGTATATAAGGTCGTTGGTGAAAACAAATATGGCAGCCATATTGCATTCGACGACATTTTTGAAAAACGTGTTTAAAAGACAATCTGTTCAGACAATCTGTAATTAACCCGTCTTGTTTGTTGACAACAAAATTTATATTAGTTTTCAATTTTCCGTCGCAAAGTGTTAAAATTCGACGAACGCGTGACAGTGTTCCATTCGAATTGACACACGTGTATCTCGATATCCAGTGTTACCATGGGTCAACAATCTCTTATATACAACACGACGTAGGTAATGCAGTACTGCACCAACCATTTATTTGTTGCAATTAATTTCTTTTCACGGCAATCGTTAAGCTTATAGTCAAAACAAATGCATGAATCATCTCTTATAAATTTTGAAAAAGATTTTAAACATGAATTCAAATATCAGTTTGCAAACAGTAAAGCCCGATAAATCATTTTCCTTATAAATTTTGAAAAAGATTCTAAGCATGAATTCAAGTATCAGTTTGCAAACAGTAAAGTCTGATAAATCATTTTCGAAACCGAAAATCGAATTTTGGATTATAGTCAAACATCTTTAAAACTAGTAAATAAAAAATAGCAATACTGGCCAACCCACACATTGATTAGTCGTAATAGATACATGCATTGGCTGGTGCCCGGTGAGCGCCTCTGAGTAGTTTCCTTGAAAAGGCGCTATTTAAATACTTGAATGAATAGAGCTTATAATTTCTCTTACCAAGAAAAATGCTCTTCAGACCATTCAGGATTTTCTTTTCTTCTCTGGACAAAGATGACTCACTCGTATCATCATCCACGTCATCCGATTCCTCGCCTGAATTACCGTCTTTCAGTACATCAGGCGCAGAAAGCTTATCGATTGCTTGATACAAAGAAATGGCCGCCTTCAAGTCTCTTGCCTTGATTAGTTCTATCAGGCGACGCTTTGCACTGTGGGTGAACAGAAACACAATGGACACATATCAATAATCTATACATTCATTCATTATTGAATTTATATAGCGCCCTTCACGACACCATTGATTTTTGCACTGGTGGTGGACTGGGTAATGCAAAGGGCGACGGGACAAGGACATACTGGATTAAAGTGGATAGATGGCGACAGACTCAGCGATTTGGATTTTGCGGATGACATTGCATTGCTGGACAACACATGGGAGGGAATAAAGGAGCTAACATGCAGAGTAGAAGAGGAGGCAGCAAGAGTGGGTCTGACCATAAACCCAGAGAAAACGAAGATTATGAAGGTGGGAAAGTGGAGGGAGACAGATGAGATCAGGATTGCAGATAGAAATGTGGACATAGTGGAAGACTTCTGCTACCTGGACAGCACACTATCCGTCGACAGTAAATGCGATAAAAAAAATAAAGATTCGTATTGGAAAGGCAAATGCGGCTTTTGGAAGGCTAAAGAAGATATGGAAGAGCAATGGATGTAGCCTGAAGATTAAGATCCGATTGTATGAGGCTACAGTGTTGAGCACACTTCTATATGGGGCTGAGACGTGGCCAATGACGGTGGCAAATGGAAAGCGACTGAAGGCGGCACATCATAGGTGGCTGAGGCGAATACTACACATCTCATGAAGAGATAGAATAACAAATAAAAGCATCAGAGAAAGGACTGGACAGGAAAAAATGGAGTTTAACATCAGAAAGAGGCGACTGAAGTGGATGGGGCATGTATCAAGAATGGGGCAAGAGAGGAGAGCAAAACAAGCAACAATTTGGACTCCGAAGGGCAAACGTGGTAGAGGGAGGCCAAGGAAGAACTGGATGGAGACCATTCGAGAGGATTTGCAGGGTCTGGAGATGACGTGGAACGATGCTGTGGAAGTGGCGAGGAACAGAGTGGAATGGAGAAACTGCATTGCCCGATGTGCAGAGCTGCACGGGAAGGACTAAGGTCTAAGGTAAGGTCTTCAAGACTAATACTCAGGAGTGCCACGAGCCAATCTTGACTGAAAAGTATAATTGCATAATTATACACTGTAACCGGTAGAGGTATGTCAACCGGATTTTCAATAAAGGAAATTATAATTATTACTAGCTGGGGTACCCGGCGTTGCACGGGAAATTTCGATTTTTCGTCCCCAAACCCAGCTCCACCCGCCCCTGTGAGGCGGCTTCGCCGCCCATTTAGGGTTTATAAATGGTTATAATTATATTTATGCCCCTCTGCTTGGAAGGTCTTCCCCAATTCTGCTGGTTAAACTCATGTTGCATGGGGCTCCTCTTAGCGTATATACTCCTTGGCCTAAGGCATTTATCTTTCCCAAGGCGGTTGCGCTGCGTAAGCTTTGGCGAAAAATGACGTCATTTGTTATTGCACAACGATTCAAATATTGGTGTCGCAATTTAACACGGCGAAAATTAAAATGTCTAATATCTCGAGTTCTAAAGTGAATAAGAAAGTGAAAATAGCGCGCCTGAGTAAGTTGAGTGAAAGTCGATTTATGTACAATGTTTAAGGTCAGTAGCTGCAAAACTGTGAGCGTGCATAAAGGACAAAGTCCGCCAAGTCCTTTCTTATAGATATAGATTATCAATGATCTACATACCCATCAACAGTCTCATCCTCTCGAATCTGAAGCGCTTGCTCTTGTTCGTCCATCTTCTCTTCGTCCATCTTTTGTTCATCCTTCTCGTCATCGATCCCGTTGACTTCCTGCGAGTTAAACGCCCTCTTAACCGCTTCCTTCAGTTCCGCCTCAATGGCCGACCAAATGAGATCATGCGACTCTTTCTGACGACCTATTCCAAATGAAAAGCAAAAAGTGAAGGAGTCTCGTATCATCCATCCATGCATTACATTAATCTGTATAGCACCTCTTCATGGGGACTACTCAGAGGCACTCCCAAGCTCAGCACGGCCAAATAAAACTGCCTTAAGATGAATGCCCGAGAAGTTACAGAAAGGGAGAGCAGCATCAAGGGGAGGCGGCCATTCCAGGTAGAGGGTCACACCACCGAGGACGCATGAATCACATAAGAATCACACTCAACACATCTTCACGTGACAGGCGCAGTCCCATACTTTAGCTAAGGCACAAAATGAAGTTGCCCAACACAAAACAGTCAAACTCAGAGAGATTGTATTGCTAAAGGTTGACGTAGTGCACCTAACTGCATGCATCAGGAAGTCAGAGAAGAAATTATGATAATTATATATTTGTTTTTATTGAGCTCTTTCTGACAAACCAAGTAACAAGAAACAAACGAAAGAAATGATCAAGGAAAATTTGAAAAAATTCATCTCAATTGGTGCAAGAAGAGGCAGTGGCTGAGACTCTGTACAATACTTGGCATATGTACCGTAATTTCTTCTGTGTAGCATGAGTGAGAAGCAGACAACAGTGCTGGAAGACCTGCCATAATTTCCATCAAGAACTAACTAAACGTCAATTGACTTCACATTATGCAGTCTACAATCAAGGGCGGACCTCGTGGGGCTTGGGGAGGGCCTGCAGAACTACTCGTAGGGTGGCCAAGTCGACTTTTCCAGACAGAATAGCAGGTCCAAAAAAATAAATTTCTAAATGGGGGCCATGGCCGGATAGGCCACCCCTGGATCCACCCATGTCTACAATGAAGAACGAACAGCAGCCTTTAGAAGCATCTCACTAGCGAACTGCTTTACCTCCATCTCCTCCGCCATCTTCCACTGGATTGGCTGGTTGAGGAGCCATCACCTCCAGCTTTTCCTTCTCTGTTTCATAGCTCACTTTCAGTTCTTCTGGCGACAACTAAAACACAAAGAACCAAATCGCTTTACCCCGGCTTCGATTTCGAATTTCAAACAACAGAAACATGCTCTAATACTGTACTACACCAAAATCAATCACATAAATCTATGTAGCACACCCTTCAATATCTCTACTCAGAGATGCTCCCAATCCTGGCCTGGTCAAAAAGAAAAGTCCTGAGAAGACGATAGAAGGAGCTAGCAGAGTCACTGGGAAGCAACCGGAGAGCCACAGGGAGGCTATTCCATATAGCTAGACCCACAACCGAGAATGCTTTTCGCTGCAGTCACGGCACATGAAAAAGGAACAAAAAGTTCACACAGGCAGACTGGAGACTGAGCCATGGCACATTGCCAAGACTAACCTGAATTAAGGGAGGGAGTTAATACAATGGATAACACTCCGGCCTGAAGTGCTCACTGTATGCAGTTCGAATCCCATAGGGCCCCACGGTTTAGCTCTTCCTTCATTCCATAGGTGGCAGCTAAAGGGTTTAGTTCTTCCTTCATTCCCTAGGTGGCAGCTGAAAGGTTTAGTTCTTCCTTCATTCCCTAGGTGGCAGCTAAAGTACATAAAGTATGCATCTTGCATGGCTACAACTTTGTGATTCATGTCTTCTGCGATTTGTACACTTGTAAACTGTTTGAATTGCATAACTTGTACATGTACAGTGCAGTGCGTTTGCAGGCATTTCATTAAAAAAGAAATATTATTATTATTATTTAATATTATTATTATTAGCACCCAAACCATTGTCCGTGCTTGTAAACTGTTTGAACTGCATAACTTGTACATGTACAGTGCGTTTGCAAACATTTCATTTAAGAAGAAATACTATTATCATTATTATTATTAGCACCCAAACCAATCAATTAACCTGTGCCGCCATCTGGTTCATTGTCATCATCGCAGTCAGCAGCTGAATCGCGTTCTTCCGCACGTAACTCGATTTGTCCTGAAGGCGGCCAATCACCAGCTGAAGAAGACCGTTTTGCCGTGGCAACGGAAGAGCCTAATCAAATCAAAACAGAGCAAATCAAATGCCGACTTCATTCTAGTACATAGCATAACTGCTATGACCCAACACCACGCTTTTGCCATTGCAGACCCTTCTATGTGGAATGACCTCCCTTCCACTAACCGTAGTAAGATCTTATTGGGGTATCACCTTCAGCCCTTCACTGAGCACTTGAAGTCTTTCTTATTTCCTCGGGGCTGTCACGTTGAGAGCACTCTGAACAGCTAATACTGCAAGAGATGCTTTATAAATGCTCATCTTCTTCTGGTTCTCTGCCCCATGGCAGGTTCGGCTGTCCAATGTCGCCACTCTTCCCTCCGCTGGGCCTTCTCCTTTAGTCTTTGGTATCCTAAATGCTCAGATACAACACAATACAATATACAATACAATATACAATACAATAAATGTATTCAGCATCAACACAAAAACCAATGACAACAAAAATGATTAAAACAGGATTCATGACCACATAACAAAATCGTGCAGCACAGGTCTTTGTGAGGTTTCAACAAGTGCTATATAAACAGCCAGACACACCCATACAGATACACACATAGATACACACATTCGTAATCTAAATTGCTGCATGCTAAACGCAATGCGCAAACCTTCGCGTTGACGATGTTAAGCCAGATCTGCATGACTTTGCTGCGCACGAATGCATTGACATCGTGAAGATGATCCTGCAAAAGAGGAAAAACAGAAGCTGAAACTACCCTACTGTCAGAATTTCCAAATCAAAACAGATGTAATAAAATGTAATACTTCTGGTTATTGTGGGGCACGATGGCATAGTGGTGGCGTTGCTGCCTTGAAGACGGAAGGTTCGAGGTTCGAATCCACCTCAAGTCGCCGTGTAGGGACCTTGAGCAAGTCATTCACTTGCAATTGCTTGGGCGCTTCGGCGTGAAACTCCGATGCAGTGCCCGCGCTGTAGTCGGGAGTACCTCTGAGTAGTGCTTGAAGGGGCGCTATAGAAATGGATAAATAAATTAATTAATTAAAATAAATATATCTATCATTGTCACCTGGCATCATAATAATTCATCATAATCACCATCCTTGCAGTCATCATCGTGTAATCACCCAAAAAATCATCACTCTTCTCATTCTCAGTTTAGTCTCAAAGCGACTGACTACTTAAAAAATAACTTGCCATATATATTTTTATGAGAAATAAAAATCAATAAGAAGTAATGGTAATAGACCAGTTTTAAGTGGGTTTAAAGAAACTTGGAGGCTCACAACCTCTAATTTGTCAAGAAAAGTCTTGAAAAACTAAGAAATAACCAGCCTTATAAATTTTTCGAGAGAAAACAGTCAATTTCTCAAAAAATAAATAAGTAGTATTTCTAAAAAAATAAATAAGTAGAAATACCAGTAACAGCTCAGTTAAAACTCAGTTTCAATAAACTTTATTATAGAGACATACACATATAAAATGACATGTACATAGAACTCCATGATGCTTCTATCTTGCTTATAATATGAATGGGCTCATGTACCCTCTCCATCCAAAAGAACCATTGTTATTGTATTATATTATAAACCTGATTAATGACAAGCCTCACAAAAGCCTCCTACCTCTAATTTGTCAAGAAACTGATCTCTGGTTAACTTCTGTTTTGAATCCAAATCGTCACGGCTTAAAATTCGCACAACCATCTCCCCGATGGCACCCAGCACACTGTTGCGCATAGTGTACGACTGAAAATACAAACCCAATATTTTAAAATAACAGCTCAATAGCTACAGTACGCAAAGCCAATGTGATATAACCTCAAAATAGTGCACATAAAATGTATGCATCCTGCTTAACTAAGAGAGTCACACAAGATATGACTTGCAAAGCTAAATTGAAGATGAAGGCATCTATCTATCTGAAGTCTTACATTTAACCCCTTTAGCGTGTATTAAAATTTTCAATAACTCTCATACAGCGTGTAATTTTTTTTCAAAATTTTTTCTCAAAATTTTTTAAAATTGTGAGCAAGTGATTTTTTTGAAAATTATCCTGCTATTTTTATGGTCACCGCCCCCCAAAATTTTTTGGGGGCAAAATATTTTTCGTTTGAAAATCACTTTTATTCATTTTTTTATTCAGCGATAATCACCCTCTGACGTAATCCCTCGATAATACGAGTTCCCCGCCAACAAGGCTGTAATAGGGCTACTAAAAGGGCTGCTAGGCCTAACTGGCTGCTAGGCCTATAGGCCTAGTGGGCAACTGGACCCCAAGGACTGATAAGGCCACTCTAGTATGTGTCTCGCTACCATCTGCACAGCGACAATCACCCTCTGACGTAATCCCTGGCTAATAGGAGTGCCCCGCCAACAAGGCTGTAAAAGGTCTGCTAGGCCTAAAGAGCTGCTAGGCCTATAGGCCTAGTGGGCAACTGGACCCCAAGGGCTGATAAGGCCACTCTAGTATGTGTCTCGCTACCATCTGCACAGCGACAATCACCCTCTGACGTAATCCATGGCTAATAGGAGTTCCCCGCCAACAAGGCTGTAATAGGCCTGCTAGGCCTAAAGAGCTGCTAGGCCTATAGGCCTAGTGGGCAACTGGACCCCAAGGGCTGATAAGGCCACTCTAGTATGTGTCTCGCTACCATCTGCACAGCGACAATCACCCTCTGACGTAATCCCTGGCTAATAGGAGTGCCCCGCCAACAAGGCTGTAATAGGCCTGCTAGGTCTAAATGGCTGCTAGGCCTATAGGCCTAGTGTGCAAATGGACCCCAAGGGCTGATAAGGCCACTCTAGTATGTGTCTCGCTACCATCTGCACAGCGACAATCACCCTCTGACGTAATCCCTGGCTAATAGGAGTTCCCCGCCAACAAGGCTGTAATAGGCCTGCTAGGCCTAAAGAGCTGCTAGGCCTATAGGCCTAGTGGGCAACTGGACCCCAAGGGCTGATAAGGCCACTCTAGTATGTGTCTCGCTACCATCTGCACAGCGACAATCACCCTCTGACGTAATCCCTGGCTAATAGGAGTTCCCCGCCAACAAGGCTGTAATAGGCCTGCTAGGCCTAAAGGGCTGCTAGGCCTACAGGTCTGTTAGGCCTAAAAGGCTGATTTTGGGCTTCTGGTATGTGCCTTGGCACCCTCTGCACTGCTACGATTACCCTGTGACGAAATCCGGGGCTTATCATCAGCTCCCCGCCTACGGAGCCGGAATACAATCTTTGCCCGAGTATACTCGGGCTACACGCTATGGGAACGATTTGCGCAGCCCGAGTATACTCGGGCTACACGCTAAAGGGGTTAAAGAAAGTTTTCTCACAAGCTTGATGCCACTCTGCTAACACTTCCAGGTTCAGGTGAGTTTGTCCATTCATAATGGACCAGAAACGACGTAAATTAGAGAATGGTCACTAACTATAACAAACAATCAATACATTGCACTCAAATAGCTCGCAAACAATACAATCGGTATTTAGCGAAGCAAACGTCACACGCATGTAACTGCATGCGCTTTTGTTTTTCTCATAACATGAATGGGCATGCCCATTGCCCACGTTACCTCTCCATCCAAAAGCACCATAAGAACGCTGATGTTGGGCAGCATAACCTCTGGGACGTACTGTGCCAACTCCACCAAAAACATGGCATATGCACGAGTGCCAGAAGTGTCACGAGACAACTCCTTAGGGTCCATTCGACCAATCTCCCTAAAATCAAAGCGAAAACTTGATCAATTAAATGTTTTTCACTAACAAACACATGAAAATTTGATATCAGTCACAAAATCACATTAATTATTTCTTTTGATCCCCTAAATTAAAAATTCTTAAATACCTGTTATTGTAAGTTAAATGTGGAGCCTGACAATTTAAACTTCTAAATATGGAATACAAAATTAATATCATCTAATGACTTCTATAGCACCGTGATACAATAACATGAAATTCCAATCAGAACTCATTCATATAATCCACTGGAAAGTCAGGCATTTGTATCTTAAAACTTTTGAGTAAACTGGTTCAAACACATCACAATATCACTCAGTACTGGGGAGGGGTTTAGGGTAATGGCTAAAACTCCGTCACGAAAAGTGGAGAGACCCTGGATTGCTTCCCGCAACCCTCCCAAAAGGTCCACCCAACCTTCCAATCGCAGATGGTATTGGTAAAATGAGTAGTAAGACGTGATGGGTCCTGTCAACCGCCAACTCAAATTAAACTCCTGTAATAACTCGTGATCATCCACCGTACTATGAATTGCAATCATTCTGCAGTGTGCCAGTTTGAAGCTAAACAAAGATTATTACTATTATTAGTAGTATTTCGTCGTATTCTTATCTACAAAAGCCATTGTCTTGCTCTTCAAGCCTACCTCATAATCTCCGACACAATGGCTCTGACGCCAAAACTGTTGACAAACAGATCGACAGCCTGCGCCAACGGACTTGCCAAATGCTCAAACTGTTGCAGAAGCTGAAGCATTTTCAGTGTACAACCTGTAGACAGAAAACATACACAGAGTAAACAAGAATATCTTTCAATAAATTAATAACATATTAGTCATCTTTAAATAAATTAATAACATATCAGCCACTTGCTAACCATGTATATGGCATACAAACACTTTTCAAGTTCGCCTAATATATCAGGTATGAAATATTGTAAAATCCACTTCTAATGCGCTTTGTGGGGTACATAAAATGTGTCGTATGAAATGTCTTGAGATGCTACTTGCATACACTGAATATATCGACTCAACATAACCTGACATACAATGTGATGTCAACATCTGCCCAGGTTGTCTGACTCCAGGCAGGTTGTGGGGTTTACTGTCTCGAACGACCTCCCGGTTACGTTTCACTCTCTACTTGTGGTTCTACTAGTCTCTCAAGTCTCTTTTTGTTCGTGGTTGGGCTGGGAGCGCTTCTGAGTAGTTTCTTGAAGGGGCGCTATATAAATGCTCTGAATGAATGATCTGTCTTGATTGTTGGCATCTGTCCGTAAGCCAATAACCGAGAAAATGTCCGGTTTTTGTATGTATGTTGTATTGGGCCATTATTTCATGGCAGTTTCTTTACTACTGGTACTTGCATGTGCATGTAGACCGTGGGACCTAGCAGGCTGGCTAACAGCTCATTCCATTAACAGATTTATTTCCTATACAAATACTAGGAATAGTCAAGAAGGTGCAACTGATTGCCTAAAGAAATACTTAAATAAATAAAGTAAATCAATAAATACTTACCAACAATATTGTATTGTATTGTATTGTATTTAAACATTTATAAAGCGCCTCTAGTAGGTAAACCGTTCAGAGGCGCTCCCAGTGCGCAAGGCCCCGCGAGAAGAAGCAGGTTTTGAGAAGAGACAGGGCAGAGGAGAGACTGACAGACAGAAGAGTTGAGCGAACAGAAGGAGAAAGAGAATTCCAGAGAGAAGGACCAATTGAGACAAAAGACCGAGACTGAGCCATAGAAGTTCTAGACCGGGGAACCAATAGGTCAAGTCTGTTGGATGAGCGAAGTGGACGGTGGGAGGAAGCTGAGTGAGGACGAAGTAAGGTTTTAGTCAGATATTTTGGGGCAAGACCCCGTTGAGACTTTAGGATCAGAGTGAGGATCTTGAACTGTGTGCGAGCACGTAGAGGAAGCCAATGAAGTTCATCAAACATAAAGGTAGAGATGTGAGAGTACTTGGGAAGGCGGGCAATCAATCTAGCAGCTGAGTTGAGAACTGACTGAATCGGTGAAAGTCGAACTTTAGGAAGACCAATGAGAAGAGAATTGCAATAGTCAATACGAGAGCATATGAAAGCATGAACTAAGGTAGTGAAGATGGAGGAGGAGACAGAGCGACGAATGACTCTGAGGCGTCTTGAATGAAAATATGATGATAAAAAGTCTCAATTGATTTCACACAGCTTTCCATATAACTTGATTTCTTGGTTACTTAGGATACCTTATGACTTCATAGGGAAACATTCAATGTATCCTCCTTTCCAGCTCTCTCGTAGGCTATCCATGTACCTGGCAACCTTAAACCTGCCTCAAACCCTCCATATATCAGACACAAATTTAGGAAAATTAGTTTTTCTTCGTTGCCACTTTCTACCTCCATTCAACATTCCAAACACAAAATAACAATGTTTCCACTCAATATGTGAAGCATAAACACAAGCATAACTATCCACATGGTCTTCTTCAGGCAAAGAGGGTGATATCTCAAGATAGCCTGCTGATTTTTGAATAAACGCTCAACAGACATAATAGACTTCGTGGGGTGCATTGGTGTAGGGGTATGTTTAGTGCCTTGGAGCCGGAAGATGCAGGTTCGAATCCATCTCAAGTCGCTGTGTAGGGGCTCTGAGCAAGTCATTCACTCACAGTTGATCATGCACTTCGGCATGAAACTCTGAATCAGTGTCTGCACTGTAGTTGGGAGCACCTCTGAGTAGAATCTTGAAGAGACGCTATAACAAGTGCTCATACATACATATACTTCATTTTACTACATAACAAGCTGTCAATCAGCCAAACCACAAGAATTACTACTAGACATACTAAATAGAAAAGTCGGTTAACATACCAATCGCGTGGTTAAACCGCTTCACCATGATTCCAAGCAGCTGGAAAATGGTGTCCCTCAAAGCCTTATTCTTAGAGACGCTCGGACTCTCGAGCAGCTTATAACAGACGTTTGATACAAGGCTACAACGCAAACAACATGCACATTGCACATCTCTGTAAATTTTCACTATTATACTCGCAATGCAGATGGATGAATAGATAAAAAAAAACAATCACCTTCGAAAACTAGCCTACTATCAGAACTATGTTATTATAAGTGGGGCGCGGTGGTGTAGTGGTGGCGTCATTGCCTTGAAGTCGGAAGGTTCGAGGTTCGAATCCACCTCAAGTCGCCACGTAGGGACCTTGGGCAAGTCCTTCACTCGCAATTGCTCAGCTGCTTCGGCGTGAAACTCCGATGCAGTGTCCGATCTGCAGTCGGGAGCGCCTCTGAGTAGCAAGCTCGAAGGAGCACTATAACAAGTGCACATACAAACAAACATGATTCATTGATTGACTCAGTTCCATGCAGAAGTTCCAATGCACGTAGGTCATACCTAAACACTTAATTTGTGTTTTTTAATAATGTAGTCATCAATCTTATAATTATGCCAGTATTTATTGGTTCTCTTTGTTGGCTGAATGAAAAAATCATTTCAGACAGATGGTGTCACAACTGAGAAACACAATGCTCTCTCCCACTCAGGCCCTCCAGAAATTTGTGATCTTACGCAGCACAATTTTCACAACCCAACCACGGCTAAAAAAAACAGGGCTCTTAACAGCAGAGTAAAACATATTCTCAAGGGCTCTACGCATTAGACGTAGTTCCACAGGGAGCCCATTACAGGTTGCAGGGCCAAAGACAGAAAAGGCACGGCGCTGCGTAATAGATAATATATATTTGGTGCATATTTTTGCGATTGGGGGGCTAGCTCTCCCTATCGGACTGTTCCTTCGTGTATCAAACATCGCAGATAATGAATAGCAGTGACTGGCTATTTATACAGCATCCTTAACCCTTTACCGACCGAGGGTATAGGCTTTCCCATACCATTTACTACACTGTGGTCGGTAAATGGTTAAAGAAAATGACAACGTGGATGGCAATGTCCATAGATCTGCATACTTGATGAACTCTTCCTCGACGATGGGTGGAGTCCAGAGACGGTTGATACCCAGCTGCAGCAACTGAAGCAACGCTTTCACCGCATCCTCTCGACCTCCGTCCCAATCCAGGTTCTCTCCGTCTGATGTTGACGCCTTCGCAGACTTCTTTCTGCCCTGGACGATCAGAACAAATAGATGATAAGCTGCAAGAGAACCAGCTTTGAAATTCTAACTTATTGTATTGTATTGTGGATGAGAATTTATACATATACAGTACTAGATATTCACAGGCGCTCTTAGTGTGACAGCCGCAAGGAAATAAGAAAGACTTCAAGCAGCGAAGGACTGAAGATGACACCCCCAATAAGATCTTGCTATCGATAGAGGGAGAGAAGTCATTCCACTTATGCTCAACAAGTAACTTTTTCTAATTCCTCAAATTAATCAATCCCATAAAGATACATTTTCAAAATTTTGCCAAACTTAGAACAATCCAAATCTGAATAGTCAACCATCTTTTCAGCACAAGTCTTCATACAGATATAGGCTGCAGAAATTTATATTGCATTGTATAAATAAATTTATTAAAGCACCTCACACCGATCAGAGGTGCTCCCAAAACAGAAGACCCAGAGACAATAAATTAGTTCCAAGACAGCACTTGGGAAAAAGTGCTTCGGGTCAAAGTTTTTAAAAAAAGAACGTGTCATTGGAGATATCTGATTCCAGAGTGCAGAACCAATGAATGAAAAAGCTTGAGTCATATGGTGAGCTGGAGTCAAGTGGTGAGCACGAGTCATACGGTCGCAGAGAATTGCGATAGCCTGCCTCAAACGATTGCTCACCTTAACCACTACTGTAGTAACTGCATTCAGCGGCTTCGACTCAAACTTCTGACAAAACTGGCACATCAGGTAGCAGTTCATCTTGAGAGCGTTCAGATGTGTCTGCCGACTCTCGGTGTCAAGGTCACCTTCAAGGACCTTCGCCAGAGTACTTGACTGGACAGTCATCACTGCGAATATCAAAACCATACTGCTAAAATCTGTCACAATGGTCCCTTAGTTAAGTTTATGCATGCATTAGTAGCATTTATGCAATTTATATAGCACATTTTTGATAAATATCTTAAAAGGGCTGAAACACTGTGGGGGGCAATGGTGTAGAGGCATGCTCGGTGTCTTGAAGCTTGAAGGTGGTGGGTTAGAATCCACCTCAAGCCGAAGCATAGAGACCCTGAGCAAGTCCTTCACTCGCAATAATGCTCATGCATTTCAGCGTGAAACTCTGATTCAGTGGCCATGCTGTAGTTGGGAACGCCTATGAGTAAATATCTTGAAGGGGCGCTATAACAAGTGCTCATACATACAAACATACATACACAGATGTCTCACATATAGTAGAAGGCATCAACAGTTTCACAACAAACAATTATCACTTCATTATGTGTTGATGAAAGTATGTCGGATCCTCTTCCAAAGAATTAATCATATTGCATCATGGTACTTCATTTTATAGAAGTCCTATTATGCTTACTCTATTCGTCTAAATATATGGCATTTGAAGTTAAAGGAAACAATCAGTTAATAAAATGTTTGTAGCCATAATATCCAGAAACTAACCTTGAAGCAACAGATCCCAAGTGTTCTGCTTCAACTCCAGATCAATGCTTTCAAAATGCCTTAAAACGAAACGGACAAAACGAATGTCTTTAACAATCACAGAGATCAGTCACATATAAGCATCACCTTATCAGTTTAATACTTTAATAACAGGATGGATTAGTTTCCCAGTCACTATCATTAGCACTTGTGGGGCGCAGTGGTGGCGTCGTTGCCTTGAAGCCGGAAGGTTCGAGGTTCGAATCCACCTCAAGTCGCCGCGTAGGGACCTTGGGCAAGTCCTTCACTCACAATTGCTCAGCGCTTCGGCGTGAAACTCCGATGCAGTGTCCGCGCTGTAGTCGGGAGCGCCTCTGAGTAGCGGTTGAGGGCTGGAAGAGGCGCTCTAACAAGTGCGCATACAAACAAACAAACACTTGTCATGAAAACGTTAAGGCACGCATGGCAAATTACATTAGCCGAAGAATTACACAAATAGTGCGCAGAGATGTTATCAATCTTAATAAGAGCAGAAAATTGCAGTCTCAATCACACACTTAATTTAATTTCGTTATCAAGTAGAGACAAGTTGACTGAACCGAACTTCGCTCCTCGTGTAAACTAGTTTCTTTTGAGCAGATGCTCTACAATTGAGGGGCATGGCGGTATAGTGGGTATGTTCGTCGCCTTACAGCCGAAGAGTTGCAGGTTCGAATCCACCTCAAGTCATCGCGTAGGGACTTTGGGCAAGTTTGTCACTCGCAACTACTCAGCGCTTCGACGTGAAACTCCGATGCAGTGTCCTCTCCGAAGTCGGGGGCACCTCTGAGTAGGGAGCTTGAAGGGGCGCTATATAGCAAGTGCGAATACAAACAAATTAATATGATTACGATTCCCACTTATCAACTCTGTGTAACAAAAGAGCCTAACCTGGCTGACCTATAAGTACAATTTTGAGGAGCATATATGCAAAGACATCCCATACGCACCAATAGAATTTTTGTGGAGTAGGCAAAACATGACAATCTAGACAATCATCGTGCACTATTTTCATACGTGAATTTCAGGAAAGAACAAATGACAAACCCTTTCCCATGCACCCATGGCTTTTTTCTTTTTGCAAGTCTTTGTGGAGTTTACACTGTTGTCCGATTGCTCATATTAAAGTTTCTACTTGGCAACAATTTCAACAACTTTGCCACTAGAGAGAATATTAATCAGATCAAAATTAAATGACACGGAAACTTACGTCAAAATGCTGAAAAATGTGTCAAAAGATGAAAGCATCAGCAGACAGCCTTCAGATTTAATCTGTTTCTTACAATCTGCAAATAACAATCAAGCAATCAGTTGAAATTAATATAGCGCCCCTTCAAGGCCTCTATATCAGAAGCACTATCAACCCATGTTTAGTGGGAAAAAGGGGCAAGGGCAGGAGCCAATTTCTTCATATACACGACTACATTAACCTACATGACAATTTAGTAATATTTTCCCTTTCGGTGAATTAAACAAAGCCTACCAGTTGACATTTAAATCATTTTAACCCAATCTGACCTACCTTTCTAACAATCATATGACTTCCGTTAACTTTGTGAA
Source organism: Lumbricus terrestris (assembly GCA_949752735.1). Lineage (NCBI taxonomy): Eukaryota > Metazoa > Annelida > Clitellata > Crassiclitellata > Lumbricidae > Lumbricus > Lumbricus terrestris. The sequence goes on along the minus strand of OX457052.1, from coordinate 10,539,858 downwards.
CTCGTTTTACAGCGCCCTTTCCTACGCCCTCAGCCGAGCCACGGCGCTATTACGCTCATCTTATTACTACACTCATCTTATTAAATTACACTCATCTTATTATTACGCTCATCTTATCATTACGCTCATCCTATTATTACGCTCATCGTGCTATTACGATCATCTTATTACTATGCTCATCTTATCATTCTTCTTCTTCATGTTCTCTGCCCCACGGCAGGTTCGAACTTCCGACGGCGCCACTCTTCCCGGTGTTGAGCCTCTTCTTTCAGTTTATCTTATCATTATGCTCATCTTATTATTACGCTCATGATCTTATAATTAAAATCATCTTTATTATTATTATCATTGTTACTATAAAAGCAGCTTTGTCTGGAACGGACACTGTTCGTCAAGATCCCAATAGGAAAAGTATCCATAAAGGACACACCGTTGAAACGTTGAATCGTCAGCAAGAGGCGTTGAAATAAATATGAAGTTCCACAAAAAACCTCGCTGTTAATAGGGCCCAGAGTTTCAAAAGCCAACAAGGGAACAAAAAAGTGTGTATCACACAACTGAGAGTAATTACTATTATTATTATTACTAATATTACTACTACAGAACCAGATGAAAAATAACGAGAAACCAAAACTTTTTTGCTTAATTGTAAACTTCAGAAAGCAGGTACAAGAATTAAAACATAAAAATACCTTGCAATTTCTGTGCCAAACTGCGAACCGGAAAAACTTCGTCAACAACATACTGAGCGACACCAGCCCTCTGCAGAAGGTCCTCTCGTCTCATCGGAATAACAAACTCAAAACTCATTCTTGCTCCTCTCTTTGTTGATCGTTTTTTTTAGAAGATTCGCAAACCTCAGCGCTGGAAAAAGTGACACAAAACAAGAAAACATAAAACTAAAATTTCCTTTTAACTTTGGTGTCTGAGCCAATTGAGAAAGACCAGATTAGTCCTTCCTCAAAAAAGTCTCTCTCTTGCTGTTGTTTATCAACACTGCGTCGTATCAAAGGTGATTACATTGATTAGTGCTGCCCTCCTCTTTTATCCAGGCATGAGACTGGCACTGCCAATGAGCAAACAGCAATAGATTTAAATTAAAAGGCTTAGTTAATAATTATGAATGAGGGGAAATATGCAGTAAATTATGAGCAAATAGAAAGTTTTAAACTGAAGAAACCTGTGCTTCAAAAACTGATTAGGCGCCGTTAAGCACCTTTTGATGCCTTGGGGCAGATTAGGCGCCATGATGGTCGGTAATATATATTTCGGTAAACGTAATAAATTACTCAACTGGCGCAGCACACTTATTTTTCATTAATCCGACTTCCACTTTGGCGTGAGTCCTTTTCATCAATCCTGCTTCCATTTAGGCAAACATTGGGCTAGCTACCGCCGTAGGTGCTGCCCTTATCTGTGACAACCAGATTGTTTACTTGCTACCGGGCTTATCTTGACTTTTACCCTCAATGGTGGCAGCGCTCTATTTTAGCGATCTCTTGGGCGGCCATACTGTTTACAAAATGAAACCGCAGTCTTCGGAATTAACCCGTAAAGTTACTTTAACACATGAACGCAGTTTTTCTGGTTAATATGAACCAAATAATCATTGACAATGTAAAGGACCTAGAGCAGTTCTATCCATCTGAATAGGGTTTTTTTCTTTTCCGCAAGCGTTTGAAAACCATTCTCTTTGATTGTGGTTTGGTGTCAGGTCGGGAGCGCCTCTGAGGAGTTCTCTTGAAGTGGCGCTATATAAATGTACGATTACAATTACAATTGGTGTTGAATAGTGAGGTGCTCAGATTGTCCATTTCCCCGCCCAAGATATGCTCAAGTCAATTAGTTGTCTCATAAAGGCAGTTGTCACGCAGAATATGTAGCCCGTCCTAGTAGACAAAAGTAGCTTGCGGGAAGTAACGAAATACTTACAAAAGAAGAACTTTAATAGATATTTTCCTTCAAAATTTCGACGCGGTAAACATTATATTCACCCAATCAAATTGAAGCATTTTTCTTGCGCGCAAAGACAGACTACATATCACGATAGTGGAGCCTAGTATCAATGACGTATTAAAATGAAATCTCTAAAAATAATTATACATTTAGGCCTAAAAAGTAAGACCTGGGCAGCACAGAGTTGAAGGCTACTGCTGTGATAGTTCTATATATGACCTAAATAATGTTTTACATTCACTCAAGATGTTATTGACAAGTAATTGAACAATTTAAGTACAGTTCTAAGCTGTTGTTATTCGTTGATTTTAGCATATTAATCTCTGACTTTGGTGCCTTAATGATGATTGATGGTTGCACTCATATGCACCTATGCAAAGTAATTAACTTGATGTGTGTAAATTGTTGAATTGTTGACATTTTAAACTTTTACCTGTTTATACTTAAATGTACTTCTGTAAATAGGTTATTTTTGTTGTACGCCTCTCTGCCAGCTCGCTGAGAGACATACACTTCGGTGTATTTAACCCTATAGCTTAAGCGAAAACACTGAGCATGAACTTGTCCATTCAATTGACAGCTGTGATTCTATATCTGAACACCCTACCTCCATTATTTCTAATACTCTGAAGCAATCTTCCCAGTGGTGTAGTGGGGCGGGGACGCGGGGGGACGCCGTCCCCCCACTTTTTTGCAAAATTCTTGCAAGATTGCACTTTTTGCTACAGTTTCTACTTCAATTTCCATGGCGTCCCCCCACTTCAATTTCCAGGCGTCCCCCCACTTCATTTTTTAGGACTACACCACTGAATCTTCCACAAATGAATACTCTATTACAGCTAATCTATTCCCTTTTTCCCAAGCACAAATTGGGTCCAGTGAGGATATACTAAAAACCTCCACTGATGGTTATGTAGGATTTCAAAGAGACCTAGGAGACTTAACCTTAGAGGTATTAACAGAGGAAAATGATAATCGAACTCTGTTAAACAACCCTGATCTAGATCCTGATAGCAACTATTTTAATGATTTGCAATGTGACAGTACATATTCGTCTATTCAATCCCTCAGACCAAAGCTAGCCTCCTCTCCATGTTCTCTCTCATTTATGCATGTAAATGCAAGAAGCATTTTACCCAAAATTAATGAAATCAAAGATCTGCTGAACTCTTTACCTGTATCTATACTTGCATTAACAGAAACCTGGCTGAACGATTCCAATACTGATCTAATAAAAGTGCCTGGTTATCAATTTGTTCATCGTTCCAGAGGAACTGGAAAGGGCGGAGGAGGAGTGGGATTCTTGATTAGAGAAGAAATCTCGTACCAAATCCTAGACTCGATAGGATCCGATTCCTCTCCTTTTCAATTTTTTGAAGGTCTTTTTATTCGCCTAGCACATAAAACTGGGGCAACCACAGTTGGGGTTATATATCGGCCACCTGGCTTAAACTAGAAGATTTCTCTGAAGAAATTAACAACATTTTAGATCATATGCTAAAAAAATCAAAAGACATAGTAATTTTAGGTGATTTTAACATGGATCTCTTGAAAATTAATAGCCACAAAGCCACTGCTGATCTCTACCATTGCCTAACCGCCCATCATCTATTGCCTCTCATAACCAGACCTACCAGGATCACTGACCATACATCTACATTACTAGATAACATATTCACTAACATTTGGACCAAACTTATTTATTCCTCTATTCTCATTGAAGACATCTCTGATCATTTACCAATCATAGCATGGTTTGATTTTAGTCCCATCAAACCTCCTAACAAGCCTCAAACACTGACATTTAACCTAGTATCTGATGACCATAAAGCCAAATTTTTGCAATCCTTATAGACTCTACGGACTGGTCTAATATCCGTGAAGCTTGTACAGAACTGATAAGGCCTATGACCTATTTCTTAGCAATTATAAGAAGCTTTACGATGATTCTTTTCCAATTTCCACTAGGACTTATGCTCGCAACTCTATCCCAAAAAAGCCGTGGATGACTCGGGCACTGGTAAAATCTAGTAATAAGAAAGCGAAACTATATAAAAAAATTCGTAAAAAATCCAAATGAGGCCAACAAAAGGAAATTCATCCTATACAGAAACAAATTTAAGAAAGTTAAATTGCAAGCCGAAAAAGATTATTATGCATCCGAATTCTTAATCCATAGTAATAACCTTAAAAAAACCTGGGGTCTTCTGAGGAGTAGGCTATACTGGATAGAGATACTAACAGAGAAACTGTAATTACTGCATTGAATGTAGGCTAAATGGTGAACAAATTACTGACCCTCAGACTATAGCAACTAAATTCAATAATTTCTTCACAGGCATTGCACAATCTCTTGTTAATAAAATACCTACTGCAACTAACTCTTTTCTCTCCTACTTATCCCAACCCCTTCCACATTCTATAGCATTAATCCCTTCTACACCTTGTGAAATAATGAACCTTGCGCATACCATTCGCACTACGCATAGTAAAGGAGTCGATGGAATTGACCCTGCCATAGCCCTATTAACATTGCCTAAAATTGCAATTCCGCTATCAGAGATTGTCAACTGCTCATTTACCACTGGAGTATTCCCCTCTGCATTGAAAACTGCCAAGGTCATACCCATTCATAAAAAGGGCCCGAGGGACAATGTTTCTAACTACAGACCGATTTCTGTAGGCTACTCCCATTCTTCGCCATAATATTTGAAAAATTAATGTACGCACGTTTAGATAGTTTTTTATCAAAAGAGAAAGTAGGCTACTATTTCAGTCTCAGCATGGATTCCAACAGGGTCATTCTACCTACATGCTCCTTCTAAGCATACAAGACAAAATCTCTAATGCAATTGAAAATAACGAATACTCCCTTGGTATCTTCCTTGATGTAGCTATAAAGCCTTTGATTCTGTAAATCATCATATTTTGATCAAAAAACTTTATAACTATGGAATTAGAGGGACACAACTATACAATGGTTTGTTAGCTATCTTGAAAATCGTTTTCAACTGGTTTCTGTTAACAATTGTACTTCTGATCTACAACTCATTTCTCACGGTGTCCCTCAAGGATCTAATCTTGGACCTCTTTTATTTTTAATCTATATTAATGATTTACCCAATGTATCGCCTTCTATGTATTTTGTGCTATTTGCTGATGATTCTAACTTATTTCATTCTGATAAATCTATTGATACTCTATTCAACACTGTTAATTCGGATGTATAGGACATTTCCCCCCCTGGACATTTCCCCCCCCCGGACATTTCCCCCCCGGACATTTCCCCCCCTGGACGTTCCCCCCCCCCCGATTTCGACTAGGACATTTCCCCCCCCCGGACATTCCCCCCCCTTAAGCTTCTATTTAGCTTGCATTTTTCATTCATCCAGCTTCTATTTCAGATCTAAAAATACCTTCATCCAGCTTAATATTTCACCTGCATTTTTTCATCAATCCAGCTTCTATTTCAGATCTAAAAATACCTTCATCCAGCTTCTATTTAACTTGCGTTTTTTCATCAATAAAGCGTCTATTTAAGATAAAAAAATACCTTCATCCAGCTTCTATTTAACTTGCATTTTTTCATCAATCCAGCTTCTATTTCAGATCTAAAAATAACTTCATCCAGCTTCTATTTAGCTTGCATTTTTCATTCATCCAGCTTCTATTTCAGATCTAAAAATACCTTCATCCAGCTTATATTTCACTTGCATTTTTTCATCAATCCAGCTTCTATTTCAGATCTAAAAATACCTTCATCCAGCTTCTATTTAACTTGCGATTTTTCATCAATAAAGCGTCTATTTCAGATCTAAAAATACCTTCATCCAGCTTCTATTTAACTTGCGATTTTTCATCAATAAAGCGTCTATTTCAGATCTAAAAATACCTTCATCCAGCTTCTATTTAACTTGCGATTTTTCATCAATAAAGCGTCTATTTCAGATCTAAAAATACCTTCATCCAGCTTCTATTTAACTTGCGTTTTTCATCAATAAAGCGATCTATTTAAGATAAATAGAAGCTTTTTTTTAACTTGCATTTTTTTCATCAAACCACCTTCTATTTCACATGTAAAAGGTCTTCATCCAGCTTCCATTTCTCAAGCGCTTTTTCATATGTTGAAGACCATAAAAACAATGGTTTCCGCATACGGGGGGGGAAATGTCCTAGGGTAGGGGGGGAAACGTCCGGGGGGGAAATGTCCGGGGGGGAAATGTCCGGGGGGGGAAATGTCCAGGGGGGGGGGGAAATGTCCGTTCCCCGTTAATTCTGAGCTTCACCGAGTCGTTGATTGGTTTCGATCTAATAAACTTACTCTAAATTTGGATAAAACCAACTACATCCTCTTCAGATCCCATAAGAAAAAATATCCCAATGAACTTCCTATTCTACTTATTGAAGGGACTCCTATCACCGAAGTAACATCCACAAAATTTTTGGGCGTTTACATTGACCAGCATCTAAATTGGAAGGAACACATCAATAATATCTCTAGCAAAATTGCTAAGACTGTTGGTGTGCTATTTCGCTCATCTAAACTGATTCCTGTCTCTATCCGGTCTATGCTATACTATTCTCTTATTTATCCTTATTTAACCTACTGTAATTTAATTTGGACGTCTATACTTACAAATCTAATTTTATCAGACTAGTCACCCTTCAAAAATATGCAATCCGTTTTATAGCTAATATTCCTCGCCGAGCCCACACCGCTCTGTATTTCAAGGAATTTGGATTATTAAAGATCGATCAAATTAGGCACTTGCAAATAGGAGAGTTTATGTACCGTTATAACCATGGCCTATTACCACTTGTATTTAATGATTTCTTTAACCTTACCTCTGATCGCCACTCTTATTCAACTAGAAAATTAACTGTTTATGACCTTCCCTACGCACATACTAATACTCGTCGATTCTCTATACAATATACTGGCTCCCAATGTTGGAACTCTCTCCCTACACATCTTCATTCCCTACCTAACACAAGATTATTTAAGCATAAACTTCGCCTTTATTTACTTAAAACACTTCCTGATATGTAATGGTTAAGGTTTCTGCTCAGTGGTCTCGCCAAGCCCTTATATATAGTTGTCTTTAGTTAAGTCATTAGTTAAGAGTTGTTTTTCTCGTTATATACAGAAATGTCGATTGCTTAATTTTTTTTCTCTCTCCCTCATCATTTTTTTATTCCTACAATTGAATGCTCTGTCATGTTTTTCTTTTATATTTTACATGAATTATGGGTGGCCCTATTAGCGGGATTTTCTATCCCTTCTGGGTCTCCCCTTCTTCACCAAATTATGTTAATGTGTTATTCAATGCCATAATTGTATCATGTTTGTTTGTTGTTTTGGTTGAGGAAAAAATAAATAAATAAATAAATAAATTAATAGGCGATGTAGCGACCGTTTACTGGTCTAATATTGCTTACTGGTCTTATATTGCTGGTTACTGCCTCGATTTGTTTTGCTATTGGTTGATGCCAATTTCTCAGCAATGTTAAATATGACATTGCTTGTTTAATCTTATGAAATACTTCTACCAGCATGCCAGCTGGCTCTATTGCCGACTCCTTATTCTCAATCTTAAACCAATGCCCAACAATCTCTTCAGAGATACAATCCTGACAGTTGTAAGTAAGTATGTACTTAAATGTATGTACATACGTCTGCATGTATGCCTACATCCAGGAAGTAAATTGGTTGGTGTATGTATGCATGCCTTGTTTGACATGTATGTATGTATGTATGTATGTATGTGTACATGTATGTACAGGGTGGCTCCAAAAAAAACGTACCACCGGGGAAAATGCGATATCTTCGCCGCCGATTGAACTTTTTCTGCGAAAATATCCCAATTTGTAGGAGAATGAATTTCCAACAATCCCTGAAAGTTTCATTTGAAACTTTTCATGTTTGCAAAAGTTACAGCTGTTCAAACTTAAAATTTCGTTTTTTCAAATATCCGCGGAAAATTTAGGCCTACGTCACTTGTAGATTTCCATGTCATATGATATCACTTTTCCCTACGACCTCAGCATTCGGTTTTGCAGTTTATTGTAAGGTATAATGAGAGTGTCCACTCTCTGCCTTAACACAAGCTCAAATTCTTTTTGTGAAGCTTAGTATGGCCTTGTTGGTCGGGTCCTGCGGCAACGGACCCCACATTAGCAGCAAGACTTGCTTCAGCTGGCCAATGTTCTCCAACTTGGGATTAAATGTCTTGCAGCGTTCCAGCATAGCTCCCCAGACGTGATAATCAAGAGGGCTGAGGTCGAGTTTGTTAGTCATCTTTGCCAATGCATTTACTTCAGTTGATGTCAATAAGGTAGCGCCATCATAATCAACCTTGCCGTGCGAGCAAGCAGGCGCACTGTCCTGCTGCATAATAAAACCAGATGTTAGAGCATACCTGGTCTTCAATGAGTCTGGGTAAGCGAGTTCAATGATGAGTTTGACATCTAACCTACTGAATGGGATTAATTGCAGTCTTTTCTTGCAGCCGCAACACACGCCGGCATATCTGATGCCGAAACCACGATTTGCTTTGCAAACTTGACCTTTCGATTACCAAGCGAATTTCGTGAAAATCGCGCTTTTTCCGTCAGATCAAGCGACCACTTCCTGCCTCTCTTCTGACATCTGATCTTCGTTACATAAACACGTTTGCAGATAGTCTTCAATGTGCTCAGGCTCCACTTTTCACTGGGTATTTTGCTATGATCACGCGATGTCTCAGTCTCTGTTCATGCAAAGTCCGAGTTCCCATTTTATCTTTTGCAGAAACTTTGCCCATGACGTTCATTGTTTGGGTTCACCAATTGAGACCTTAATCTATAAAATATCACCAAATACCAGCAGATTGCTTCATAAACAGCTTCTTTACAGCTCATAGTGAGGTCGTATGACATCATCATCAATGTGTGTGTGTTGTAATTTGCCAAACATCCTAATGAAATCACTTGTATTGGAGCATGATTCTCCGGATAATTGAAAAAACGAAATTTTAAGTTTGAACAGCTGTAACTTTTGCAAACATGAAAAGTTTCAAATGAAACTTTCAGGGATTGTTGTATATTCATTCCCCTTCAAATTGTGAAATTTTCGCAGAAAAACACCAATCGGCTGCGAAGATATCGCATTTTCCCCGGTGGTACGTTTTTTTTTGAGCCACCCTGTATGTATGTATGTATGTATGTACTATGTGTGCATACATGGATGGATGTACGTAGTATGTAATATGTATGTATGATGCATGTGTGTTTTTATGTAATGTTTGTATGTATGCACGCATGTATGTATGTACAGTATGTATGCAATATGCATGCATGCAAGTATGTATACAGCCTAATGTATGTATGCAGCCTGCATGGATGAAGTAACTCACAATGTGACACAGCCATAAACAGGACTGTATTCTGAAATTTTGAGGGAAGTACACGCTGCCGCCAAAAAAACCGACTTTTTCTGGCAAAAGTTTCTGACGACCCTTTTTTAAAGTCATCATCTCATCGAGTGCTTTTTCGAACGATTTTCTGCCAAAAATTCTTCATCACGATCAAATTTCGTGATTTTCCTTCAAAATTCGCGATTTTTCTTGCTTCTGTATTCCCGCGTATAGTCGTATACCTTAGCGTACAGTGAGAGGCGAGTATATGCTGTATAACCATGTGTACCCTCGTTTTTGGAGGGGAGTATACGATGCGACTTTTCATGGAGGTGAGTATACGCTGTATACCCGCATATACCTTAGAGTACAGTCTTAGGTCTAAGTTAACTGCCCTAACATATGCTGGCACTGAAATTCAGGCACTTTGTATTCACTCATATTTACATGTGAGTACTGAAAAGAATTTTCAGGCATTTATTGAAGAAAACAAACATATTCACAAAGTTTTATCAGAAACTTGTGTAAAGTAATTAACCTGATCATAACATAGTAACACAACCTGAAAAAATAATCAACTTGATCACAGAAACAAAACAAGGCATCAAATAGTCTAAAAAACACCTCTAAAGATCACAGTTCCATCATGGCAAGTCAAATGGATTCATGATATTTTTTAGCCTGCTTGTAAACAGTCATATTATCACTGTAATGTTCACAGCATTCTACATACATTAGATTCTATTTAAATGTAACGAATGTCAAAGCATGAGAGTCTAGGTTGCCATGTAGTTTAGAGGACTGCCAAGTATTTTCATTAACTTTAACATAATGTCTAAAATAATGTAAACCTAGTGAAATTGAAAAAATAAGGAGACAACAAAGTTGTGCCCTAGATGCCACACAGTGAGACCTCTCCACATTACATACACAAAATTCTACGATTATGCCCATGGGCACCGCACATCGGGGCAAGAGGGGCCGATGCCCCTGGAAATTTGACACCTATCTTTTGACTACCACTTTTTTATTTTTAAACAAATTTGCTCTCACTAAAGCACTAGCAATGTTAACAACAGACAAAAGTGAGACCTAGAAATTTACGCATTTACACAATCAACTCTCTGAAAACACCCAAAATTTCTTAATCACCTACTCGCATTTTTCAAGCTGTTACTAAAAAATATTTAAACATGACCATTGGCATTTTGCCCCCTCCTGTCAGCGCCCATGATTGGTTATGCCAGATTTGTAGTCGCTGCAATACATGGCCCTGTGTAAAATGGTGTGCTCAGAGGATGAGCATCTGATCAGTACATTTTGGCTGAAATCAGTTTTGAGGCGGCTGGAATGACGGGTGGAAGAGTCCGGCTGATCGATGGAGCGGAATTTCGAGACGAATTCTTGAACTGGTCCCTTGAAGATGGCAACTTGCTTATTAGCTGATCGGCAAGAAACATTGCCTAGATGACAGTGGAGAGAAAAACACAAAACCTTTTTGATTGCTGCTAAAAAATTAAACTGATACACACAGTATTAGAATTGTAGAAAAATAACTGATGGGTCCAACGTTGTTTTATGTGCAGTGAGGACTTTACAGTGGGGTCCTAAGAAGACTGGGGGGCTGAACTATTGAACCCTAAGCCCTGCACAATTCTCACCCATAATCTACACAAGGTTTTGCTGATGTTATTAAGAGATAAAATTCAGTTCAAATCGACTTGTGATATGACAATGCAAAAAACAATTTGTTTGCATTAAATAAGGTGAAAAAATACAACGAACAAAAACAACCTAGATGAAACCAATCACTTCCACTACCACCACCACATGAATAACTGGCGCTGTGACTAAATAGAGTATCCTCTGTATTAATCGTATCCAGATGAAGAGAACGTTGGAGATACCCCTGTTACCTAGCTCATCCGCATTCTGGAGATTTCTTACGACTTATTTACAAGTATCACCATGGCTGCACTGGGAGTGTCCCTGAGTACATGTAAATGTGCCCAGATTTTATTCAGTAGACTCCTTGAAAAGGTGTTATATAAATTCTCGCAATTAGCGAATGAATGGATTTACAATACTGTATGTAAACTATGTATATCGACTTCTCAAGTGTTACCTTTGCAGTACTGACTGTCTGTGTGCCGACAGATCTGTTGATGACCCGCTTGAGAGCGCCAAGACGAGTGGTCTCCAGTTGTTTCACCTTATCAAGGCTCGTAGGAATGTGTTGCTCTGGGCGAGGAATGAGGCCAAGGTCTCCCAACTGGTATCTGCCCAGCTGCTCAGCACCACTGCTACACAATCAAATAAAATCTTCAATCAACCGGGGAGCACACCAGAACAGTTGGTTGCCCTAAGACCATGTAGAATAGTTTAGAGCAGTGTGACGATGGTGTATAAATTCTCAAGCATGTATGTTTGTATGTATCGTATGTAGGCTACACTGTACATGGACATCTATATAGCGTGGCAAACCGTGAGTTCTAAGCAAGTGCGACTTAAGTGACTTTGAGAATGTTTCATGAGATACAAGCAGTCATCATTATCATCATTAGCATCATTATAATCATTGTTATTATCACTATTATGATTATTATTATTATTATTAATTTATTAATTAAACGAAACATGTTTTACAAGAAAAAGCACAAAAAGTTCTTTGTTCATGAGTTAGCAACCCTCATCACAGGACAGCTGTGTGAACGTGCCTCGAAATGCCACTGCATTAAATCTTTGCGTACAAATTGAGAGGCGTTGGAAAAGGTACGTGGTTTCGAGAGTGTTTCCAGTTACCACTGACAAACGCCGGCCAAGTTCAGTTAAAAATTCAATGCCTGATCTGTTTGTGGGGCCAAGAGTTTCAAAAGCAATAGGGACGAAGTCATGTGTTGCGGGGAGGTTAGCATACTTTACATTTTTTCGTGTTGCTGCTACTTCGGCTGCACCCCCGGTGTAGTCGATGTCACGTTGATGTATGAGGTGGCGCAAGTGTGGATGCTAGTGGCATCCCAGGCAACGTATTTGCCCCGCGACCACGGTATCAGAGTCGCATTATTATTATTATTATTATTATTATTATTATTATTATTATTATTATTATTATTATTATTATTATTATTATTACTATTAATATTATTATTATTATTATTATTATTTACTATTACTATTATTATTATTATTATTATTATTATTATTATTTACTATTAATATTATTATTATTATTATGGGAGTTTTTCTCCCTAATTTTCATGTCACAGAGAAGAAATCAAACGAGTGTACCAACCGACCGATGATGACCGTTCAAAATGATTGATGGTCACATCAATAAAACAATGGATATTCACGCTAAGCATATATGATGACGAGGACTACAGGGAAGTGAAATAGGAACGGACCCCATCCGGTGTTCATCGCTTCCATTTGCGGACTCGGTTCTTCCCTTCTCCAGCTCCAGGGAGCTGTTGAGAAGACGGAGAAGGTTCTCTATTGCCGCACTGCGCTTCATACCGATGTCGCCCGGAGAGTCGGAACAGTCCTCGGCGACCGAATCCTACAGAAAAACATATTAAAGCACGACGAATTGTAAACCAATCAATCAATCAATCAATCAATCAATTTCGTTTTATTGGAAGTACTAAGCTTACACAGACGCAACTTAAACAGACGATATTGTTCAGGGCATTATTACATGGGATGGTGTATAAGTGGTGTTTGTACTTTCAGGCAGGGATGTCACTCATTGCTTTTTCCACCTAGATCTAGGTTTTTCGGTCTTGTCTAGGGTTCTCGGTTTTTGGCCAGGATCTGGGTTTTTTCCCACTGCGGTTATCAGACTTTAAAAATACGCGAAAGATGAGAGAAAGTCGCGAGTTAAAATTTTATTGCAAAAGATTAAAAAAGTCATCATAAATTTTCAGAGAAAAAAGGACAGGATTTTGGTCAAAAGACTAAAAAGGACGTAAGAAATTTCAAGTCACAAAAAATCATCTATTTCTGAGACAAATTCTCAATTTAGCTTTTTCTAGCCTTTTTTCGGCCGGATCTGACTTTTTAAAAAATTGAGTGTGGAATCCCTTCTTTCAAGTCTGAACACGGGATCAGCTAAAGACTACTGTAACAATGGACTCCATCAATCAATCTTTCCTTGAAAGGCATCACCCACTGATATATATGCTAAACAACATAAGCACCCACAAAATATAAACGGTAACCTGCAAGAGAAATGTGCAAACACACACACCACCACATTATGTTCCTAAAGTTCTAAGCAACCAGCAAATAAAAATAAATTATTTTCGGGAAGCAAGAAAGCAGTTAAAATTGCTTTAAAATGGTGTCATGGGTCATGTTTGCACAACCACTTGGAAAAATCGCATTGGATGATGATAGTCTACAGCTTGTAATTATTTGAGCAATCATGTTTCACAGCCATGTATTGCATGGTATGTACGTGTATGTTATTGCATGGTATGTACATGTATGCATGCAAGTATGAAAACAGCACTTTTTCAAGTACAGGTACCTAAAAAATGTACCTTAAAACTTGCACGCAAACACACACAAACACTCACAAACACTCACACACACACACACACACACAAACACACAAACAAACACACACACACACCACACAAACACATGCACTCACACACACTCACACACAAACACACATACACAAACACACACACACACACAAACACTCACACACACAAACACTCACACACGCGTATTCATTGGTAAATATGTAGGCTATGTATCAACTGACATGTATGACAGACTGAAGTGCCTGAACGGCGTCGATGATGACTTCCTCCAGACTGTGACGTAGTTTCACGCGTTCCTCAAGACCCGATCGACTTTCGTTCAATAACTTCTCCAGATCTTCGTTCTCTTGACTTACGACCATTATCTCCATCCTGAAAATGTCAATCAATTCGAAAACGTCATAAGCAATGCTTAAGCAAATGCCATCCATGTTATTCCTTCAATCTATTCTTTCAAAGCTTTTCATTCCATACTATTCATTTCATACTATTCTTTCCGCAATTTTCATTCCATACTGTTCTTTCATACTATTCATTTCATACTATTCTTTCATACTTTTCATTCAATACAACTCTTCAATATTATTATTTCAGAACTATTCCTTCAATGCTATTCATTCCATACTACTCTTTCATACTATTCTTTAAATGCAATTCGTTCCCTACTATTCTTCCATGCTATTCATTCCATACTATCCTTTCATACTATTCTTCCATAATATTCTTTCAATGCAATTCATTCCTCACTATTCTTCCACGCTATTCATTCCGTACTATTCTCCCAATCATTCCGTACTATTCTTTCATACCATTCTTTCATACTACTCTTTCAATACTACTCCTTCCATACCATTCAATTCCACACAATACTTCCACAGTAATCCTTCCATTCATTTCCTGTGTGTGTGTGTGTGTGTGTTCAATGCATGCCATCTTTCGTGGCAACCACAACATCAAGAATATAAGACTAAAAGAAATTAAAAGTAGAGTTACACAGCAGACCCTGAAGGGGTCTTACGGCCCCTTGGTATGGCCCCTAATTAATTTCCATGTAAATTCTTACCGCGTACTCAACAGTTTGAATTAATAAACAAATAATTATTATCATACTTAACCCTTTAACTACCAGCTGCATATGTTTTCTCATACATTTTAGCACATGCTGGTCGTCAAAGGGTTAAACAGTATACCTTGTATTTTCCAGCTGTCGTCGAAGAAGGTCGAGTTCTGTTTCGAGCAGACGGTATTGCTCTTTCCTTGACTCGAACTCAGCGAGTTGCTGCTCCTGTGCTCGACATTTCTCTGTTAACTGACGGATCAGCTGCAGAAATACAAGACAATGATTCATTTATTCGTTCGTTCGTTCGTTCATTCATTCATTCACTTTGAGCATTTATATAGCGCCTCTTCAAGAGATGCTAAATAATGATAATCAATTAATAAAATGGATTTATTAATTTGCTCGTTAACTAATTAATTAATGTCAATTACCTCTAAAAGGTACAAATTCTCAAGGATTATTTATGACATTGGATGAAATAACGCCGTCATTCTGTTTTCAGCATTAGGAAACGTTAAGTTATTTATTAGCATAAACAATACATGACAAGATAATAATGTCTCCCAAAAATAAAATAAACGGTCAAAAATTACAAAATTAATCAATTACATCACTACCAGGCTGAAAGCAATGAGACAAACTGTGGGTTCTACAGCAGTGAGATCTTCTTCAAGCTGTGGGATTGGGTCCAAAGGGCAGAGGTCCAAAAGAGGTGAGCTCCACAGAAGATGAGGCCCAAAGGAGTGGAGTCCAACGGCATGGAGTTCAATGAGGTTCAATCTGAGAGCAAAGTATTTCTGTTCACTTCCATGGTAGCCATTTTGTCAGACTGGAAAAATTATAATAACTATTGTTCACAAATTGAACATAGAAAAACGTTGATAAATTTTTCAAAATTTCATTATTAATTTCAATTTTCCCATCACAATTTCACCAGCACCATCGCAGTAATCATTATCATCATCATCGTCGTCGTCGTCGTCGTCATCATCATCATTATAATCGTCATCGCCACCGCCACAACTGCCACCACAACCACCACCACCGCCACCACCACCCCTACCACCACCACCACCACCACTACACCACCACCACCACACCAACATCACCACAACCACCACCACCGCACCACAACCACCACCACTACCACCACCACCACCACCACACCACCACCACCACCACCACCACTGTTGTCACCTTCTGGTTGCCAATGTTTCTCGTTGTCAGTTCTCGCTCGGTTGCCTCAAGGATCTCGATCTGTTGTCTCTGCCTGCGCTCCCTTTCTTTCAGTCCGTCATTGTCTTCGATGAGTTCCATTGTTTTGTCCGACATCTTCGTCAGCTGGACGTTGATCGCGACGTTCTCTCGAATCGTTCGTTTCGTCGTTTCGGCCATCTGACGATTGGAGATCTTGCGGAACTCAGCGGCCACCTGGTTCACACGCTGAATCATCTCCTTCTTTAGTCTATGTACATGAAGAAAGGAAAATAATGATGGTGGTGGTGGTGGGGGTTGTGGTGGTGATGGTGGTGGTGGTGGTGGTGGTGGTGGTGGTGGGGGTTGTGGTGGTGGTGGTGGTGGTGGTGTGGTGGTGGTGGTGGTGGTGGTTGTTGTGGTGGTGGTGGTGGTGGTGGTGGTGGTGGTGGTGGTGGTGGTGGGGTGGTGGTGGTGGTGGTGGTGGTGGTGGTGATGGTGGTGGTGGTGGTGGTGGTGGTGGTGGTGGTGGTGGTGGTGGTGGTGGTGGTTGTGGTGATGATGATGATGATGATGATGATGATGATGATGATGATGATGATGATGATGATGATGATGATGATGATGATGATGATGATGATAATGATGATGATGATGATGATGATGATGATGATGATGACGATGACGATGACGATGATGATAGCAAAATAATAATACTGATAATAACCTTTTCTACAACCCCAAAAACGAGGCCTTACCCCGCAGACACATTTCCTAGTCCTAATAGCAGTTTTTCCTTAATCACTCAGGTCAAAGAAAATGAAAATGAAAATAATAAAAAATAATAATAAGCAGTTTTTAAACAGTAGTTAGCAATGAAGTCCCTGAGGGATCCTAAATACCACTGGGCATTTAAAAAACATAAAAATAAATAATAATAACAATAATTATAATAATCGGCTATTACTTTAAGCTGACAAGTGCACAGTACGATCGCATGGTAAAGTAGCAACAGATTATAACGAGCTTAACAGGAGTCAGACTTAACTGAATGGGATACTGCAAGACTCCCATCTGCCCTATACTGCTCATTTTACAGTTACCTCCACTAGAGATTTGAAGAATGGGCCAACCTCATGGGGCAGGCAGGTACCAAACCTATGTCCTTATGATCTTCAGGACAGCGTATTACCATTCAGAATTCTTCCCGCTCTAAAATAATAACCTCAGCATTTGCAGTTTCTATTTTTCAAAATAATGCTCAGCCATTAACCAGTGCAAGGCTTTTTTAATCGCGCAGTTGTACACAAAATGTGCAGTTCTAAAAGGATTTGTGCAGTTGCAAAATCACTTCCGTGCAGTTGAAACTAGTAAAAATGGTCAGTGTCATCTGATTGGAGGTAATTTACCATGGATGATGGGAAGGGAAAGAAGGGGTTGTGCAGTTCTAAAAATTTCTTAAAAACAGCCCTGAACCAGTGTCAGCAACTGGCGCAATGGGATTTAGCAAGGGCAATGAGTAGATGATGTCACATAAGCAGATCCATGACTGTGTAGACTAATATTGGGTAGACACTTAGCAGCTGTGCATGACACGATGGGCTATTTGGCTATCATTCTGGATGCGCAATCCAAGAATTGGCACGACATGCCTGTGATGCACACTTCAAATAATAAATTTGGACAGGTTGTTTGCACAAACGTGACTCTGGATGGCACTAAGCAGTTTAAATTGGCAAGCCATAAGCGGGGAAGCAAATAGCAAAGTCCTGTGATGTGCTGGATCTGCTCTCAGCACCAAGGGATTCGTGTAGTTCGGCTCAAAGGCCGAAAAGTTGAAAATCAAATTGAATCAATCTCGATAGCTTTGTCATCATATTGTCCAATACATCAGTTGGTCGATGATTAAAGCAAAATTGCAACATGGACACCCAAAGATATTTTCACAGGATGGGCAAAACACAATGGTCATCCATGGGCAATTTGTTTTAGCATGAACTTGAGAAATGCAGAGCAAATAAAACAGATTGGTATTCTTTCCTCGAGGTTTCCAAATGTAAATTTCTCAGCTTCAGTTTGTGTATTAACATTAGGGCTTGTGTAGTAACAGTAGGGCTTTAGTGAAGGGAAATCTATTAAAAATCCAAAGTAGTAGTTAAAAAAATATATGTGAATTTTCTGGGGGAGGGTAGGTAAGTGTCCCCTCTTGCCCCTATGTGCGCCCATGAATTTCAATCAAATTCATAGTCAAGTGGGAAACAACAGGTCAAAAATCATAAAGATCCAAGAAAAAACCAGAAATCAAATTATCTTGTCTGGGCAAAATGAACATTAATCGACAGAGTATACAAAGACACTGCTCGAAATAGCCACTGGTAAAAGAAAATTTAGTCAAGAATCTAGGTCAACATTTCCTGCCTTCACATAGCAGTGGCTTTAACCAGTAGAATCATATCTCAGCAGTAGGAATCTTTTTTATCTTGGATCTAAACATAAAAATACTGTTTTCATTTGAGATTTCCATGGGTAGGGAGTTCCATAGTCGGGGTCCGGTTGCTTTCAAGCAATTTCTGGTTGCAATGGAAATTTAGGAGAGATATTTCCCTCCTAGCCCCACCCACCTTCAAATCCTGGTTGGTCATGTGATCCAGTTACATCTGCTCGTAATTGTAATTGCAACAATTATAAGGCATCACTTCAAGAAACCGCTTATCAGTGATACATCCAACCAGAACCAGTGAGTTAATTAACTTATTTTATTATTTATTTACTATGAATTTGATATAGCGCCCCTTCACTGTCTTCAAGGTAACTACTCAGGAGCGCTCCCAGTCCAACCACTGTTGGAATTAATGTGAAGGATGCAACGATGGCTCTCAGCCAACAAAACAACTGTAGATACGAGCCCCAGCAATCACGTCCTAAAAGTTGGGCACCAAATGAATCACGTCCTAAAAGTTGGGGGACCATAATAATAAAGTTAGGGGACCCCTCAAAAGTTGGGGAGACACGTCCCGTGGGTCCCACAGGGTGGTTGTGCCTACGAGCCCCAGGATCTTAAACGGAAATGGGGAGCCAGTGCAAAATCCCCCACAGCGTTCTGCTGACCTGTCTTTGTCGATGACCTGCTTCTTCTCCAGACTGTAGACGTCTTCCCTGTGAAGTCGTTCCTGCTCCATGAGTTCCTGCTCCAGGGCATTCATCTTTGCGATCAGCTCCTCACGCTGAACTTTGAACTCTTCCAAGGAAGCAAGTTTCCCACCTGCAGCCAATTAGGAAAACACAATCAGGATCAAATCAACCAAGATAGTGCTGCGAGAAAACTGGTCTAACAACAGAAACTGTTGTTAACTATTTCAACAGTTGGTTGGTTTGTAGTTTGCAGTGACGAGGTTAAAGTAAGCATTCCAGAAAAGCTGTTTTTAACAATTTATTCGTTTTGACTCATTTAACACAACCATTTCAACGCATTTTTAAAAGTCATTCATTCAAATTCATTTAACCTATTCATTTTTAACCGATTTAATCTACTCATTTTATCTCATTTAACTTGATTTAACCAATCTATTTAATTTCATTTAAACCCAATTAACCCTTTCATTTAGACTCACTCCACTCGTTCATTTTAACGCATTTAGCCAATTCATAAAATTTTTAACTCATTTAATTCAGTGGCATTTCAACTCAATTAACCCATTCATTTCAACTCATTCTACCCATCAATTTCAACTATTTAACCCATCATTTCAATTCATTTAACCTTTACCAATCCTGAGTTCGTTCTCACTGGACTGATTTGCACCGATTATTACTATTAATTTGAGTGTTAAGGGTTAACACATTCATTTAGACTCATTTCACCCATTCACTGAAACTCATTTAACCCTTTACCGGTTCATTTTTAAATTTTAAGCCCGTTTTCAGCGAATATACTCAGGGCAAACGCGTAAAGGATTAACCCACTCATTTAACCCAAATAAACAATCATTTCAATTCATTTGACCAATTCCTATCAACTCAAATAGCCCATCATTTCAACTCAATTAACCCATCATTTCAACTCAATTACCCTAACCCATCATTTTCAACTCATTTAGCACATTCAATTCAACACTTTTAATACATTCATTTCAGCTCATTTAACCCGTTCATTCTAATCCAATTAACCTATTTATTTTAATTCAATCAACCCATTCGTTTCCACTCATTCAACCCATTCAATTCAACAAATTTAACCCATTCACTCAAACAAATTTAACCCATTCATTTAAACTCATATAGCCCATTGAGTTTTGTCCATGGTATGAGCATTGCATCACCATTTTAAAACAATAGCGTTCAACAACAATACAATTACTTTCCATCTAAATCTCACCGAGCATCATGTTCTCCGACGTCAGTTGGTCTTTCGTCTCCTGATATTCCGTTCTCAGCTGCTGCAGCTGCTGTTCAAAGCTCTCCTTCTCCGCGTCCTTCACTTGCTGCAGACCCATCAGCTGCTCGTTGACTTCGGCGATCTCATCAGCTAAGAGCAAGAAACGTTCAGTTGTCATTGTATGTCTTGATGCTACAACTCCCCTGTGGTGGTGCACCAGCATCAGAATAAACTGTGTTAAGCCTTTTACCTTTTCATCTGCTAAGAGCGTAATGCTGTAAAGGATTTCAATTGATTTAGCAAGCAGTCTCCGGTCGGGCATGATGGTCAATTTAGAATACTTTAATAGAGCCGAGTGAAAATCAACAGTCTTAACGTTCACATTCTTGCAATCAAATAAATTTTTGTGTTTAATTCACAGGACACAAAAAGGAAAAACGTTAAAAGTTTTTTAAAGCTGATTTAGAAGAATTATGACAGCTAATTAGTCAGCAGTCTTAACGGTCCCATTCCTACAATCAGATATGTCTGTGGCCATACAAATCTGAAACCTTTTTAATCTTTGCTAAACTCTCTGTCTTTGATAAATTCTTTAGGGTCCAAATGGGTTAAATAAATTTTAAAAACTAAATCCCATAAACGAGCGTATGCCAGAATATAGGAATGATTGCTGATGTGAGAAAGGGGTCATGTAGGACAACAGTTTCATGAGTGTCAAGTCCGTTAAAATAGCTGCCTACTTTTCTCGTCCAGCTTCTTCTTGATGAAGAGAACAATGTCCTTCTTATCCTCAGACATTTTCTCAAACTTGTTTTGAAATTCCCCATTTCTCACCTCCAGCTCATCGCATCTCTTCTGATATCTACATAGAAGAAGTGAAAATACATGAAAATTCATTCATTCATTGCAGGAATTTAACGTTTTAAGGAGCCTGTAAAACACTGGTGAGTCAATCATAGGTTGCAACCTTTTTGATCTTGACATAATTACCAACAAAATTTAGGGAATAATGCAGGAGAGAGTACACAAGACAAAGGTGAGGAACATTGAAAACTCCATGAGCGAATTGTTAACGCTTGGGATGAATCTGATCCATTGGTAGTCGATGCTGAGCAACGTTAGTCAGTGGCATGTACAATGTACAATGTACAACATTGTACATCTCAAAAAGTTTGTGTTGAAGTCAATGGTGAACTTTTAACACAAATTATAGTTCAATAGTATCCCAGGATTAAATTGTTCCTGGAATTTAAAAAATTGATTACTATTGACTAATTTTTTATCATTAACCCATAGGCATATTTCCGGACACAGTGCAGTCATCTGTACTCTCACAAAAAATGGTGTTGACCATTATTTTGAGATTAACGGGGTCTTCCCTTCTTAACCATTATGTCAAAGTATTATGTTCACTGCCATAATAAGTGTATTATGTTTGTTTGGTTCAGGAAAAATAAATAAATAATAAATAATAATAGATGATTGCGACTTTCTTGACCTACCTGGTAATTCTATTCTCCAGATCATGGATCTGAACGAGAAAGTATTCCTTCGCCTCTTCGTTGAGCGGTTCTGGAGGGGGTGGACCAACGATCACCTTCTTCGCATTCTTTTTACCCTTCTTTTTCCCGTCGTCACCCTTCTTCTTTTTCGGCGGCATTTTCTTTCGCTTTGAATTTACATTTATGAAATACAGTCATTCGCAGGAAATGGCTATTCAATATTGCAGAATAATCAGGGCGTTCGACATTACTTTATCTGGTGATTCATTCAATCAACCGCAATGCAAGAAGAAAGAGGGTCTCAGAATATGCTACTAGAAATATAATATTTATCCGGTTGTCAAAAACCACAGACGAGAGAAGATATAAAATTTGTTACGGTGGGATGTGGCATAGTTTCGAAAAATAGGAAGCCAGTGTATTAATGCAATATGTATCTCCATTTTGAATGGCCATTCTCTTTCACTGAGGGCTATAACTAGCGACTATAGTTTTCCATTGTCATGTTCATTCTTTCAAGACATTTAATTCTTCCTCCCTGGAGTTTTCCAGCTTTTTAGACTCCCTCTGAATAGTCATTATGCAAGAAGTACTAGCTAAATAAAATCTATGGATAACATACGATTACAAGCAATAGGTCCATACTGACGCTTTAGGCCAATCTGACTTATGCAAATCGCAAATAAGTACGTAAGAATATTCTTTATTAGACTAATGGCAAACACACAGTAGTTTACACAAGAAATTCATGCAAAAGTAATACAACATTCTCATGATAAAACTTCATTTGGCAAAGCCACCAACTCTAAGTATGGTCAGATCATTTGTGGCCTGGGTCGAGTATTATATGGAGTGACATTATAGGGGAGGGGACAGAGGGTCGTGAAGAATGTTGCAAGGGTTTAAGAGAGTAGAGCGGAAAATAGTAAAGCCAGCTTTAGTCTTTTAGAACAGAGTTAATCGAAACTAGAAAAAGTTGTGGGGAGGCAGCCTGGACGGGTCAAAGTGAAGAATAGACCAATGTGAAGCTCACTGTGTTTTGTACAACTATTCGGCAACGGTATAGTATCCGCGTGCAAAATCCAATTAATTAATACTGTGATTTATGCATGATTCTAAACAGAATTTAGTGACATGATTGACAGTTAGTAAAACTGCAAGGCGCAGAAACAAAACAAACACGACGATAGCAACTCGTCTACTGCTGTTGACATTGACAACCAAGATGGCGCCACTGGGACGCGTGACACCAGACTAGGGCGCTGTTCAAGCTGAGCGAAGCAAGCTCGGAGAATAATCTAAATTTTTGGGCGACGCGTTATTCACTTTTGCGTTTGCTCGGAGAATGACAAAAGTTAATTTGTAGGTTTACTGCAGTCTGCAGAGGTAGGCTACTGCCTGTTCAGGCACTGCAAAGAAATATATAGGCTGTGGTTTAGAAGAGACACGCACGAACACTTAACAGACAAGCAGACGGACAAACCTTTAGGCATGGGGGGGGGAGACCTGGGTGGAGACTTGCGGGGGACGAAAAGGCGGCCGAAGATTTTGGGCGGACGAATGGCTGAGACGCCGACGAAAATTTTCCATCTTTTGCCGGCAAAAATTTCTGACGACCTTTTTTAGTCATTCGTCCAAAATGTCGACGTAGAAACCTAATTTCCTCTGCCAAAAATTTGACTTTTTTGGTCATCACCTCGTGTTTGTTGTTCACCGTGTGTTTCGTGAAGTGTGTGCATGATGACCTAACACTTGCCGATTACCGATTGGGGGGACAAAAGCATGGGCCGCCCCCAACCACACCCATTGAGGGGGACCGTCGACGTCCCTCTGTCTCCCCTAAGTCTCCGACCATGCTTTAGGCTAAAACAATGTGCAGACCTAATTAAAGGACAGCGGGCAGCTGGCCCGCATTAATAGTTTTTTGCGGGGAGTCGCATTTGTAGATATGTGCAAGAGGACCGTTGGGTTATAAAAGGGACAATGAAAATAATCTATATAAATAAAGAGAAGATTCTGTAACGTGTGTCTGTCTGTCTGTCTGTTTGTCCGGAATGCATTTCAACAGTTTTTGAGCTTTTCACTCCAAACCTTCACTACTGTGTAGGTCTCGGCATGAGACACAAAGTCGAGGGGTTGGCGATTCTCTACCACCATGGGGGCCAGGGTGGGGACGAAACCCCCAATTTTTTTTCAATAAAACGCAACTATTGATCTCAAATTTTTTACCTAGATAGAGGGCCATCAGAACCACCCGGTTCAGTGGTTGGCGAATCTCTACCACCATGGGGGCCAGAGGGGTGGGGCGAAAACACTAAGACGGCAGTTTCTTAAACACCTTCTTAAACGCTTGCATGGTCATTATATAAATGGTGAGAGCAGCTGATGTAATTTTAACGAAAATCCTAATTTCACGGGTGACGTACTGGCGCAGGTCGGTGTGGTGGGGTGAGGTGGGGAGATGGTGGGGTGGGTGAGGGTTGGGTGGGATTGAGGGGTGGGGTGAGTGGGGAATTTTCCCGAAAACCCTAATTTCACGGGTGGCGTACTGGTGGAGCTCGGAGTGTGGTAGAGAGGGAGGGGTGGGGATGGTGGGTGGGGGAGTTGAGGGTAGGAGGTGGGTCGGTGGGGTGGGGTGGGGAGAGGGTGGGGTGGGAAGGGTTGGGGTGAGAGGGTGGGATGAGGGGAATTTTCCCCGAAAACCTAATTTTACAGGTTCAGTACCGGTGGAGGTCAGAGTGCGGTGGGGTGTTGTGGGGGTTGGGGCGGGGGGCGTGGTGTGGTGGGGTTGTGGCCGGGAACGGGTAAAATCCTCAATTTCCCGGGCAACGCCGGGTACCCCAGCTAGTACATAATATATATATACATATATATATACTTTATATAGGTAGGTAGACCTAATCGCAGCACCCGGGCCCTGAATAGGCCTATAGTCTAAATGCGGTCCAGGCTGGCAGACAGAGATTGGTAGCCTATATATATACACGTAGGCCTATACATAGCCTATGTATATAAGAAACTCAAGACAATACAGCTAGGCAGATAAATACAGAGGCAGAAATAAATAGACAGCCTATCGGCAGGACAGACACAGGCAGAAAAATATAGATTAATTGACAGAAACGAAGAGGCAGATTGAGACTGTGGGATCATGGGAGAAATTGAAGAAGAAATCTCGATTCCTTCTCTGCAATAATAATACATCTTACAGTCACAAACTCATATACAATACATAGCCTACATGACTGTATGCATCGCCCCGAGAAATCTATATGAGCATCGCGCCCCGGGAGACCGTTATTTTCAACAGAATGTCATTCGTAGGTGATACCGGAAATATATGGCCAATTCCATGGACGATAGATCTTCTATAGATGGGAGTCGATTGCTGAGGGAACGGGGAGAGAAGGGGAAAGTGGTTCGACGGTGGCGGCGACTGGCGGCCGATGAGCGCATCTCCTGTTCCGCTGGCAAATTCTCCATTTCACTCGCATCTGTCTCTGGAGAGCGTTGAAGAGAAGAACCGACGACAGATTCATTTCTAGGAATCAAAGAACCATCGACGAACTGTTCTTCGTTTGATGACAAACGTCGGCACATATAGACAGACACACAGAGCCAGACAGACACGCACACACACAGACATACGCACGCATACATAGACACATACAGACACACCGTCACACACGTAAACACACACACACACACACACACAGGCAAACACAGAAACACACACAAACACACCGACCCACAGACCAACACACACGCACATACACAGACAGGGAGATACACACAGACACGCCAGAGAGAGACACAGACACGCACATATACACACACTCAAACACACACAGATACACAGAGTGACACACAGAGAGACACCATGCAGAGACATACACAAGACAGAGGCACACCCTCATACAGGCACACATAAACACACACACAAGACACACGTACGTAGGCCTACGTAGACAGACACACACGCACAGAGACGCGCGCGTAAGCACACAGACCCACGCTCACAGACACACATATACACACAGACGCGCACACACAGACGCACACTGACAGACCCACACGTACACACAGACGCACACTGACAGACACCCACGTACACACAGTGACACAGACACACACAGACACACACACAGACACACACACGCGTACAGACTCATATAGGATATCGAAGATTTCATATACAGGACCTGTCTCATCTGCATACAATCTATATATTGATGTTTCTTCCGACGCGACCATCGTTTTAATACACGCGACTTCGGGTTATGTGTAGACCTGGGAGTCGACCCCAATAAGTCGACCCCAGTCGACTTGGTCATCCCAAGTCGGGTCGGGTCGTTTCTGCTCACCGCAACTGACCCCAAGTCGAATTTTGTAGATAGAAGTCACTTGAAGTTGTTTTTACCTCAAGTCGACTTAAACCGACTTGAGACACAAACATAGTTAAATTTGTCACTTCAAACCAATCATTGTGACAACATATAGCCTAAGCAGCTTTTGTTGCCTAGTGTGTTTACAAGAATGAATGAGGCCTTTGCTAAACAGAGACTTAGCTAGGTTAGGCTACTGATTATTTTGCCGGTTGGCTATCGTACAGACTGCCGTCTGCCGATCTATTCATATAGGCCTAATTTGCAATTTTATGCTTAAACGTCACGCTTAGGCATGCGCTTAATTAAAATGGTGAAACAAAATGTTACAAAATATTAGCACACGTGCTTATCAAGCAATCAGTGAACTTCTAGTGGTCAGTGAATTCGGCGCAAAGAAAGCTGGATCTACAAGGCCTAGGCCCTAGGCCTATAATAAATCGATATCGTTTGGCGCTACTTTGGAGCGCTGCATCGATCTGGAGTTGTCTGCAGACGGAAAAACTATTGTAGGGCCAATTGAACAATGAAAGACTTTACTGTCAGTGAGTAGGCCTGGTAGCTGTAGTAGCCTACTGTAGGATGATGCGCTTGCAATGCTATATGCTAAGTTGCGATATGATGTTAGTGGCCAAATAATTATGAAAACAGAATTACAAATTAGGCCTATCATAACACGCCATTCAGTGCAACCATGCAGTCCGCGCCCCGCCATTTTATCTTAGACCTTGCGCTTTTTACAAATTTATTTAAATATTATTATTAAAAAATAATAATAATGAGTGTAATCTGAATAATCACAGACAATTAATGGACAAGCTAAAATTCATAGGCCTAATAATTTACCGTCGCATTGTCTAGGCTACTAGATGGCTCAAAGCATCACAAAACTATTCAAACTTAAACACAAACAACTTGAAATGGGCTTAGGCCTAATAACACTTTAACAAATTCATGCATCAATTAAGTGTTGAGGCCTCATTACTCATTTGTGGGCCTAAATGAAATTAATGCTTGCAGGAAAATTGGCTTGACTTCTTGCATTAGTAGCCGTACGTAGACCTCGGCTAATGGCTAGTACCATGTCAGAAGTCGACTTCAAGTCGGAAGTCGGTTGTTTTTCTGCCAAGTCGGGTCAAGTCGGTTTGACGCCGAGAAGTCGACTTCAAGTCGACCTCAAGTCACT
The DNA here is from genome assembly GCA_949752735.1 of Lumbricus terrestris. Taxonomy (NCBI): domain Eukaryota; kingdom Metazoa; phylum Annelida; class Clitellata; order Crassiclitellata; family Lumbricidae; genus Lumbricus; species Lumbricus terrestris. Next base: position 10,512,253 of record OX457052.1, on the reverse strand, counting down.
TTAGGGTCAAGTGGGGTCAGATTAGCTGACCAAAGTCACTCCCAGGTCTAGTTATGTGTATGGATGCATGGATGCATGGGTGCATGGACGAAGCCGTCTTCAATTAACTTCGTATTAATTGACCTGATTTTATGTCTCTTGTCATATTATTATACTCATATAATTATTATTATTGCACGAGCTCATCTGCCGCATGTTTCACCACACGAGTCCAACGCCATTGCTTTCTCCGCTCAGCTGCACAAGCGTCTGCTAAATCACATCGTTCCCCGCTCGCAGACTGCAATCAGGCAGCACCGCACCTTGTCCGTGGCTGGCCCTGCAACCTGGAGCTTTTTCACTACCAGCCTACTCTTCGTAATAATTATGCCTCTTGCAATTGCATGGTCTCTCTGGCGTTTCTCACTGTTCTCAAGACTGTCTTATTTGACCGGACCGGAATTGGACTGGGAGTGCTTCTGAGTGGTTTACCTAGAAAGTGTGCTATATGAAAGAAGTCAATAGGCTAATAATAGTAATAATAATGAGAATAATAGTAGTAGTTATAGTAGTAGTAATAATAATAATAACAATAATATTAATAATCAATTACAGTACTAGCTATTCAGAGACGCTCTCAGCATGACAACCCCGGGGAAATAATAAAGCGACGGGCTGAAGATGTCACCCCAATAAGATCTTACTACGGATATGGGGAGTGAGGTCATTCCACGTATAGGGGTCTACAACGACAAAGACTCGGTATTGAGTCATGGTAGTCCTTGCCCGAGGAACTATAGGAGATCAAGTCAATCAGCAGACAGGAGAGGCGGGAAGAGACTGCAGAGAAGGATTTGTGCATCAAGGCACAAAGTTATTTAGGAGATTGCCCAGTTTAAGTTTGCATGTATGCATGCTATATTCATTCATTCATTCATTCATTCATTCATTCGGACATTTATATAGCGCTCCTTCAAGAAAAAAACTACTCAGCGGCGCTCCCGACTCCAGCGCGCCCAAAAAGAACAGTTTTAAGTTTAGTAAGGAAGGATCCTGGTAGAGTCCCAGGCTGTAGGCGTAGCTCAAAAGGAAGGCCATTCCAGACCACTGGTCCAACCACAGAATAGGTTCGATTCTTCACGGTAGTAGTACGGGCAAAAGGAACTAAGAGGACTCCCTTATCAGCAGAGCGTAGCTGACGACGTCCTTGGATACCCAATGTAAAGCTGCATAGCTTTCGGAGGTAAATTGGGGCAAGGCCCTGACAACATCACCATACCAATGCAGCTACCCTGAACCCTGAATATATATATATATATATATGTATATATATATAGCATACATATAAACTATATTATATGAGCTAGTGACTATACATGGTCACTAGCTGTCTTCTCGCTGCATGGCCGCAATCTCATGCCGTCTTCCACAATGCTTTATTGGGTGTGTGACTGTGTCACATCATAAATTCCTCCAGCTTTGTATTATTGAAGAGGAGATTCCTGTCTTTCAATGCACACATTTGCACCTCTTGTAGCTTTGCATCATTTAATTCCACAGAGCAAGTTCCAATTATCCACGAATCGAGCAAACGTGCAGTCGCCTACAGCTTGTCGTCCCTGACATTCGCGACACAGCTGAGAAAAATTGTGGGAGGGAATTCCCTCCAGTTGCGTAACAACCATGTAACGAAGGTTTACAAAATCCACGGGCCCCGAGATTCAAAGGGTCCCAAGCTTATTAAGCAAAAAGTTTCACGTATACTTTTCCCTTATTATAGTTAGTTTCAGATTGTAAGTCTGACTATATTTCAGCATTTTGTTCGATGAACAGTAGCCTACTGTTAGTAAAACAACAGCCGATGGCTTCCAGTTCTGGTAGTTTGGTAGTTCTTGCTTGGTTTGTCAGCTTTTAAGTAGTGGAGCAATTTCATTAAGATGGCAGCTTAAAATGCTGCCATTGCAGTGCGGAAATTTTTAAAAAAATCTGGTTTTGGGAGGGGGCACATCCCCCTCCCCAAACCCCTCCCCCTCTCGGCGCTACGCGCCTCGGCGATCGGCCTTCGGCCGCTCATCCACCACCCTCCCCATTTGGCCCCCCCCTCCATTGAAACCTTCTGGATTCGCCACTGAACAGGCCACGAATTCAATTTTTACATTAGCTCATTTTGGGCGAGGGCAGATACAGAAATTTTTGAAGGGGGGGGCCGAAATTTTCGGTCTTAGGACAGGAAATTTTTTCGTCATTTGTGTCTAATTCCCAAGAAAAAGGATACCATTTTTTTCGGTCAAAAGAGCTGATGACCTTTTTTAAAGTCATTTGTCTCGAATTCCCAAAAAAAAGATAGGATTTTATCCGCCAAAATGGTTGACCCTTTTATCATTAAATATTTTGTCTCGAATTCCCAAGAAAAATATACCCTTTTTATCCGACTAAATAGTTTACCTTTTTTAGTCATCCGGACTTCGTAATACGGACCTTGTGGGCGTGAGGAGGGGCCTACCGAACTACTCATAGGGTGGGGGCCACATCAACTTTCCGAGTCAGAATAGTTGGTCAAAAATAAAGAAATTTCTAAATGGGGTCCATGGCCGGATTGGCCCCCTGGATCCGCCCCCGAATTCAGGGGTGTTCAAACACCAAAATGCGGCATTGCCCTGAAGATAGTTTAAGGGCCGTGCATGACCGTATTGGCCCGAAATTTCTCTCGTCGGCCCTGGGGCGCGTGTGGGGCCTGGAGCGCGCGTGTGTGTGTGCGTCTATGTGTCCGTGTGCACGTGTGGTCACAGAACATGTGGATTGTGGAAGAACTACAAGAATGTAGGACCTGAATAGTGCATATATATATATACATTATATATATATATATGAGAGAGAGAGAGAGAGAGAGAGAGAGAGAGAGAGAGAGAGAGAGGAGGGAGGGAGGGAGGGAGGGAGGGAGGGAGGGAGGGAGGGAGGGAGGAGAGAGAGAGAGAGAGAGAGAGAGAGAGAGAGCGAGAGAGAGAGAGAGAGAGAGAGAGAGAGAGAGAGAGAGAGAGAGAGAGAGATCTATTGAAAGAAGTTCCTGGGAGAATATTGCCTTTCTTCGAACCATTAGAACGTAGGATATATGCCCGAAATTCCGATTGCTCATCACGCATCGCGTAATGGACGCATCTCTATATCACATCAGTAGCAGCAGCAGCAGCAGCAGCAGCAATAACCATCACATATATACATGTGTGTGTGCGTTTGTGTGGTTTTGTGTGTGTAATATGTGTATGTGCGTGTGTTTGTCGTTGTGTGTTTGCCTGTGCCTGTGTGCGTGTTTAGATCTTGCGGATATATCTCTCTCTGTAGATATAGCCTATATGTATATATGTATATATAGTATTTATATATGATATATGTTTGAATGTGCACTTGTTATAGCGCCCCTTCAAGCTCATCTACTCAGAGGCGCTCCCGAATGCAGAGCGGACACTGCATCGGAGTTTCACGCCGAAGCGCTGAGCAATTGTGAGTGAAGGACTTACCCAAGGTCGTTACGCGGCGAGGTGGATTCGAACCTCGAACCTTCCGGCTTCAAGGCAGCAGCAATAACCATCACATACATGTGTGTGCGTTTGTGTGGTTTTGTGTGTGTAATATGTGTAAGTGCGTGTGTTTGTCGTAGTGTGTTTGCCTGTGCGCGTGCGCGTGTATAGATCTTGCGGATATATATCTCTCTGCAGATATATATATGTATATATAGTATATATCTATATATGATATAATTATATACATCAATACGCGTCCGATAGTCCTTGTGCGCGAGCAAGCTGAGAACTGGTTTATGTGCGCATACATGCATATATAGGCCTAATATATATAAAATACAGCCTTCACATAATTATAGCTTAATGAATTGCATATAGGAGCACACATATACAAGTACAATATAGCACGTATAGTACATGCATGTATGTACAACAATTGTACAATGTACGCATGTACAATGTACATACATGCAAATATATATCTGTACGAGAGGAGAATGTATACAGGGTGGGCCAAAAAACTTGGGTTTTTTGCCAATATCTTGGCCAGAAGTAAGAATTTTGAAATGAAATTTTACAGGTTTAAAGAGATTCATATTTACACATGCTGGTCAGATTTCATCAAAATATTTCGAACAGAACAAAAGTTATACCACTTTTAATATGAATTGTCTCTAAGCCTGTAAAATTTCATTTCAAAATTTATACTTTTGGCCAAGATATTGGCAAAAAACCAAGGGGCGTCTTTTTTGGCCCACCCTGTACATAGGTCTACACGTGTGACGTGCATGCATGAAGCTTGATGCATGAGCCATACGAAACCCTCCTCGGATTCATTGCTCATCCGTCCATCCATCTTTTCGTCCATGGATCAATTCTTCACGGAATGGGTTTTTTTTGCTGCTGATGCCCATCTCAACATTCTCTCAACCCTCTCTCTCCTCCCATCCCTATCTCTCACCCTCTCTCAATTCGTCTATGGGTCTCATGGATTCACACACTATATATATATATAAGTGTATATATATATAAGTGTATATATACAGTACACCCTATATACATACACACACAGAAGTACGGCGGAATTACTCGACCCACAAAAACAAAACAATAAACGCAGACGGTGCTTGAAAAACTATATACATGTAGTGTGGCCTGCATCGAAGAATAGACAATCTGTGTCGTCCTCATTTGTTTAAATAATAGTAGACATATAACAAAGACCACTGTGGACTTGACGTGTACTGGTACAGTCTGGTAGGACACTAGACACTTACGGTCGTCATGGCCATTGTCACTCATTGTGCACAGTACATGTCTGCAGGGGCGGAAACAGAAATTTTCGAAGGAGGGGGGGGCAACATTTTGGAAACTTTTTATCTTTCGCTCGAAAAAACTGATGACCTTTTTTTAGTCATTTAGTCAAATTGTCTCGAAAATGTGATGCCATTGAAACCTACTGTTGAAAGCTTCTTGAAACCAAAATTAATGGTGGGGCCACGTTCTATGGGCGTTTCTCAATGGTTTGTCCCCCTCCCCTGGATCCGCCCTTGCATGTCTGACTGTTGGGCTATATATACGCTATCCTACGTCGTGCATACTGTCGTATACTAGCTGTCACTCGCGTATTTAATGCTATGTCAGACATTATGTGACTTTTTCATTTATGCAGTTATCGATATTACTAGACACGACTAGGTATACATATATATTTTATATATATGTATATATGTGTGTACTGTATATATTAAAGACATGAGCAAAGCCACATACTGCACGGAAGCGTCTTGTGTATATAGACATAGACACTTGCCTCTGTAAATGTGGCAACGGTAAATATGTACCGAAAGTTTATATATATATATATATATATATGTATATATATATGCAATACATATATATGGCACGTAAATGATATGCCCTATAAAAGGCCTATATGTATATATATCGCAATATCGCATTTAGCATATCAACACCATTCACACACACAAAATATAGGCCTACAGGCCTGAGACCTTCATTCATATGATAGATATTCTATATCTATAAAGGAATACGAATAAGAGTCGGAAGGATATCTATAATTATGACATTAACGAAGATTCATGAACCAGCTATAGGCTATGCTCCACTTGATAAACGACCGTGAGAAATGCAGACAATTATTTCCACGCATGGCTGGCTTCAGGGGCTGAATGATGAATCTGACGACGACGACGACGACGACGATGATGATGACGACGACGACGACGACGATGATGATGATGACGACAGTACTAGCAATATGTAACCCTCCAACTAACAGTCTCCATGACAATTGTTTGCTTTCTGAGGGATTGGAATTAGCGTATACCTGATAATTTTATATAAAATAAGAAGTGTAATAATAGTAATAATAATGTGCTGTTTCTTGTAAACATGTTACGTTTAATAAATAATAATAATAATAATAATAATAATAATAATAATAATAATAATAATAATAATAATAATAATAATGTTGCCTATATTGCAACACTATAAAGAATAAAACAATAATAAAAGTAATAACAATAATAATAATGACAATTCTCAGCCACACGCAGTGTTTAATCTAGTCCCTCTGCGTAGGATGGGGAATTCAGGTTTGTGTGGGGGTGAAAATTGTAAGTATATACTTCATTGCTGGCGCTGTTCTTCTGGCTGGGAGACTTGGCACAATTGTTTGTATGTGAACTTGTCTAGCGCCCCTTCAAGCTCTTACTCAGAGGCGCTCCCGACTACAGCGCGAGCACTGCATCGGAGTTTCACGCTAAGCGCCGAGCAATTGCGAGTGAAGGACTTGCCCAAGGTCCTTACGCGACAATTTGAGGTGGATAATCCGTGGATTCGAACCTGCAACCCTTCGGCTGCAAGGCGACGAACATACCCACTACATCACCGCCCCTCGCATATAATAATTAATAATATGCATGTAAATAAGACCTCTTGGATATTTCTGGGAGAGGGGAGGAAATGTTCCGTGCCTCTTTTTTCTGAGCGGTGGGTGGTATACGTATTATAAATGTGAACTACACCTCTAACGTTTTCTGGGATGAATCTCATCCTTGGGAACTCCCGCCCCACCCCACCCCTACCCCCAGAGACGTCTAGATTAAACACTGAGCCATGCCGTTACAATGGCGCCTATGATATTTATATTGATATTTATATAATACTAGCTGTACCCGGACACGCGTTACTGTGGCTGAAAAGACCGTCCAACCCTCCCTACCTACCTCCCTTCACCTGCCTCCTTCCCTCCGTTCCTCTGTTCCTCCCCTCTCCTCTCCTTCCCTCCCCTTCCCCTCTCCTTCCCCTCTTCTCCCCTCCTCCTCCCCTCCCCTCCCCTCCCCATCCTCGTACCTTTCCCATCCTCCCATACCCTTCCACTTTCCAAAAAACATATAAAAACCCAGGCGCTCGAATTCGAATGGAACGTTGTGTGAAAATTTGAAAGCAATCGGTGAAGAACTTACCGAGATCCTTGATTTTGTGCAAACCAACAGCTAGTTAGATATATATGCGCTACAAAAGGACGCGCGGATAACACGGCCGTAATTCGAAAGCAACGTCAGATGAAAATTGACGACTCGAATGCTAAGTTGTTTTTTTTGGTCGAAAAGATTGCGCTTTTTCACAAAAAGCATTATACAAACCCGCTCGTATTCGAATGGAACGTTTTGGTAAAATTTTCAAAACAATCGGTGAAGAAGTTTCCGAGATCCTTGATTAGACACAAACTTTTTACATTTTTATTTATATAGATTTAGGCTGCGTCTCATTGGCCCATATAATTAGCGTGCACCATATCAGTTCACTTCGGGGTTCGCCCAGTGTGAGAATTGTTGAAAAATAACTGGGGTTGGGGGAAAGGGTTGGGCTATGATCCACTTGGAATTGGGGTGTGGGATTGAAAAACAGACTTTACTATGGGGCACTAAGAAAGACTATGGTTGGGTTGAAACATCCCCCAACCCGCAATTCTCACCCTGGATTCGTCTCCCAAGGGTATATTGTTCATTTCAAAACTAATTTAAGCCGTTGGCTATAGCACGATCTGTACGTAACTGCAGAGCCTTAAATGGCGCCGTGTCCATTCAAACTGCAAGCTCAGGTGGCCATGTATCTCACTCGATCAATTCAGGGTCGTGGCCAGATGCGGTCGCCATATAAAAGCACATATACGTTTAGAAATCAAGTCGGATTACCCGATTCGATAAATCAAGGACACTAATCTGGTCAGAGGCAGTCAACCACGGCTGGAAAGGATGACCAACAGATCGGTATGTACAAAGAATAAAGGCAAATGCTTATATGCAATGCAATACAATACAATACAATACAATACAGGGGCGGATCCAGGGGGGCCAATCCGGCCATGGCCCCCCCCATTTAAAAATTTCATGGGACGTGGCCCCCCATTTGGTTTCAACAAGCCATTAAATAAATGCAGTGGGAGAGAGAAACAGGACGTCAGGCCCCACCTTTTACAAAATCGCACGGGACTTGGCCCCCCCGTCGATTCAGCGGCGGATGTTTCCCGAAAAATTGGTGGATGACTAAAAAAAACAAACAAAGGTCATCAGTTTTTTCGGCGGATGAAATGGGTTTTTTTCCCGGAAAATTTGGTCGATGACTAAATTTTTTTCTCCTGTCTCACAAGACCAAAAATTTTGCCCCCCTTGGAAAATTCCTGTATCCGCCCTTGATACAATACAATACAATATATTGGAGGATCTGCTCCAAACGAAGCTCAACTACATGATTGTGTAACACAGTGCCAGTATATGGCATAGTTTTTTAAGCGTGCAGTTGTACATAGGCGGAGACCTGGGCCGAGAATTGGGGGGGGGGACGGAAAGACGCGATATTTCCCGAAAAAGTTCTGACGACCAGCGAAATCTCGGATAAAAATCTTATTTTCGCCGCCAAAAAAGTTAATGACCAGCCAAATCTCGACGGAATTTTCTATTTTCGCCGCCAAAAAAGGTCTTGACGCTCAACGATTGGGGGTGGGGGGACAAATGCATGGGCCGTCCCCCCAACACTTTCATTGGGGGGACCGTCCCCCCTGTCCCCCCCTAGGTCTCCGCCCCTGCAGTTGTACACAGCATCCGCTATTCCAAATGGATATATTTTAATTTTAATTTATTTATTTTATTTATTTTCTCATTTCTACAGCGCCCCTTCGAGCTCACTACACAGAGGCTCCCCGACCACAGCGAGGACACTGCATCGGAGTTTCACGCCAAAGCGCCCGAGCAATTGCGAGTGGAGGACTTGCTCAACGTTCCTACGCGGCGGCTAGAGATGGAATCGAACCTGGAACTCTCTGGCTCCACCTCTGACGCCACCACTACACCACCGCGCCCCAAAATTTGTGCTGTAGGCCTATAGAAGCACTATAGCGGAAGGGAAGTGAAAGAATGGTGCAGTTCAACATTTCTTTAAAAGTCATGTGCACTGCCGGTGTCACGTGAAATTCTATACCCCTCTTAAAGCTATCCGGGGGATGAATTAATCTATCCCCCCGGGTGGAATTACCGGTCTAGACTATCCGGGTTGCAGAAACCATTCTATCCCCTTTATTGAAAAATGCGTATAATTGAACAGTTTATGTTGTAATCAAATTTAAAGTGACTCAAATTGTTCTAAGTGTCCTAAACAATGTTCAGAGCGGGGCAACTCGAATTTCTTTAGTGGCTCTATGTGTTCTTGAGTGTTCCACATGTTCTAAGTACTCTAAAACCAAAGCAAGATGATGTAAGAACTACAGTGTTTAATGTATAATTGGCCTCCATAATCCGCTCTGAGTGCTCACGACGCTTCTCCAAACATCTAGTGGTCAATTGATTCGGTTGCTTGTCACGGTATAAAAACTGTTGCCGCAGTTACTTGTGGGTTTGCTCACGGCCGGTCGAGTAAACACCCCCTCCTCATATAAAATCCTAGCTACGGCTTTGGAAAATACTCGAGTAGGCTTAAAACTCGTGTCATTTGAAATACAATTAGGCCTGCTGCAACTCACTTCCTATAATCCATGGGCCTTACAAAACAGCGTCTGTCCCTCCGCACCCCGACTCCCTCGCTTTACGCATAATTATCTATGCATATAATTCCCTACACGCTTGAAGTCAATCGTATGGTGGTCTCGAAAGAACAACCGGAAATTGCTTCTAAATGCCGCTCAAGCTACGAGTAAGAGTCGTTATTCGCATCTTCATTTCGCTCATTATTGCATTCCACAGATCGTCTATATATACTCTATAGATCTGTTGTTCCCAAGCAGGACCAGGACTGCGTTTGCCCAACACCCGAGCGTCTTCTGTGGTTGGTCCCTCCATTTAGAATGTCCTCCCCCCGCCCTAAGGGTTCAACTCACCCCCCCCCCAATCAGTCCCTCCCATCAATCCTTCCCATTCCTTAAAGCATTTCCTTTCTCTTTGCCAAGAGCGCCTCTGGCGACAGGCAAGTATAATTCTATACGTAAACGCATTATTGCATTATATGCTATGATATATTTGACATCTAAATACATATATCTGTATATATATATATATCTGTATGTATATATGTGTATATATATATGGATGTATTACGGCTAATATGAGCAGGAGACCGCATCCTTATGCTTGTGCAGTTGTAAGGAAAGTAAATAAGTCGTCGCCCGCGGATAATGAAGAAGAGTCCAATATCGCCATGCATGCACATACATGTATAATATAATATTTCCGTCCGATATGGCACGAAGGCCATTCCATGCAGCCTCAGAGATGGTCAGGAAAAGGCGCTGTGGGAATGCCTAGATATATATATATATATGCAAACCCATATATATAGAGAGAGAGAGAGACAGACAGACAGATATGCAGAGAGAGACAGAGAAAGAGACACACACAGACAGACATGGAGAGAGAGAAAGAAAGAAAGACAGACAGACCGAGACAGAGAGACTGAGGGAGAGACAGACAGAGACAGAGAGACAGACAGACAGACAGAGATGCAGAGAGAGACACACAGACAGACATAGAGAGAGAGAGAGACAGACGGAGAGAGAGAGACAGAGACAGAGAGAGACAGTAACAGAGAGAGACAGAGACAGAGAGACAGAGACAGAGAGACAGAGAGAGACAGACAGACAGACAGACAGACTGAGACTTACAGTGGATGCGATTATACGGCAGGCCTATATATCAGATTCTGTTAATTTCTGTCGCCATAAGCATTGTACATTCCAGATATATCATGACGGGTCACTTATATATATAAATATATGGCATATGAATGCATACAATGTGGAATATCTACCGTAATATATGTATGTATATTATATATCAGATTCTGTTAATTTCTGTCGCCATAAGCATTGTACATTCCAGATGTATCATGACGGGTCACTTATATATATAAATATATGGCATATTGTAATTGTAATTGTAATCGTACACTTATATAGCGCCACTACAAGAGAACTCCTCAGAGGCGCTCCCGACCTGACACCTAACCACAATCAAAGAGAATGGTTTTCAAACGCTTGCGGAAAAGGGGCAAAGAAATACAAAGAAGTTCATTGCGAAGACTAATAGGTAACTTATTCCAGAAAGACGGACCAACCATAGCAAAGCTTCTATGTAGCACTGTGGAAGATCGAGCCCTAGGGACAACCAGGTCACCATGCGTAGCAGAGCGAAGGAATCTACGGCCTGGGATGGACAGCACAGGTACACAGAGTTCCATAAGATAGATCGGAGCTTGGCCTGCTAGGCAATTGCGCATGAACATTAAAATCTTAAACTCAATACGTATGAATGCATACAATGTGGAATATCTACCGTAATATATGTATGTATATTATATATATGCATATATCAGATTCTGTTAATTTCTGTCGCCATAAGCATTGTACATTCCAGATATATCATGACGGGTCACTTATATATATAAATATATGGCATATGAATGCATACAATGTGGAATATCTACCGTAATATATGTATGTATATTATATATATGCATATATCAGATTCTGTTAATTTCTGTCGCCATAAGCATTGTACATTCCAGATATATCATGACGGGTCACTTATATACATAAATATATGGCATATGAATGCATACAATGTGGAATATCTACCGTAATATATGTATGTATATTATATATATGCATATATCAGATTCTGTTAATTTCTGTCGCCATAAGCATTTTACATTCCAGATATCATCATGACGGTCACTTATATATATATAATATATATAATATATATATATAATATATTACTTATTATGTGTGAATGCATACAATGTGGAATATCTACCGTAATATAATATGTATGTATATTATATATTATGTATATGCATATTGTACGCTGATGTCACATAATTTTATATATGTCCTATATATGTAGGGTAAGCTTATACCAGTATATATAGAGGTCCACACGTTTAGGGAATCATTCCCTTCCTGGAGGGATGCAGCTGAGCAAATTGGATCCTGCTGCTGCGTGGGTATAGGCATCTCTCTCTGTGTCTCTCACTCTGTCTCTGTCTCTGTCTCTCTGCCTTTGTCTCCGTCTCTCTGTCTCTGAACGTCTCTCTGTCTTTGTGTCTGTCTTTGTCTCTGCTTGTCTGTCTATCTATCTGTCTGTGTGTGTGTGTGTCTCTCTCTGTCTGTCTCTCTCTTTCTCAACCGCTGCAGCAGCATTGGGACAACGTTTGATGGCATCGATGAAAACGACCAGAGCTGAACTGGCAGCAGCATCAGCAGCAGCAGCATCAGCAGCAGCAGCAGCAGCAGCAGCAGTATATAGCAGTAGCATCCATCCATGGACGGTGTTATACGGACAGTCGAAATCACTAACCGTAAGTTTCAATTAGATCTACTCGTGTTTGTCTCATCATTCTTTTATGTTAAATTAAAATTGTATAAGCTGATGATGATTAATTTAATAGCATGGCCTATTATAGTACATTTATGTGTCGACAGGTATTGAACATTTCTCGTCTGATTCTCTGCCTCCTACGTTAGACAGACTAAATCTAGAAATGCTTTCTATTATGCTTTAGGATTTGCTGCTGAAGAACGCAGAACGCATGCTGACACGGGACTTTAATGACATGGTTTACCACTTGGCATTCATGCTGACACGGGACTTTAATGACATGGTTTACCACTTGGCAGTCATGCTGACACAGGACTATAATGACATGGTTTAGCCCACCATTTGGCATTCATGCTGACACAGGACTATAATGGCATGGTTTACCACTTGGCATTCATGCTGACACAGGACTATAATGACATGGTTTACCACTTGGCAGTCATGACTATAATGGCATGGTTTACCACTTGGCAGTCATGCAAACACAGGACTATAATAACATGGTTTACCACTTGGCATTCATGCTGACACAAGACTATAATGACATGGTTTACCACTTGACAGTCATGCTGACACAGGACTATAATGACATGGTTTACCACTTGACAGTCATGCTGCCACAGGACTATAATGACATGGTTTACCACTTGGCATTCATGCTGACACAGGACTACAATAACATGGTTTTGCCACATGGCATTCATGCCGATTCTAACGTCGCCACTGTTCGCATCATTCTGACGGTGCCAGTCCCAAGCCTGGATAAAGAGGGAGGGTGACATTAATCATCCTTGATATGACTGGCATTAAACAGCAAAAGCGAGCATTCTATACAGACTCACAATATTGCATGTATGTGCAGCAGGTATTATAATTAATATTATTAATTATATATAGTATTCAGAATATCTGAGTTTATTTAGCACCCAAAAGAGATTTTTAAAAAATCGCAAGTAATTAAAAAAGAACATCGGACTATAACTGCTGCAGTGCAGACCTGCGTCTGCTAGACAGACTATAGATCAATTTCCTATTATTTGCTTTGCGCTATTATCAACATCGATCTGCGGTTGATAGAAAGTCAGACGATCGAAAACTGTTTTATTCGATCAACTAAAATCGTTCACCGTTCATAATGAGGATTATTACGAGAATTTGTATAGCGTCCTTTCAAGCAAGGTTACTATAAATATACTCACGAGCAGCGCGTTGCTTGAGTGTGAGTTCATTTCAATTATTGAGAAATATAGCCTAGGCTATATATGTCGAAACCGAGCAGCGCCTAATTTAATTTAGACTTAATTGTAGCTTGCAGGAAAATCCACGATGTCTCTGTTTCCACGTGTCCACATCAATAACAACACAAATACACCAGAGCCTACTCGATTGTAGTCGACAAATGAGAACGGACAACACAGTTCTACATTCGACAACAACATCCGCCGGGAACAACTAACTATAGGCAATGTAATCATCCTTAACAACAGCAACAGCAGCTTCATTGCAATCTGATTGATGTATATGTGACTAAATCGATAACAGCAAAGGCACCAACCTCGGTCGTATACAGTCGATACACAATAAGCAACATCCTCCAACAACATACGTCAGGAACATCAACAGCAGTCAAAGCAACGCCATGATCCTCAACAGCAACGACAACAACAACAACAACGACAACAGCAACAACGACAGCAACAACAACAACGACAACAACAACAACAACGACAACAACGACAACAACAACAACAGCTTTCTGACAGTGTATCTAATGAATGCAAACCATATAGACCACATCCACTATATACTGAGCCGTTGAAAGTGTAGACTTCCTGTTACCTGTTGATTGCTGCAGGTGTGTAGACCTTTCAAATGGATTTCCTCCTGACGAACACAAGCACCTTCACGTATCAAGCCGTCTACGACGAGTTGAACGATAGCAGACGGCTCTACCTCGGAGTCGAACCAGACACTTTCGTGCCAGTGGCTTACAACCAGACACTTGTGACTACGGTCAATGGGGAGAGCGACGAGGGGCAAGAAGACCATCATCATGAGAGGAGACAGAGGCTGCTGGGCCACGCCACATCCTCGTCTTCTTGGTGGTGGCCCCTGGTGGTCGTACTCGGTGGGCTACTACCTCTGGCGACCATTGTGGGTGGTCTGGTCACGTGTCTGGCCGTTGCTTGGGATCGTAGACTGCACCACACCCTCTTCTACTTCTCCGCCTCCCTCTCTGCTCTTCAGATCGTCATGGCTGCCACGGTCATGCCCCCAGCCCTTCTCGTCACCTGGCAAGGTATACATTCGTATTTCTTATAGCCACTAATTATTATAATCAGAAGTTGCTCGTTAATAAAATTTCTTAATAACATTCATTCATTCACTCGGACATTTATATAGCGCTCCTTCAAGAAAAAACTACTCAGAGGCGCTCCCGACTCCAGCGCGCACAAAAAGAACAGTTTTAAGTTTAGTAAGGAAGGATCCCGGTATAGAGTCCCAGGGTGTAGGCGTAGCTCAATATATCAATTATCTTTCTATTCATTTGTTCCATGACGTTTTATTTATTGTTTCTACTAATTTTTCATATTCCTATTCAGTTCTGTCTATTTAATTATTCGCTCTAGTTAGTCAGTTAATTAATTAATTAATTAATTAATTAATTAATTAATTAATTAATTAATTAATGGTCGGAATGACCGTATATGCTCTTGTGATAAAAACAGTGTCAATCTGTTTTGCGCTTAAACCATAAATCGACACTGCTTCCCATATTTTTAAGCGCCAAGCCAAGGTGCCGTGCACAATTGCACTAGGCCTACGGGTATGCATGCAAACGATTTATACTCTAGGTCCAAAAATCAGATTAATCGTCTGAAGGGAATTCGAAAGTGGTTCGAACCCTTACACTCAGGTCAAGGCGTTAAGTTTTAAGGCACCATTTTCACAAACGTGTGCTTCAACAGTCTTTTTTTAGCCATTTCCGAAATTTGAATGCTATCTAGACTAATAAAAAGCAACAAATAGCCCTGTTGAGTGTAAATGCTCTGGCTGGTTCATCATTAGGTTGTGAGTCGGGGTGAACGATTTAGTGGGGTATAGAGGGCGCCAAATGTTGCATTGGGCGCCATATGGGCTAGCGAAGGCCCTGTATATACTGTTATGACAATGCGATAAATGATTCGAAGCAAGCAGGTCATGAACCCAGTGACAACCTTGGGAAAGACTTAGTGCTTGGCGCATGACTGCCTCCGCATAGTTTGTCACAAGCCTTCGTGTAAATATACCGACTTGTAGTGCCACTAACACAGACATACAAACATGTGAGGCGCAGTGGTGTAGGATATATAGTAGTGGGTTCAGTGTATTGGATCCGAAGGGATCCAGATTCGAATCCACCTCAAGCCGCCGCGCATGCATAAGCACCTTGAGCAAGCCGTTTACTTGCAATTGCTCGTGCGCTTCGGCGTTAAACTCCGATGCAGCATCCGCGCTGTAGTCGGGAGCGCCTGTGAGTAGCGAGCTTGAAGGGCGCTATAACAAACAGGGCCGGATTAAGGCATGTTCAACATGTTCGGCCGAATAGGGGCCCACACTTTAGGGGGCCCAAGACATAGGCCTAATTACCGAAAAGTATTAGATTCTTAGCAAATTTCAACCAAATGATCAAAAAAAGAAAAGGTCATCAACTTTTTTGGAGGTACATATATAATCGGTAACAATTTAAACGACAAAACAGGGTCATCGGAATTTTCGGCCGAAGATCCGCAAAAAATTTCCCGAACAGGGTCCCCACATTTCTTAATCCGGCCCTGATGACAAATGCGGTCAATAAAAAATGAAATAAAATAAATACAAACACAGATACGTGAAAAGACACATAAAAACACGTAGGCCTACGCACATCCTACTCGTCTATGATCTGTTATCGAAGGAATTCCCACAATCTCTGACTTTTACTACGATGGGGACAATATAGACTGTGAATCCAAAGTCGTGTTGGATTACCCTGTCTAGGCCTAGACTTCGATATGTGTCCCTGTTGTCAGCTGAAGCACATATATACCGTGTGAGAACTATAGGAGACAATCGCTTCCTATATAGACGGTCCGCTGTGGGATGCGATTGACAGCGGTACTGTAAACGAAAAGAATCCTCGAGTTGTGTTGTCAGAGTAAAGAAACGGTGTCTCGAGACGACGGTTGACGATTGATGACCGGCCACCCGCAGTTGTAGTTTAGGTTTTAAAAAAGAAAACAGAATCGATGCTGAGATAATATTATGTGCAGGATATCATTGATCTGTCAGGCGCTGTATATGTTTACAACTGAAGTCATCAATAATATTATTATTATTATATTAGACTATAATGACCAATAATGGCTCGACATCTTCATTCGTTTCTACCTTCGTTTCTTCATTTCTTCTTTTTTCTCTTTTTTCTCTATAGTTTGCATATTTTATAAGTCGCTCAAATTTCACTCTTTTTAAGCTGTGAGTGGGCTGGAAGTACCGCCGAGTAGTTCTCTGGAAGAGGCGCTATATAAATTGTCAGAATGAATGAATGAATGAACGAAGATCAGAAGGACGTGGGTTCGATGCCCCTAGCGGCCTAGCCCCATTAAAGTTTGACTCAGCCTTTAACTGGGCAACTTCAATTGAGGAGTAGGACAGAGGGGAGCCTTGCAGACTGCCAATCTGCCATACAGTTAAATTCCACTCCTCCTAAATCTGTGATTATCTGTTAGGCCTACGCCTGAGTCATGTAATCGTATTGCACACTCACTTCTCAGTTTTGCAATTAATAACCGAATAGGACTTATTAATTCCTAGTTCTTTCGTGTGTCGTCCTTTCGTTTTATTAAGTTTAATTATCTCAAGTTTTGTCCATATATGGCCACCATTCCTTCTCTCCTTCCTATTCCCATGTCCATTTCTTCGTTCCGTGCATTCTTTTCTCGTTTCTTTCATACATCCAATCATTCCAGTGTTTCATCTAGTCCCCCTGCTTTGGGGAATTTAGGTTTGTGGGGAGTGGGGCGGGAAAAGTGGCCGCTTTGGGCGGACGACAAACGCTTAGCCCGACATCGACGATGCCATTTGACCATAGAATATTTTGATGACCTTGAAGTCCTTCATCAAAATCCCCCTCCAGAGACATGTCCTTTTCTTTAGTACTTCAATGCTTCGTGGTCGAATTATTCTACTGACGGGAAACCTGTGGAATTTTTTGGGGGGTGTTGCATATATACTTTTTCTGGGAGGGAAATGCTACGTGTATACATGCGTACAACACCTCACGATTTTTCAGGGGAGGGGTTCTCATTGGGGGGGGGCTTCCACAGAGACGGCTAGATCTAGATGTAGACACTGTTTCTAACCTTATCTTCATCCATTCGTTCGTCTTTCGCACGCTCCCTGTTCCTTAACCCTGTTTTATCCACCTTAATTAACCTCCTATAATTCCCTCTCTCTTGTTTTCCTCTTCCCATCACTATCCTCTCTCGGATCGCTATGTTTCCATCCACCCTTCATTGTTTCATCCTCTTCCCGTGCGCACTATTTTTGTATCGAATTGCACTCTCCCACCCTTCTTCACCCCTCCCACCATTCTCCACCCCTCCCACCCTTCTCCATCCCTCCCACCATTCTCCACCCCTCCCACCCTTCTCCACCCCCTCCCACCCTTCTCCGCCGCTTCCTCCCCTCCTTGATCCACCAATTACCCTCTCTTCCTCGCTCCTCAAATAGCCTCCCTCTACGCATCTCGTCTTCTTCCTCCATCCATTCCCTTTCCTCGTACCCTCTCTCTTCCCTCCCTCCTCCCCCGCCGTTAGTCCCTGTCACCGAAGCTGATTGAAAATCGCCGCACCAATTGACCACCGTCCCACTGACCACTGACCACCACAACACGCGCCGTCCACTGTCCAGTCACTCTTCCTCCTCCGAACGACGCATTATAGATGTCCACCGTTGATACAAGCGGGACTTGGAGGAGGATCCATGTGTCTTCCCGATCCCTCCAAGAGATTCCCGAAATCAACGTGATCAGAATGACGAATGATGCAAGATGCATTGTAGATCGTCCAATAATAACTCAGCTCCACAACATTAATAATTAGTCTCTCGTTTCATAATAATATAGGAAACACTGTTCTCGAGGATGGCAATTAAGTACAAGCCGCAGAGGATCAGGTGCATCCATCCATGCGCCAGTAATTAATCCCCAAAGGCGTAAAGAAGGATAGAAGTGCTATTAGCCGCTGCGGGGCATAAAACTGCTCCATCAAAGCATGCAAAGAACATGCCCTGTTGTACAAATATGCGCTAATGAGACGCCAATGGTCTACATTGCTGCCCGAGGTTTACACGGAGGTTTTTATGGAGCGCTGTGTAGAGTGTATGTATGACCTTTAAAAGCAGGCGAGAAACACGAATAGGTAGCCTGCATGATCATCTTAAGCTTATTTAATCCTCTATAAAGAATTTCGTTAAAACGTGTTTTTGTCTGTGAAACAGCAGTGAAGATTATATGCATTACTTCTTCTTTTCCTTCTGGCTAGGATTAATCTCTTGCTGTGGAGGGGTCAGCCACTCGGATCCTTTGTCTCCATGTTGTTCTGTCTCCAGCGTCTTCCTTTCTCAGATCAAGAAATTCCATGTCCTGCTGGATCATATCCATCCATCTCTTCTTCTGTCGCCCACGGCTGCGGCGTCCCTGTACTTCTGCACATATGAAACTATGCATTACAATGCAACGTAACTCAAGCTTGATATTGATATTCGATATCGCTCTCCTTCAAGTTTAAAATCAGTTTATGTGTATTTCAATTCATTTTCACACTGCAGTGGAAGAACCTGCTGATGAAAGCAACATATTGGCTACAAAGGGATGCCAAAAAGATATCGAATCCCGTTAGGAGGGACACCTTAACCATTTAATGACCAGCTGCATGCGTCTTTTCATGCATTTTACTGCATGCTGGTCGTTAAAGGGTTAAGCAAGCTGCGTTCATCTGCCCGTGGTGACTATCCTGTCCCCTTTTTCTCGTACCACTACTATGCAGCGAAGAGCAGTCTCCGTGGTCCATTTGGTCCAACTATCTGATAGACTCCCTGCGGCTCTCCGTTCGCTTCCCCGTGACTCTGCTTGGCTCTTTCTATCGTCTTCTGAGTTCTCAAGACTTTTCGACCAGGCCTGGATTGGGAGCGCCTCTGAGTAGGCTTGAGGGGGCGCTATATAAATTTACGTGATTGATTGACTGAATATTTATCAAAGGAATCGAAACATGGAATAATTTAAAACAATGTAGGTCTACAGTGGAAAGGAAACAGCCACTGTATAGCACACACGTAGGCCTATGCTATAATAGATATGTTCTACATTCCAACGTACGGAAAAGCAAACACAGACCAAACGCAGAGTATCCATAACACTGAGCAACAGTACCTTGAGCGAAGGGCTTGCTCAGGGTTCCTGCACAGCAAGGTCAGAATTGACGGAGGTTGTGGCTTCAACCCCTTTTGGCCCAACATTTAAGTCTTCTTTTCACACCCCAGCTCCATGTGGATCATGGTCTGACCCCACCAGTCGTTTTTCCGCAATTCTCATACTCCTGCAGAGTGAACTCACCTCTATATAGGTTATATAGACTCCTACATACAGCATGAACACTCGACCAGTCAGCTTTCTTATCTTATCTTATCTTATCTGACCATTTATAAAGCGCTTCTCGCAGCAAGAGCCTTTCAGAAGCGCTCCCAGTGCGTTGAACCCCAAAAGGCAAGTTTTTAGACGCGAAAACGACGATGATATACACTACCAGAGAGGATGGTAGAGCGAACTGATGGTGGAAGCCGATTTCATAGGGAGGGACCAATGCAGGTAAATAATCTGGAGCTTTATACGTATAGCGCCACCCATATTGATGCCTAGACAATGGCCTGGCTCTAGCGGCTTTGATTACATGTAGATTAGCTGTATCCAGTTCCCCACCCATTGCAGTCTTGTGAGAAAATAATGTATAATCTTACAGTATTTTGAGACGGTAATTGGCATCATCTCATAATGTAGTCAGTTGACGATGGCAATAACGGTAGACAGATTGCAAATTTTACCCTTGCAACGCACGTACACCAGCGCTCCATCACGTTAACGTTTTCATTTTCCCGGCTTCATTACAACGCTTCAAGCTAGCCATAAATTTGACACTGAATGACCAGCGTGTGGTCTGCATCCGCCTACATGAAACCATCCTTCATGTTACACATAATAATTCAGGAAATAATATCACACAGGCCTTGGCTACCAATGAAAACGTGACTGAATTACCATAAATTACCTGTTTACGGCTTGCAGATGCACGCGTAGGGAAATGCGTATCTATAGAAAAGCAATTTCCTTCGTCCCTGCATGGTCTTCTACTTCTACTGTGTACTCGCTATTAGAGGCCATCTTCTGTAGGCATATCTGTCCAAAGCTGCAGTTTGATAAGTTCTCAAGTAAATGTATGTAGACACGAAGTCTATACTTGTCGCGGCTTTCAAAAGGAATTCTTAGAACTGCACAACCCATTCTTTCTCCTCCCATACTCCATGGTAAATTACTCCCATTAGGATGACAATAACTTTTTTTACTGTTAGCTGCGCAGAGTTGCTTCTACAAATGCACACAAACATTTAGAACTGCACATTTTGACGAGAACTGCACGCTAAAAGCCCTGCCACTTATGTAACATTAGGCCCTATAGGAATTGACTAATTATTAAAAAATGCATGGCCAGCTGTCCCAGCAGGGTATACCATCTCACTTGGACCTTAGCCATAAGACGGAGAAGCGGCATTGGCTATACAACTATACATGGGTGCCTCTGAATAGGTTTCTTGAAAAGCTATATAAATTTCTGAATCAATCAGTCAATCAACCAGCCAGCCGGCCAGTCAGTCAGCCAGTCAATCATCCAATCAATCAATCAATCAATGTATTTTGCTGACGTTTATCTAGAGTTGGTCGGATTCGGACGCGTCATAATGCAAGATTGTCCAACTTAACTCACAGGAAGGCCTCCTCTCGTATACATCATAATCATCCTCATCCTCGTCGTCATCGTCATCGTCATCATCCCCATCTTTATCATCATCATCCTCATCCTCATTTGCCTACTCTTACTAATTTGAAGGCTTATATAGGCTTATAATATTATTATTGCTAGCCTATGCTACCACCACCACAATACTATCTCTACCTTTATTTTTGATGAACGTCATTGGCTTCCTCTCCGTGCTCGCACACAATTTAAGATCCTCACTCTGATCCTAAAGGCTCAAAGGGGATCTTGCCCAAAATATCTGGCTGATGTTATCCTTCGGCCTCACTCAGCTTCCTCCAACCGTCCAATTCGTTCATCCAACAGACTTGACCTCGCTCCACGCTACACGCTCCGGAGATGCTACTTGTATATGGCTCAGTCTCGATCATTTGCCTCAATTGGTACTGCTCTTAGCAGTGGCGTAGGCAAGGGGAGATTCGGGGGTTAAACACCCCCCCCATTGGCCTAGGGAAAAAGTTTTTTTAAAGGTTATTTATCCACTTAAATAAGAAAAACAAGACAGTTGCTTGTAGTAACAATTGTTTTTCTTACTTTATTCCCTTTATTATTTTATTCCCTTTTTATTTACTGTAATACTGTTGGGTTGGTGTCAGAAAGGGCATCCGGCCAAACCCAAAAAAATTCACCCCCCCATTATACATTTCTGGCTACGCCACTGGCTCTTAGGAATGCTATTTCTCCTTCTGTTCACTCAGCAACTCTATATGTGGCGACTGTCCACACCAAAATCGCCAGTCTCTCTTCTTCCTTCTCTCCTCATAAAACCTGTTTCTTCTCGCGGGGATTTGCGCACTGGGAGTGCTTCTGAACGGTTCAGTATAAAGGCCTTCTAGAGGCGTTTTATAGATGCTTTAATTCAATACAACACATTATAATATATATTCACAAAGTATTCCTGGTCGCAATTATTACTAAAAGCGTTCGTGAGGCCGGTGCATGGGGCAATGCTCGATCTAGAAATTTTACTTTTTGTTGACCTCTCTGTAGTCATGGGCATATTAATGGGGTTCGTGGGTTCAACCACCCAGAAATAAAGCTTTCCATTGTTAAAGTAAGCCTTGCGTATTTTGCGCCCTTGTCCATTGGCACTGTCGCCAAATGGAAAACTCACTTTCCTCACACTTTTCATTTTATTTTTTTTAAGTTTTTGTTTACGAGCAGTTACAGTTCGCCTGCAGAGACCCTCCTGCTTTACTATGGTTTCACAGGGGTTTAGCCCAATGAGCCCATGCCAGAGGCCAAGCTGGAGAAATTATTAACACACTTTGATCTCAGCCATAAGGTCGAGAAGTGATTTGGCTCATAGGCTGCTCAGTGGCGGAGGAAATTTTCCATTTTCATCCGCCAAAATTTCTGACGACATTTTATAGTCATCCGGTCGAAAATCGTAGAAATATTTCAGTTTTTCATGTCCAAAAAAACCCGGATGACCTTTTTAGGTAGGCTATAGCCTTTTATAGGGGATGCTTAGCCCCCTAACCCCCTCTAGCGCCGCCACTGAGGCTGCTGGGGTTGATGTATAGTCTTTTTGAAGCGTTAAAAAAGTATGCAACGAGCAATCGAATTGTCCTTTGTTTAGCGAAATCTTACGGCTACCAGAAACTTTAAATTTGACCGTACACGCGTTCATTGCGATTTTGCTAATTAACGCGGTAAATTGAAGGAGTTACTAAAGAGCACAGAACATAATATAGGCGTATACACAAATTAAAAACGTTCCTATCTAGGCCTAAACGGCGTTTAAATTGCGTCCGTGGAGAGCCTTGCGGCAAAATGTAGTACGGCGTCGTTAGAACTCAAATGCATTAATTGTGGCGGCTAAGAAGAATTATTTATGAAGCTTATAAATAACTAGCTGAATTACCCGGCGTTGCCCGGGAAATTTCGATATTTGGTCCACAGCCACGCTGACCCCGTTCCCACTTAGCCTTTCTCACCCCACCTTCTTCCATCGGCCCCTACCCGGTCCCAGCCTGGGGTGCCTGGCGTTGTCGGTGAAATGTAGATTTTTCGCCCCAACCCAGCTCCCATTGCAACCGTCCCTGCGGGGCGGGTTCGTCACCCTCCGTTGTGGCCAGCATTTGCCGGCGAATTTTGGTTCTTTTGCCTAAACCCGTCCGCCCTAAATACCGGTATTAAATGTCCAGATGGCCTGTATACGTTCGACGACACGGTACTATATTAATTACCGGTATCCATTGTCATTGTCTTCCGATCAACCGTTCATAATATTATTATCAGTGTTTTTAGTATAATTTAGCGAAAGCGCGCGCTATAAAATCGGCCGCCTAAAGCGAAGTAAAGAAGTGATGACGTCATAAATCTATGGGGTCTTGAAAGCGATCCGGCGACCAATCTTAAATACTGCATTATATTAGCTTTCGTCGGATTATTAAAAATAAAATGTTTCAAATTCGGCAAAGGTAAGATTTTTGGATCGCGAACCCCCTATGTTTGTTAATGGGTCCTAAAAAGTATTTTTGTAAATATTGGGAAAAATCGGTCGGGTGGATAAGAAGAAAATTGTTCGCAAACATTGGAAAAGTTCGCCTTTATAGTTTTAGATTACTTTTCGCGCCGACTCTCGTTTCATCTACTTTTCGCTCTGAATCGCTCACATAAAAAACTCGACGCTATTCTACCAAATGCTCTACTGCAGGTCACGAGGATGGTATGTAAAGGTCAGCACGGTTCTGGACTTTTGAATTTCTTCACTCCTTGACCGCCTCCTTCATTCAGATAAAAACCTATTAGTCTACAAACTCTTCGCGATTGACCCATTGCAAATCGTCAAGATTTACGCGGAACTGCTGAACGTTGCATGCGCATCCAGGCGACCACAACTCTCTTTCAAAACAGTGACCTGGAGTCCAGGGTCCTGTCATAGGCGGAGACCTGGGCCGAGAATTGGGGGGGACGGAAAGACGCGAGATTTTCAGAAAAATTTCTGACGACCGGCGAAATCTCGGAAAAAAAAATTATTTTCGCCGCCAAAAAGTTGATGACCTTCTTTTTTTAGTCATCCGGCCAAAATCTTGACGAAATTTTCTATTTTCGCCGCCAAAAAAGTTGACCTTTTTTTTTAGTCATCGGGCCAAAATCTTGACGAAATTTTCTATTTTCGCCGCCAACAAAGTTGATGACCTTAAGTCATCCGGCCAAAAATCTTTGACGAAATTTTTTTCCCGCCGCCAAAAAAAGTCTTCGCGCTCAAACATTGGGGGAGACAAATGCATGGGCCGTCCCCCCCAACACTTTCATTGGGGGACCGTCCCCCTGTCCCCCTTAGGTCTCCGCCCATGGGTCCTGTATGTTATTTTGGATCCAGTTCTGTCACTTTCTGATCATGTCAATCGTAACTATTTCCATGCATGCTTTTATCACCTATGTCGATTGCATATACAGGGTGGGTCATAAAAAGTAACCCCACGGTTTTTAGCCCATTTCTTGGCCAAACATAAGAATTTATGAATGAAACTTTACAGTCCTAAAGGCAATCCGTAGGCCTATTTACGTACAAAGGTCAAATTTTAACAAAATATTTCAAAGAGAACAAAAGTTATATCACTTTTAGTGAGGCCACCCACCGTTTTTTATTTCGAAATTCTTACTTCTGGCCAAGATAAGGGCAAAAAACCGTAGGGGGTTACTTTTTTATGGTCCACCCTGTAGGCCTGCATGTCCTTATGGCTCGATCTTCCACATGCAGCGCTGCATAGAAGCTTTGCTATGGTTGGTCCGTCTTTCTGGAATAAGTTACCTATTAGTCTCCGTAATGAACCTCTTGGTCTTTTTTGCCCCTTTTCCGCAAGCGTTTGAAAACCATTCTCTTTGATTGTGGTTTGGTGTCAGGTCGGGAGCGCCTCTGAGGAGTTCTCTTGAAGTGGCGCTATATAAATGTACAATTACAATTACATAACCATCATTTAGAACTCCATACGCTGACTTCCTTGTCTCTGTATTCTATAGTTGCTCCACTCACCGCTCGACCGTCAAGGGTCCCTGGTTGCCCCCGCCGTTCACGTGGCCAATGGGCTACTGCATGCAGTACTGCTCAGTACCATATAGAAGATTTTTCTTTATTGCCCCCCCCTCCATGGGCGCCCGCACATAGGGGCAAGGGGGGGCACTTGCCCCCCCTGGAAAGTTGACATTTATTTTTATAACTACTACTTTTGAGTATTTAACCATTTTTTCGCATTTAAGCACTTGTGATACGAATGATACACAGTGAAAGTTAGAAATCTACGTATAGAAAGCTCTATAGAAATAAAAGTGCTCTTAATTTTCTGCCTTGCATTTTACAAGCTCTTGCTAAAAATGCAACAATGGCCATTGATTGGTTTTAGCCCTCATGCGGGCGCCTATGCAAATAGTAGGCCTATCGATTACGGCCTACTAGATTTGCATTACACTGCATTACATTACAAATCTCACTGCAATGCAATCTTTCACAATTGCACACAAATTAATTATCAATAAATTACACTTATGGAAAAATTTGAAATTTCTCAGTAGCACATTGAAATTTCTTCATTAGCTATTGTGCTTATTCGCCAGCATTATAATTATATAAATCAAATCTGCTATAAGCCAAACTGCAATTTGTCCATTTTGCATGCTGTCAGCACAGAATCCAGGGAGGTCAAGCTGTAGACAAATTTGGATAAGGGGCTCTGGTTATCTCCCCTCATTCAACAGTATTGATACTTCATCTGAACCTCGTATCCTCCACCTTTCAAAACAACACCCGCATTAACATCTACTCTGGTCCTCCGACCAGCGGAATCGGACCTCTTTCTGACTACTCTTTCAACAGCATTCTGACTATAGATGCAGCGCTTGTGAATAAGCTGGTGCCCTGTTATTGGCTTTCGAGTGGCACTTTAGAAGCTTAGAAATTACGATTAGCCTACCATACAGAAGTAGCTATAGATAGCACTTATCATTTGAAACTGACACCTTTTTTCATTCAATTATGCGTTCATTCATTCTCTGGACTTATATAGGCTAGCTCCCGTTCAGGAACCTACTTTTTAACATCAACTTTTTAACATATTTCTTCCCACTAAGGAAACAATTCATATTAAAAATGATAACACAAGATGAAATTGAGAAATTTGCATTAAGAAACCTCTCTGAAAATACCCTGTTCTTAATTTCCCAGGATTGCTTTTTCAAGGTCTTGCTACTAAAAAATTTACCCGTGAACAGACCTGCCGTAAAAATATTTTCCCCCCCCCTGCAAAAATTTCTGCGGGCGCCCATGCCCCCCTCTGTAGTCATGTGCGTATTTAGGAAGGATTTACTGGCTCAACCAGCTTCCCGAAATAATTTCCTATTATTTTGTAAAACTAATTCCGTGCATCTTCCGACGTTGTCCATTGGAGCCGCAAATGGCAACCACTACGAAATTATTTCCTGACTACGCGGCGGCTTACGGAAGTTGGGGTGGATTCGAACCTGGAACCTCCGGCTCTAAGGCATAATTATATTTATATATATACAGATATATACATGTATATACACATATAAGACCTGTATATGATATATATATAAGATAGACAGACAGAGAGACAGAGAGAGCCAGAGACAGACAGACAGACAGATAGACAGACAGACAGAGAGCGAGCAATTTATGGCAGTTAGATTAACTTGATATACATGTATTTAAAATATACATATATACATAGGCCCTATATAAGGCCTGTATATTATATATATATGTATATATATATATATAAGAGAGACAGAGAGAGACAGAGAGCCAGAGCCAGAGACAGAGACAGACAGAGAGGCAGACAGACAGAGAGCGAGCAATTTATGTCAGTTATAGATTAACTTGTTATATTTAACCATCACATACTCCGCGTTAAAGACATAATTCCGGTAGCCATGGTTGCACAATTTGTCAGCAGGTCAACTAACTTATCCCGCTTCCCGAGATGCAATCGGAATATCTTCAACCAAATCATCTCGTTCAGTGTGGCGAGAAATCTTCCAAAACGATCATAAAGTGTTCCCATATACGCTTCCATATAATATATCTCATATTCTCATCCCACCAACAGCCTGGTCATGCCGTGCATTCAGGATGTATTAAAATGCCATATACTTGTATATGTATATATATGATATAATATGCGTATATATACTATATATTTTATATATATATTACATATATATTACATATATATGTAGGCCTAATATACGTATACATATTATGACATGCAGAGGAACGTCTTTATAACGCCGCCTGTGGGAGATATCCGTGCGAAAAGTGCCAAGTTAATGCGACGCTACGCAGTAACGAGATCACATTAAAAGCTGAATCACATTATTTTCGAGTCACGAACGTTCATGATGACATGTTATCAGAATTCCATCTGGTATACTACATGTATGCATGTTAGCAAAAGAAAAATAATATGATGTATTATTGTTAATAATAATAATATTCGTTTTATTGAAAAACCAATCGACATAACGCGACAGTTAACAAGCACAGAGGAGCAGCGAATAAAGTCTAGTAAACGTTTTTATACAGCATCCGTGTTATGAAATTTTTATTGTTTTTATTGGTAAGTTCGAATGGATGCGGCCTAGGACGCAGATTGTATTTGTCAGGACGTCTATAAGAGAAAAATTGATGTAAAACATGATCTTTGTCTTTAATTATAGCTTTGAAGAGGGCAGCATCAGCAGTCTCAGCCATAATGTCTGCTTTAGGGGAGTCTAAGGGGAGGAATCCGGCTCGTCTGACGCGTCCCAAGAACCTTTCGATGCGGTCGACCTCTCCCGCGCTCAGCAGTCCCCACCAGGCTGGAGAGGCGTACAGCAGACGCGCTACTGTAGTCGCTCGAGTGATGACATGCAATGCCGGTCCAGGCATGCCATGAGCACGCAGCACACGTAAAGCGTAGACTGAGGAGGCACATGAGCTTAGGGTGTTGTCAACATGCTCCGAAACAGTAAGACGTTCACCGATTGTAACACCCAGTATTTTTATAGAAGTGACTCTCTTAACTCCTGTGATGGACGACATGGAGGCCAATGAAGCATGTGATCTCCTCACTACAGCCATTTCCCTGGTCTTTTTTGGGTTGATGTGCAGGTTTTTGCTTGTGGCCCAAGTTCGACTGTAAAGCATATCCATCCATCCATCCGTCCGTCCGTTCGTCCGTCCATCCATCCACCCACTCATCCATCCATCCACCCATCCATTTAGCGCCTTTTTAATAGAAGGTACCTAATAAAGGTAGAGCGCTGTTCGCTCATTATATGCATTGCAGTAGGTCTCTGTTCTGTAGTTAAGGTTTTGTTCTTTTTTCTTTTTCATAATTGTTTATATCTCAACAGCGTTGAACTTTTCAGTTTACATTTTTGTGTGTGTTTACTTTGTCAGTTTGTGTTAATCACAGTGTTGATTTTTTGCACGATTTTGTCATGGCCACCTCACATCGTCAATTCATTATATTAGTTGGTGTCCCTAGACAGCGGGATTATTTTATCCCTTTAGGGCCCCTTTTTGTAACCAATGTTCAAGATGTGTAAACCTGTTATACTTCGGTTGCAAATAAAACATTTGATTGATTGATTGATTGATCCATCCATCCAATCTATCGTATCCATCTATCCATCAAATATCTATCCATCTATCTGTCCATCAATCAATCAATCAATCAATCAATCAGTCAGTCAATCAGTCAGTCAATCAATCAATCAATCAATCAATCAGCCAGTCAGTCAGTCAGTCAGTCAGTCAATCAATCAATCAATCGATAAATGAATCGATAAATGATGAATGAATAAATGAATTTATCTATCGAACTATCTGTCTATCTATTGATTCTATTCTATTCTAATCTAATAATCTAATCTTTTTTCATTTGTTGTTATTTTGCGCTCGCTATGACTCTTAACATCATTTCGGCTAGTTAGTGCAGAGAGCGACTCCTGGTACTAGGCCGTAGCCCGGATTTAATTTCGGGGGTGTTTTTTCGGCTGACAACTTCTGACGACCTTTTTTAGTCAACACCATAAAGGGCCCAGCTTAAACACGGTGCCGTCACTGTATACGTACTAGTGAATGCATGCTATTTTTTACATTTTTTATTTCAGGTGGTGTTTTCATAGTTTTATTTCATAGTTTTTACATTATGTGCTAGTAAATGCATAATACTATTTTTACATTTTTCATTTCGGGGGTGTTCAAACACCCAAAACACCCCCTATAGCTACGGCTTTGCTTGGTAGATATTTTGAAGAGGCAGGGCGGATCCAGAAGCCAATCCGTATCCGCCCCTGTGAAGAGAAGCTATATATAATAGATTATCAGAATGAATGAATAATTATCTAATCTGAGACAATCTAGTCTGTCTAGCTATGTCCTTACACGATGAGGACTTCCTTGTCTCATATACATATAATTTTATATATATATATATAATATCCTCTATGATATTTGGACTTCCTTGTCTTAAATATGTATGTATATGAACATTTATATAGCGCCTTACAATAACCTCACGAAGGCGCTTAACGCAGCTAACGGGCAGTTCTGAACAAGTGCGACTTAATTAACTTTGAGAATGTTTCATGAGAAACACGCAACGCAGCATCACGAATTGCCAATGGAAGACTGTTCCAGAATGAAGGTCCAATACACGAGAAGGCGCGGCTTGACCGCATCACTGTACGGGAGCGTGGGACTATCAAGTCCCCACGAGTCGCAGAGCGCAGAGACCGACGACCTGCATGGTTGGCTGGAGACGGGAATACAAAGTTCCCTGATGTATTCTGGCACCAGGCCAACCACTGACGCTCGTCCCATAACGATGATCTTGAATATCGTTCTGTCCACGACCGGAAGCCAGTGCAGCGTGTCACGCATATATGCTGATATATGCGAGAATTTGGGCAAATCAGCGACGACTCGGGCGGCGCAGTTGAGGACAGACTGAATGAAGCTGGCGTATTCGGCAGTTTGGGAGACCAGCGAGGACGGCATTGCAGAAACCCAGTCGGTTCAGCACAAACGAGTGAACAAGAGTGGCAGCGGCTTCATGTGATAGATTGCGCCGAATGACTCTGATCTGGCGCAGTTGGTAGAAGCAAGACCTGCAGAGCGATCCGACATGCTGATCCATG
This sequence comes from Lumbricus terrestris, assembly GCA_949752735.1. Lineage (NCBI taxonomy): Eukaryota > Metazoa > Annelida > Clitellata > Crassiclitellata > Lumbricidae > Lumbricus > Lumbricus terrestris. The sequence continues at coordinate 10,481,593 of OX457052.1, read as the reverse complement.
GATAGGTCTTCATCCAGCAGTACTCCCAAGTCCCGAACAACACGCTTGGTCTTCCAGTTTGGGAACGCCGCCTCAATCGCCTGAGCATCAATCCTTGAGCGTGCCCGACCTGTGCCCAGCCATATGAATTCCGTTTTGTCCGGGTTCAGCCTCAGCCGGTTGGAGGACATCCAGGTCTGTACTTCTTTAACAATTTCCCGCATTTTTGACACACAGGCCAGTGCATCAGGCGGGTGGCATGTTAAGTACAGTTGAGCGTCATCGGCATATTGGTGGACCCGGGCTCCAAGAGCAGAGATGATCCTTGTCAAATCGGCTGTGTATAGCACGTATAGCAGCGGCCCAAGGACTGAGCCCTGAGGGACACCGAATGTTACAGGTGCCCATGATGAATTTCCAGAGCCGACGACCACCATCATTTGACGTCCACTGAGAAAGGAATGGACCCACTGAAGGGCCTGTCCGACGACTCCGAATGATGTTCGCAATCTCGTTAGCAGGATGCCATGATCTACGGTGTCGAACGCTGCGCTGACATCAAGGAGCGCAAGCAGCGTGACATGTCTAGCGTCGATGGCATCACAGACATCAGAGATGAGCCGAAGGAGAACGGTTTCGGTTGAATGACCCTTCCTGAACCCTGATTGTAACTTAGGCATGAGGTTACTCGATTCCAAGTATGGCACCAATTGTCTAACTACTACCTTCTCGATGATCTTAGAGAGGAACGTCGATCAGGTTGGAAATTGGACGGTAGTTATTGATGTTGTCCGGATCGAGTCCAGGCTTTTTGATCTCTGGCCGTATGATGGCGCGTTTTTGACTCTCCGGTAGGCAATCTCGTTAGCAGGATGCCATGATCTACGGTGTCGAACGCTGCGCTGACATCAAGGAGCGCAAGCAGCGTGACATGTCTAATGAGATATATAATTATATATATAATTATATATAATCCGCTAATGAGATATATAATTATATATATAATTATATATATATAATATCCTCTATGAAATGTGGACTTCCTAGACTACAAGATTATACGGATGGATGAAGTTATGATGACATATATAAAATTATCGACAGACACACGACATTGGTGATAACTTCTGCTGCATGGAAAGTCCGTGGAAGCGAGGAAAGATTGGTTGAGACGCATGCAGTGGAAAATATATGGGATAATTATTATGGAAATTTTCCGCCAATTGATCCGCAACTGGACCGTCTTCCGTCATCACTTCAAGCGTTGCTGCTGCTGCTGCTGCTGTATATGAGCGCCCCTGGCGACGAGGAAGGGATCGTCTATTATGAGGAAGTATATATATGTATACAGGAAGTGTGAAGCCAGCTGATGGTGTTGCATGCTGGGAATGATTGACGATACGAGGTGATAACATTTCTATTAGGACTTCAATGTCGACCTGTTATCTCATTTACATTCTAAGTATGTGTCTGTGCTTATGCTTGTGCTTGTGTTTGTGTGTTTGCGTGTGTATGTGTGTGTATCGGTATATGTGCGTGTGTGTATGTATGTGTTTGTGCGTGTCTGTATGTGCGTGTGTGTATGTGTGCGTGCGCGTGTCTGTATGTGTGCGTGTGTGTGTGTGTGTGTCTGTATGTGTGCGTGTATATGTGTGTGTATGTATGTGTGCGTGTGTGTGTGTCTGTATGTGTGCGTGTGTGTGCGTGTATGTGTACGTGTGTGTATGTGCGCGTGTGTATGTATGTGTGCGTGTGTGTGTCTGTATGTGTGCGTGTATATGTGTGTGTCTGTATGTGTGTGTCTGTATGTGTGCGTGTATATGTTTATGTGTGTCTGTATGTGTGCGTGTATATGTGTGTCTGCATGTGAATGTGGGTATCTGTCTGTACGTGGGCGTGTGCGTGTGTTTGCGCGGGTGTGTGTGTGTGTGTGTGTGTGTGTGTGCGTGCGTGCGTGCGTGCGTGCGTGTCTTATAGATTGTTGGTCATCTAGCGTATACGTTCCAATTTGTCTTCTTCGTCAAATGAGACGTTAAATTCCTGCATGGAACACCATTCGAATAGATTGCGTCGGTTGCCGAATGCAGCAGCAGCAGTGCAGCAGCAGCAGCAGCAGAAACGACTGCCTTCAATAGACTGATGCTGCAGAAGCTGAAGATGCTTCACTATGTCCAAACCGTTCGCTCTTGTTCTTCCTTCCTTCCTGCGCTCCTCATTCCACTACTTCCGTTCTTTCGTTTATTCGTTCTCTCCTTCATCTGTATGTTTCTTCATTTGTTATATTTTTTATTCGTTATTGTTTAGTTTTCCTTCGTTCTTTCGTTCTCTCACTCGCTTTTGCGTTCTCCGTTCGCTCATTCGTTCTTTTTCTATGGCCTATTTGTTCTTTCGTTCTCTCATTCGTTCTTTCGTTCCCTCTTTCGTTCTTTTGTTCTCTCATTGGTTTTTCGTTCTCTCAATCGCTTTGTTTTCTCATTCGTTCTTTAGTTTTCTCATTCGTTCTTTAGTTTTCTCATTCGTTCTTTAGTTTTCTCATCCACTTAAGTTTTATCATTCGTTCTGTTGTTTGTTCATTCGTTCTGCTGTTTTTTCATTCGTTCTCTCATTCGTTTTTTTAGTCATTCCGTCGTTCGTTCTACTCTTCCCTCGTGCGTCCATCTGTTCGTCCGTCCTACAGTGTTATATACACCACTCTATCCTGCGACTCCTTTCCCCGTCCATTCTCACGTATACACTGGCGGTCGTTCATCCATCCTGTTTTTTCTCCTTTTTTACTGGGTCGATCGATTTGAACCTTGGAACATCGTCGATGGATTAATCGCATTATCGTCATTATTGGTCTAATGGTTTGGTTCGCTCAACGAGTCAACAGCAAAATGAGCAGCATAAACGAAGAGCCGACCATGGCGGAACATGCATGGCAGCCCCAGCAGACAGCAGCGTAAGCCTAAAAGCACACAGTACACTCAGAAGCAACAATTGCAAAACCGCTGAAACAACGTAAATTAGAACCGGATCAAGAAATGTGGCGTCGATGTGCAGCAAAACTGTGGGGCCCAACTCCACAGAAAAACAACAAAAGACCGCATAAAACATTTTACAGGATATTATATATCTATGGCCCTACTCGGAAACGAAATTTTAATAAATACCATCAGGTTGTGAAATTTGTTTGACTTTACAGCAATTACAGGTTGCCATAAGAGAGGGTGCATGATGGTGCACGAAAGAAACTATTCGAACCTGTAACCCTCCGGCTGCATGGCAACGAACATACCCACTACACCACGTTTTTCATTAGAAGAACAGTCCCTCTGCTAGAAGCATTTCTGACATATTTGAGATGAATTTGCCTGATAATGGATGGAAACCACAATAGGGATCCACACGTCGTGTGCAAAAGTCGTGTGCAAATGTCGTGTGCAAATGTCGTGTGCAAACGTCGTGTGCAAAAGTAGCGTGCATTAGCCTAAAATGAGAAGTCGAAAAATCGGCTCTAGGACCATTGCTCATAGGCTGATTGCTCATAGGCTGATTGCTCATAGGCTTATTGCTCATATGGCTGATTGCTCATAGGGTCTTTTGCTCATAGGCTCATTGCTCATATGTCCAAAATAAACTAACTTTGGCCTAGGTTTAAAACAAATATACCATTTGCTATACCGTTTGCTATATTTTGCTAAATATCTGATTTAGCTTGTGCTTATCAATTAGGGACAACTAGCGTTGGTAGACTAATACAGTGCTCAATTATAAAGTCCAGAACACCATGTAGGTGGTATAAACAAGACATTAACTGTTAATCAAGCAAATTATGAAGTCAAACAATTGAAGGCGCGAACTAATAACTGTGCGACCCCATCGGATGCTCAGATATAAAAGTCCACGAAAACAGAGTAAGACAACTAGTTGCAGAGATAGACACAGCTTGGATACAGTATACCTAAATTTGTCAGTCAGTAATCTTAGACGAAGTATTAGTATGGATGTAGAAGGGAAATTCGGAGTGAACACTCTTGACATCTGAAGTAGTGAACATGTAAGACAGTGAACTATCCTGTATTGGACATCTTTAGTAATGAACACTCTTGTAGTTAAAAAGTTTAACTGTTTTTACATTTGATCAATTACATGACCTAGTAAATGTTTCCATTTCAATCAGTGTTTTTTTCTATAACTGCACTCGACTATTTGTGACAGCATATGAGCAATAAGCCTATGCGCAATAAGCCTATGAGCAATAAGCCATATGAGCAATAAGCCCTGTGAGCAATGAGCCGTATGAGCAAAAAGACCTATGAGCAAAAGACCCTATGAGCAATAAGCCGTATGAGCAATAAGCCTAGGAGCAATAAGCCTATGAGCAATCAGCCTATGAGCAATGGTCCGTACACCGAAAAATCCCATCCCAATTTTTTTTATAATTTTCACAATCAGACTTGACATAATTATAGCGTTAATTGGGCCTACAATTAATTATTATTTAAATTTTTTCTTTATACATCGGTTGGGACAAACACTGAATCGGAGTTTCACATAGAAGCGCTTGAGCAATTGCGAGTGAAGGACTTGCCCAAGGTCCCTACGCGGCAACTTGAGGTGGATTCGAACCTGCAACCCTCCGGCTGCAAGGCAACGAACATACCCACTACACCACCGCGCCCCACTATTAGTCTCACCAGACCAATTATAGTCCAACTATAGTCCAACTACATACGGTTAATGGACGACGTTTTGATCGAATGAGTTTATGATGGATGACATTAATGGTAGTCATACACCGTTGAAGAGAAACACGATGGCTGCAATTTCTTTTCTGACAGGTCCTGACTTCAGTCCCCTCAAATGATCCGCCAATTCTTCCATCTCCTTGGGGGCTGTCCATACATCAGGGCTTTTTTAACGTGCAGTTGTACACAAAATATGGAGTTCTAAGTGGATTTGTGCAGTTGTAGAAGCACTTCTGTTCAGTTAAAACTAGCAAAAAAGGTCATTGTAATCCGATTGGAAGCAATTTATCATGGACGATGGCAATGGAAAGAAGGGGTTGTGCAGTTCTAAAAATTTCTTTAAAATAGCCCTGCCATACATTACGTACGCAGGGAGGGCAAGGGTAACCAGATTTAGGTGATTTGGTACGGGGGGGTACGGCGGGTCTCGACAAAATAATTGTACACATGCAAAATAGACTTTTCTATATAACTTTGTATATTACACTATAATAGTCATCCGATGGCATTTGATTAGCTTATAAATTAAATTCTGTTCAGAACCAAACTATAAACCCATAGCATTTAACAAATTTCAGCTAGCAAATATGTTGTTTAACAAAACTAAATAGAAGAAAACGGTAGAATAAATACTTCATAGATGACTTAGTAAATTAACTTTGCAAGGGAAAGGGTAGAGAAGATTTTCTGTACGTACGCATGGGGGCGGGCTCAGCAAAATACACGAGTTGCAACGGGGGACGTGGACGATTCCTATTGGTTGATCGCATGCATATTAATGAGGCTCGACCGAGATTGTCCTAGAAGCGGTACTTCCCATACTACTGCCATGTGTTCATGACCACGCACATTCAGACCAGATGTCTCCGAAGATTTATCTTCAATTGCAGTCGCGGACGACGGTTAAACTTTATTGAAGGGGACCTTCGATTGACGTGTCGTGCATTGTTAGGTCGGCGCTATATAAATCTATATATCAGTTTTAGGTCGTATTAGACGAGATGAGGTGAGATTGGGTTAGATTACGATGCGTAGGAATCAATAAGATCGCAGTATAGTCTACTCTCTGTGCGGGGGTCAGTAGGTGAACTCATCTTTGCAAGTCGTATAAATATTTTGTATTCGTGTATTTATGAATGCATGCAGTAATTGCATGACTTTTATGCATGCAGGTGTCACGAAATAGAGTATCCCGTATTAATTGTATCCCCCAAATTGAAAAAAGTCAAAAAAACACTTCCGCGTGTATTTTTTGGCAAATTAATTTTCATCTGCTTTGTTTTGAACTATGACACTAACAGGTATGTTTATTCCTACTAGATAATTTGTTTTGCCCTGTTTTTAGAGCACTTAAAACATTTAAAACACTTAAGAACACTCAGAGTCACTAAATAAATTCGAGTTGCCTTTATCTGAGCATTGCTCAGGACACTTAAAACAATTAGAGTCACTTTAAATTTTGATAACAGCATAAATTTTTTATTATGCGCATTTTTCAAAAAATGGGATAGAATGGTTTATCCCCCCGGATAGTATAGATCTAGACCGGTTAATTCCATCCGGGGGGATAGATTAATTCATCCCCACGGATAGCTTTCAGAGGGATACTCCGTTTCGTGTCACATGCATGCATAGTTTTCGTCCTATGGTTGTCCCCTCCAGGTGCGGATCCAGAGGGTCAATCCGGCCATGGCGCCACCACCCCATTCAGAGATTTGCACAGGACGTGGCCCACATCAGGCTTCAAGCTTCCAATCAATGCAGTCAGAAAAGGTGAGTGAGAGAGAAAAAGTAGCCGATGACTCAAAGAAAAGGTTATCAGCTTTCAAGTAACCGGAGTTGCATGGGATTTTTTAATTTTGGGAGAAAGAATAAAAAAGGTCATCTGATTTTTCGGCAAAAAACCAAAAGATTCTTGAATGCATAGCGCAGGGTAAACTATCTTGTTAACGAGGTGCTGCGTCGAGTCGGATGGGTTGTCTCCAGACGGTTGTCGAATGCAGAATTGGACACTCAAGTCGGGATGACAGAAAAACGATAGACGAGAGAGAGAGAGAGAGAGAGAGAGAGAGAGAGAGAGAGAGAGAGAGAGAGAGAGAGAGAGAGAGACAGACAGACAGACAGACAGACAGACAGACAGACAGACAGAGACAGACAGACAGAGACAGACAGAGACAGACAGACAGAGACAAACAGACAGAGACAGAGACAGACAGAGACAGTCAGCGACAGACAGAGACGGACAGACAGACAGAGGCAGACAGAGACAGAGACAGAGACAGAGACAGACAGACAGAGAGAGACAGAGAGAGACAGAGACAGAGACACAGACATAGACAGACAGACAGAGACAGAGACAGACAGCGACAGACAGAGACAGATAGAGACAGAGGCAACAGAGACATATTATGTAAGTTTATATACAGGGACAATCCGATTGATAGGAAGTGAGCGATAGGTCTGATTCCTGTCGTTGTTCAGACTCCTTGCTGCCGCATGCATGCAGAGCTCTTCCCTGACTGCTGACGCTCTTATCTGCTGAAGCGTGTCGTCTGATTGATAGACCTCAGAGTCGTCGTCCGTCGTCACGCGTGACAGCACTCACTCCTTCGCTCTCCACTGCAGCTGTGCTTCCTCGCATATCGTCGGTCGGCACGAACTCAACGAATCGGTCGGAAACGACGCAAATGGACACTCGGCAGGGGTCGCCAACATCCGGCCGTCTTTCTTTTTCTGTCTCTGTCTATGTCTCTCTCTTTCTCTCTGTCTCTGTCTCTCTGTCTCTCTCTGTCCGCCCGTCCGTCCCCACTTTTTCTGTCTCTGTCTCCGTCTTTGTCTCCAACTCTGTCTCTGTCTCTCTCTGTCTCTCTCTTTGCCCGTCCGTCCGTCCCATCTTTGTCTGTCTTTGTCTCTGTCTATCTGTCTCTCTCTCTGTCTCTGAATCTGTCTCTCTCTTTCCGTCCGTCCCTTCTTTTTCTGTCTCTGCCTCTGTCTCCGTCTCTGTCTCTCTGTCTGTCACTCTCTGTCTATCTGTCTCTCTCTCTCTTTCGGTCTCCATCTCTGTGTCTCTCTGCCTCTCTCTGTCTGTCTCTCTCTTTCTCTGTCTCTCTGTCTGTCTGTCTCTGTCTGTCTCTCTGTCTCTCTCTGGCTCTGTCTCCATTTTGTGTCTCTTTGCCTCTCTCTTTATGTCTCTCTTTCTCTGTCTCCCTCTCTCTCTGTCTCTCTCAGTCTGTCCGTCCGTTCGTTTGCTCAGCAAGGTTTTCATGTTTCAAGTGTATAGGTTCTGCAATGTCTGCATTGCACGGGTGCAGTGCCACTATTGCTCAGACTCGATTCTTTACCATCATCGACTCTCCTTGTGGAATTCCGTTCCCTCCACTCTGCGCGAGATTCTTCTTTCTGGATCACTATCTACATCTCTGTCTGTCTGTCTGTGTCTGTCTGTCTCTAGTGTCTCTCTCTCCCCCTACTCTTTTCTCTCACGGTACTCGCACTGGGAGCCAGGTTTTTTTTAACGTGCAGTTGTACACAAAATGTGCAGTTCTAAATGGATTTGTGCAGTTGTAGAAGCACTTCTGTCACAAGTTTTGTGCAGTTAAAACTAGTAAAAAAGGTCATTTTCATCCGATTGGAAGTAATTTACGATGGAGGATGGGAAAGAAAAGAAGGAGTTGTGCAGTTCTAAAAATTCCTTAAAAACAGCCCTGCTGGGAGCGCTACTGAATGGTCACAGCTGTGCACTATAGAAATTACTAATGACATTAAATGCATGCTATCTAAACGTACTTAACTCAACAGTGATAGCGATTCAGAGCCGCCTCCTGACCCAGGCACGCGCGGCTAAAGAGGAAAATCTTCAGTAGCTTATCAAAAGAGACAAGTTTGTTTGTTTGTTTGTTTGTTATAGCGCACCCTTCAAGCTCCCTACTCAGAGGCGCTCCCGACTGCAGAGCGGACACTGCATCGGAGTTTCACGCCGAAGCGCCGAGCAATTGCGAGTGAAGGACTTGCCCAAGGTCCATATATACGTGGCAACTTGAGGTGGATAGTGGATACGAACCTGCAACCTTTCGGCTGCAAGGCGACGAACATGCCCACTACACCACCGCGCCCCACAAGTCCAGGGGAGAGAATACTGGTCAGAGGGGAGGTTATTGCGTAACACAGGAACCCACTATCGAAAAAACCATATTGTGCTGAATGGGTTTGCGAGCATGTGGAACCACAAAGTCGCCTCATGGCCCATGAGGCCGAGTGCAGCGATTGGCAACCAGAGCAGACGGAAGTCAAGTAAAGAGTTCCTGAGGATATACAGGGTGGGCCATAAAAAAGGAACCCCTAAGGTTTTTTGCCATTGTCTTGGGGTCTTGGCCAGAAGTAGGAATTTTAATAAATGAAATTTTACAGGCTTAAGGGCAATTCATATTTACATACAATGGCCAAATTTGAAAAAAATGCTTCAAACATAACACATGTTATATCACTTTTAGTGAGACCACCCACTGCTTTTTGACGATTTAGTCAGTGTATGTAAATATGAATTGCCCTTAAGCCTGTAAAATCTGATTTAAAAATTATTACTTTTGACGAAGATAAAGGCAAAAAACCTTATGGGGTACGTTTTTTATGGCCCGTTCTGTAGACGGATGAATTGCCTATAGGACACCGTGCAAGATAGTAGAGAAGATCATTATACTGAGTCTGAATGCGCTGCTGGACAAGGAACCATTGGGGACATCCCGCTTGTATACGCTAAGATGAAATGTGACCAAACCTAGGGACACCCCGGATCAAAAGAGTATATCTGCCAGTAAGCCCATATATATACGTATATATATTCTGTATATATTATGTGGGATATATATATATGTCGTTGATTTTAACTTATTATTCTGTAGGCTAGATACATATACAATCACAAGTACATATAATTATATATATATATATAATTAGATATATATATATAACTTTATTTATATGTAATTATATATAATGTTTTATATATATGGTGATATATAAAATTATATAATTATATATTATGGCGTTGATTTTTACTGTTATTATTCTACAGGATATATATTTATATAGTATATATATAGTAGTATATATATAGTATTATAATTATATATAATTATATATAGAATTAGAATCTATACATAGATATAATCATATATAATTTTATATATAGCGTTGATTTTTACTTTTATTATTTTACAGGCTATATATATAGTATATATATATATAGTAATATATATATATATATATATATATATATATATATATATATATATATATATATATGACGTTGCTTTTAACTGCTCCGCAACCCAGTCACATCCCAAAGGAACGCCCTGAAGAAGTCTTTCGATTCTACAAATACTGTTCGTTTGTTTTTTTCGTCTCACGACGCCGTCCCAGAGCGACTCGTGTATCTTATGTATGCAGAGTCTTTCAGTTGATCATCCGACAGGATTTCCACTCCAGATTGATTAGTTCCATCGCTTCTAGAGTCCATACCCTCCTAATCCATCCAATCTTCGGCATTCCAAGCTTAATATAGTCCTCAGTTAAACCCGTCTCATCAGCCCACGTGCCAATTCTATTTCCGGTCTGCATATAAGCATTCTCTAGGTGATTTCATAGCACGCAGGCTGCACGCGCCGTTTTCATTGGCCAGTTCCAAAGTAATGAATATTCATGAGCTGCGATGTCACTGCTGTTTGACAAGCTCAACATGTAGGTAAAGTGAGTAAGTGGGTATATTCTTTAATCTAACTAGCTGCCAAACAGCACTCTTGTGAACAACATTCCAGATATAATTATAGATCTAATAAATTCTTTTGCTGCGATTTATAATCGAAAGTGCGCTATTGGAACTAAATACACTGCATATTATTATAGATATCGGTGCGCTGACAAAACGGCGCAGGACAAAACGGCGCCGACATAACGACGCAGACAAAACGGCGCGGTAACAAAACGGCGCAGGACAAAACGGCGCCGACAGAACGGCGCAAACTGAACTTTAAAAAACCCAATGGTTTTTAGTAGTTTAATAGCAGAAGCAGCAAAAATATATTCTACATATCAATACAACTTCCATTTAAATTACTATTAATTTTCATCAATCCAACTCCAATTTAAGCAAGAATATCTTCGTCAATCCAGCTTCCATTTTAGCAAGTCTATTTTCATTAATCCAGCTTCCATTTAAGCAAGACTATTTTCATTATTCCAGCTTCCATTTCAGCAAGAGTATTTTCATTAATCCAGCTTCCATTTAAGCAAGACTATTTCATTAATCCAACTTCCATTTTAGCAAGTCTATTTTCATTAATCCAGCTTCCATTTAAGCAAGACTATTTTCATTATTCCAGCTTCCATTTCAGCAAGAGTATTTTCATTAATCCAGCTTCCATTTAAGCAAGACTATTTCATTAATCCAACTTCCATTTCGGCAAGAATATTTTCATTAATCCAGCTTCCATTTAAGCAAGACTATTTTCTTCAATCCAGCTTCCATTTAAGCAAGACTATTTTCATTAATCCAGCTTCCATTTCAGCAAGAATATTTTCATTAATCCAGCTTAAATTTAAGTCAGACTATTTTCATTAATCCAGCTTCCATTTCATCAAAAATAGTTTCATTAATCCAGCTTAAATTTAAGGTACACTATTTTAATTAATCCAGCTTCCATTTCAGCAAGAAAATTTTCATTAATCCAGCTTCAATTTATGCGAGAATTTTTCCATCAATCCAGATTTTATTTAAGAAAAAATGATTTTGTATCAATCCGACTTCTATTTTAAACGCATGTATTCTGACTTGGGATATGTTTTCGTAACATTCCAGCTTGTCGCCGACATTCGCTGGTATGCACGCATCCACGCGACTGCATCATCCTCGCAATTTATTTTAGCTTTAATTAAAATTTTATCTCCGTCGTTTCCGACGACTTCACAATGAAATGGCAAGCCATGAAAATCACCACGATCCGCCATTTTTTTCTCGTACGACAAGAATATGAATATTCATCAACAACTAGGGCGCAAAAGTGCGTACGTCGCTCTCATGAATATTCACTGATCTGGAACCGACGAATGATACGGCGCCTATGTTATGAAATCACCTAGAGAATGCTAATATGCTTCCGGTCTCTCTGGCAATAGGACTCGAATCCTTATAGGTTATTTGGCATAGGATGGTAGGCATATATTTCTGTAGCCTACTGCCATATAACACGAGGCAACGCTTGTGAATAAGCTGCATAGTGAATTAATCTTCAGATTTCGCATTAGGAATTTAGAGTATGCGGCAACAATTTGAGTCGCAGATGTTTGAAACGATGATACCGATGATGATATGATGATGATGATGATGATGATGATGATGATGATGATGATATGATGACGATACGATGATGACGACAATGACGGATGACGGATGATGATGACGATGACGATACGATGATGACGACGATGACGGATGACGGATGATGATGACGATGATGATGACGATGATGATGATGATGATGATGACGACGAATGATGATGATGACGGATGATGATAATGTCGATGATGGTGACGACGACAAATGATGAAGATGAAGATGATGATGATGATGATGATGATGATGATGATGATGATGATGATGATGATGATGATGATGACGATCATGACGACGATGACGACGATGATGGACGATGATGACAATGTTGTTGATGTTGACGGATGACGGTGATGACGACGACTGACGATGATAATGTTGATGATGACTGATGTGACTGACGATGACGACGACGATGCTGCTGATGATGATGATCATCGTCATGATGCATGATTATGTTGATCAAGATCATAATCATGATCATGATAATATTCATTCATTCAAACTGATCAGAACAGTAAGATTACATGACATACAGGCCTACTACTAACAGACGTTAACAAGTTCAACAGCAGTTCAATTTCACTGTATAGGCTATGGTACTGACAGCTTACAAGTCGTCCACCTACCTGGGTAAACGTGTGTACTGTGTATGTAAATCTATTCTAGAAATGTCTCTCCAGTATCTTCGTTACTTCTTCAAACGTTGCTTTCCGACCTACTGTAGCCTAACTACCATTCACTGTGATAGCTTAACCGTTAACGCTATCATAGTTATAAATTTCTAATCCTACAACTTGATAACCTATAGCTTGTGCTCGCTAGTCGCAGAAAAGGCCACAATGTTGATTTTTATTTATAATTCCTCATCAAACTTTTCGCAACAAATCGTACCAAAACATTAATTTCACACATCGCAAAAGACTTCAACGTAAAATCCATGTATTATATAAAATTATTTAAGAAATCGATCGTTTACTCGAAGACTTTCTCTCCGAACCCCTTGAACTACCAAGTAACCGCTCGCTGCGTACATATCCGTCCTTCTCTCTCTCTCAGTACCTCTCTCTCTGCCTGTCTATGTCTGTGTCTCTCTGTCAGATTGTCTGTCTGTCTGTCTGTCTCTGTCTGTCTGTCTCGTGGGTCAGGTGCCAATCCTCTTTCCCGCCGATGTATACCATGCACTGCGCTATCAGAACTGTACAATGCCGTATGTCCTTGCATAATAATTATGTAAACATTGAATGCAATAATAAAATCAGTTCACAGTGTTGACTTCAACGATAGCCTATAATATATATATATATATATATATATATATATATATATATATATATACGGTGGATGTGTGTTTCGTTGTTAAGGTCGCTACTAACAGCTACTGTTCTGATCTCACAATGCCATTGTCATTGTGACAATGACGATATCATTATATTTATTCAAAGTTTCAAACTATGATGATGACGAAGTACATTAAGACCTTGTAGTAACAGACTATATATATATAATATATATATATATATATACAATATAAAGTCCTTTCTCTGGTACTCAAATCCAAACTTGGTCTTGCACCGATGTATCTCAGTGATCTCATTCGTTCTCCTCTATCAGCATCTTCTCATCGACCTCTCCGTTCTCTGGACAGGGCTGACTTGTTTGTTCCACGAGCTAGGACCACTATTGCTCAAACTCGATCCTTCACCATCATTGGGCCCTCCTTGTGGAATTCTCTTCCCTCCACTCTGCGTGGGACTCTACTTTCAGGATCGTTATCTACATCTCTCTCTCTTCTTAAGACCTATTTTTTCTCTAGGGGTTATCGCACTGGGAGCGCTACTGAATGGCCTTGGTTGTGAGCAGCGCTATATAAATTACTAATTACATTACATTACATATAGCAATTTTAACAAGAGTCTAACAATTTCATTGTGTCACTGGTAGCTTCCAAAGCGTCTCTCTAGGTAAACGTGTAGGCCCTACAATAAATTATGTATGTGCACTTGTTGTGTATGTATGTATGTATGTGCACTGTGCACTTATTATAGAACCCCTTCAAGGAGCTACTCAAAAGCGCTCCCGACTACAGCGCGGACACTGATCGGAGTTTCACGCAGAAGCGCTGAGCAATTGCGAGTGAAGGACTTGCCCAAGGTTTCAACACGGCCTGAGGTGGATTCGAATCTGCAACCCTCCGACTGCAAGGCAACGAACATACCCACAACACCAGCGCGCCCCACTAGTAATGCGTGTGTGTGTGTTTCGTTTTTAAGGTCGCTACAGCTGTTCGGATCGTCAGTGCAAGCTTTGGATAACGGCCGACCTGTTCTTCTGCAACGGAGCCTGTCTCAACCTGGCCTTCATCTGTATGGACGCCTTCCTCCGCCTCAAGGACCCTCTGCGTCACGGCAACACAGCGGTCAGCGCCTGGTCGCTCACCGTCTGGCTGAGCGCTCCCTGGTCGGTCTCTCTCGTTCAGTCCATCGCTCAGTTCATCCTCAGCATGGCGGACGCCAACAGCCGGGGCCGTGACGGACTCTGCTTCATCGCGGACCGGAACTTCGTCATACTCGGAACCCTCTTCTCGTACGTGATCCCCGTCTTAGTTGCCTCCATCTTCCTCGTCCTGTCGAGGACGGAGGTGCGCCGGATCAGGCGGAGGGTTCTCTGTGACACCGGGAACTGCGGCGGTGGTGGCCTTGACGGCTCAGTCCACGTCGAGGAGGCTCTGACGGAGGAGGAGGAGCAGGCGAGGCTGAGGGACCAGGGCAAGGTCCAGGTGCGCTATACTCATCGCCAGCTGGAAGACGAGGAAGAGGAGGATGAGGATATGGCATGGAACGCGTCGGACTCGACGAGTGTAGACTCAGAAGAGTTTGTGTCGGGTGGGGCTAGCTACTTCGAGTCGACAACGACGACGACGAAATTAGCTACGAGGCCGGAAAGGTTGTTGCACGGATCAACCAGAAGACTGGACGACGCCGATCAAGGACGGATGATCTACGAGGAGGCGGAGGACAACCAGTCGCTGGAAATCACCTTCGAGGATGAGTCCGCACCGTTCCACGAAGACCTCAGCTCTGGACCTCGTTGCGCTGCTCTCCAAGGACCTCCTCGCCTCAAGGAAATCGCGAGGTCTTGCGGTGATGCCGCGGCGAAGAAGAGAACCAGACAGGTGAGCGAGACGAGGAGGACTCTGACCCCGCGTCAAGCCTGTGCGAACGGAAGAGCCACTCCTAGCAGGAGCAGGCCGCCTCAGATGCTGTCGCCGACGACGACGACAACAGCTGCGGCCGATGACTTCCAGATCATTCCCGACCAGGCCCTTCGTCGAGAGATCTCCCTGTGCCACCTGGTCCAGATCCTCGTCGTCATCCACGCCGTGCTCTGGCTTCCATTCTCCGTCAGCAACGTCGTCTACAGCATCTGCAGGGATTGTCGTCACAGGATGACCTTCGTTCAGGGCATGACCTTCAAGTGGCTGGCCTACAGCTCGGCGCCGCTGGGTGCGCTGGCCAACTGCTGTATGTCGACGCAGATACGACGATCGTTCTGGTCACTCGTGGTCACCACTGCACAGACGATCAGACGACGACTGAAGACCCTTGTCGAGTGAAAGACAGAACTGCATAGAAGGGCCTTGACAGATTCAGGAGGGACGACACGGACCACACAGAGATGGTGAAGAGAAAGCTGACCATTACGAGCAGTATGAGGATTGTAGAAAAATAGCTGAGGGGTCAGACTATATCCACGTGCGGTTTAGGTGTGAAAAGAGGATTTCACTGTGGGGCTCTGAAAAGACTATGTTGAACTCCTTCAGTCCCAAGGCAATTCTCAACCTGTTTAGAGATCAACATAGATCTACCCTAAAACTCTTCCTTCAGACTTTAAATGCATTGACCGTCTGTTTGCATCTTCTCTGCGTTGTGACGGTTCGCGATTTGTCATCCCGATTTATAATAAAGGTAAGACTAGTCTATGAAGATAATTATATAGGGCGCTACAGAAGTGGGTCCTGCGTCGCGCCAAACTGGCATCACTGTAGGCCTAATGGCATGTCCATCTCTGAAGCGCAACGCCTTTGAGTTCATGACTTGTTGCCATTCGTTTCGGTCTTGGACTTGCCAACACGGACTTCGCGCAGGCCTATAAAGTTAGTATAAAGTTAGATTGAGGTACCTTTAAAGTTAGATTGAGGTACCTCAATTAAGGGACCCAAATCTCAAACGTGACCTTGAATCGACAGGTGGCCTATTATAATTGCATTGTAAGAGCAGTATGATAATTTCTATGAGAATTTAATTAAATGTTTGTTGCATTTTTCTATTTTTCAATCGTTTAATTGTGGCTCGTTTGTCGTCTCTTGGAACTAAAATTAATACGCATTGACCATCATTTATTTCCGTGGCTAAAACTCGTCTCATCACTTACTAAAGTTAATAGCCTAATAGGATCTTGTCTGAGTTCATGAACCTGCATGTTCTGTAACTTCTGTGTTTAACTTTGTGGCTTATCGCTGTTCAGCGACACTGCGAATAGCCTCAGGAATAGGATCAAAGATGATTAGTGGCGACCTCGATCTCCTTTGATTTTGAGACTTTCATTTGTATGTGAGATTTTACAAGAAGTAACAAGAGACTAGACTAGATCAAGATGACGTGCTAGACGTGAATATGGAATTTATAAAACGCACCTTCAAGATGCACCTAGAAGCGCTCCAGACCGAGGCACTATACAAAAGAGGAAAGTCTTGAGTAGCCTACTTTTTAAAAGGAGGTTAGAGTTAGAGAATTAATACAGGCGCTTAATGTTTAGGCCCTACTGAGTAAAACGTGGTGGAACATCTAAGATTGACTTGAAAAGCCAATCAACCGACCTCTTTAGGTCTGGCAAATGCTGCCATTGCAATGTAGACATTAAAAAAGTTTCTAATGAGGAGGGGCAAATTCCCCTCCCCATACCCCTCTCCCTTCCGGCGCTACGCGCATCGCGAGAGTCCTTCAAACGCTCAATTGCCCCCCCCCAGAAACCTCAATTCCCCCCCCCCAGAGGAGGGGGACTTTTCAACATTTGGGTGGGCGAAAAAAGCAAGGCGCCAACGCGTCAAAAGCGGAGGCCAAGTAAAATAAGGCGCTATCCCGTCACATGCCGAGGGCGAGAAAATTAAGGCGCTATATCGCGTCAAATCCCGAGGCCAATGAAACAAAGATGCTCACGCCTAATATGCCGAGGCCGAGAAAAGGAAGGTGGCATAGCCCGTGGGAGTATAAGAAATGATTATGCCGAGGCCGAGAAAATTAAGGCGCTAACGAATCATACTCTGAGGCCGTAAAAAATTTTGGCGCTTCATATGCCGAGGCCGAGAAAAATAGGGCGATAATACTTCATATAGGCCTACCGATGCCGGGAAATTTAAGGCGTCAACGCTTCATCTGCCGGGGCCGAGAAAATCAAGGCGTCAACGCTTCATCTGCCGGGGCCGAGAAAATTAAGGCACTCACGCTTCATATTCCGAAGCCGAGAAAATCAAGGCGCAATTGCTTCATATGCTGAGGCCGAGAAAATCAAGGTGCTATCCTTCATATGTCGCAACCCGAGAAAATTAAGGCGTTAACGCAGTGATTCCCAACCGTTTTTGGCTTGCGGCGCACTAAGAAAGAATAAAAAATCTCGCGGCACGCTACATTATAATTACCCGTTCTTTTTATTTATTTGCCACTATTATGTAATGATATTATAATTACAATGTTCTTATTGTATAATAATAGTAGGCTACTCTAGTCTAGTGAGTCTATAGTCAATGAGCAGATCAAATTGAAACGAGGCCCCAGAGACGACAATCATACTCGCATTTCATCGTCGATTCTAAGAAGTCTTTCTATCTTGTTACATTTGATTTCAGTTCAGGCTGAAAATCTAAATTTAAAAAAAACTACGAAGATGCAAATGGCAGAAGAATTTTGACTGCTCTTGAATTGATCGAAGTATACGATTTTTGAATGGAAAGCCAAAACTCATCCACTCTTTTCGGAAAATGTTGACTAGGGCTGCCAACCGTCCCGGATTCGCCGGGACAGTCCCGGAATCGACCCTGTGCGTCCCGTGTCCCGGATTGATCTCAAATTGTCCCGGAATTTGGTCCAGATCCACTTGGCACAATTATTGTTCCTATAATAATTTTTGCCTACTAAACTCAGCCATTTGGACGATGATGTTACGTCCTGCTCTCTATCAGACCGATAAATTAGCCTACATTGTTGGCTGAACATCGGGAGTAAGTCTTTAAAACTTTACAAATCACTGACACTCGATTGGTGTTCGGTTAAGCATATTGTGTTCAGTTTTTATGCTTTTTTGCGAGAGAGCATAGACTACAGCATTTTTAACGATTCTGTTATCTAATAAATTATAATCGCAATTAACTCAGCACCGAGAGTTCACCGACCTAATTAAAGCACAACTGTTAGCGTGACATGTGCTGATTTCTGCCACTTTGTGCCCAGTGTTCTGGAACTGCTTAACGCACATAAGTAGGCCCTATAATTATTAAGCTAGGCCTAAGTTTAGAATAAATTCTGCTCTCCGGTCGCAGAACTATGAGCTTACGATACCTACGAACTTCCCTTAATTTGGGGCTCATAATGCTTACTCTGATGAGCCTAGGCCTATAGGTGACTGGAGTCTGAAATGTTTCTTCTTGAGGTTGATTCTTGTCTTAAATTTACGCTATAAAATCATGTCTTTTCATGACTTGTCTGAAATTATAAAGGATTTTTTAGTAGATTGTAGGCCTAGATGTAGATTCTATACTGGGCTGACACAACTTTTGTCACATTATGAGCTTCTGTGGATTGTGTAAATTGGTAATGGCACATCGAGTGGCTGAAGGCGTCCCGGAATGGCAAAATCAAAAGTTGGCAGCCCTAATGTTGACTGATAAAATTTGTCATTTCGTAAATCAATGAGCTCTTCTTCCTCGGTTGTAAGATTTGTTGTTTCGCCGATTACGAATGGAATGATTACCCAGTCAAAATTGTCGATTGCAAGCGAAGGGAAGTAGGCCGAATGCTGTAGTGCTGGTTGCAAAAATGTGTTTTGGATTTAGGTGTAATTTTCTTATTTTAACCGAGATTCATTGACCGTGGGAAAACAATCAAGAATTCCATTGGAGATCTTAACCTGCTACAGTGTGAGAGATTAAGATCAACTGATTTAAGTTTTGATGTTACAGTGATGACGTTTTCAGATGTTTTGTTTGAAATCATTATTAATTAGTAACTTTTAGAATTTTCTCGCGGCACACTTGCAAAGTTCTCGCGGCACACTAGTGTGCCGCGGCACACAGGTTGGGAATCACTGACCGTTAACGCATCATATGCAGAGGCCGAGTTAATGAGGGTGCTATTAGTGATTAGTCGAGAAAATGAGGGCGCACGCGCTTCAGATGACGACGCCAACAAAATTAAGGCGAAAACACGTCATACGCCGTGGACGAGAAAATGAAGGCGCGATCGCTTCATATCCAGAGGCCGAAACAATTAAGCGCAAATACTACATTGTGCCAAGACCGAAAACATTTAATCCGCCGAATTTTCTCAGCCTCGGCATATGATTATAGCGCCTTAATTTCCTCGGCCTCGGTATATAATAAATAATAGCCTAGTTTTTGAAATCCACTTCACGGACTTTCAACATAAGAAACTCTTCTAATAAACATGGAAATTAACTGGACTCCTATAATCCTATATCCATTACACCATTTAAATGTATATTTACTGTATTTCATTTTAGTGTACGTGTATCATGTCTGTTTACAAGCGAAAATGCGGTGAGGAATATTATTGGTCAATTAAAGAATATTCTTATGTTGTCCTATCTTATGAAGCGTTACCGCCTTAATTTTCTCGGCCTCGGCATACATCACGCTTTATTTTTCTCGGCCTCGGCATATATCGCGCTTTATTTTTCTCGGCCTCGGCATATATCACGCTTTATTTTTCTCGGCCTCGGCATATATCGCGCCTTATTTTTCTCGGCCTCGGCTTACGGCGCGCCTTATTTTTCTCGGCCTCGGCATATATCGCGCCTTATTTTTCTCGGTACCGGCATATATCGCGCCTTATTTTTCTCGGCCTCGGCATACATCGCGCCTTATTTTTCTCGGCCTCGGTTTATGATGCGCCTTATTTTTCTCGGCCTCGGCTTACGCCGCGCCTCATTTTTCTCGGCCTCGGCTTACGGCGCGCCTCATTTTTCTCGGCCTCGGCTTATGACGCGCCTTATTTTTCTCGGCCTCGGCATATATCGCGCCTTATTTTTCTCGGTCTCGGCATATATCGCGCCTTATTTTTCTCGGCCTCGGCATACATCGCGCCTTATTTTTCTCGGCCTCGGTTTACGATGCGCCTTATTTTTCTCGGCCTCGGCTTATGACACGTCTTATTTTTCTCGGTCTCGGCATATATCGCGCCTTATTTTTCTCGGTACCGGCATATATCGCGCCTTATTTTTCTCGGCCTCGGCGTATACCGCGCCTTATTTTTCCCGGCCTCGGCATATACCGCGCCTTATTTTTCTCGGCCTCGGCGTATATCGCGCCCCATTTTTCTCGGCCTCGGCTTATGACGCGCCTTATTTTTCTCGGCCTCGGCATATATCGCGCCTTATTTTTCTCGGCCTCGGCATATACCGCGCATTATTTTTCTCGGCCTCGGCGTATATCGCGCCTTATTTTTCTCGGCCTCGGCGTATATCACGCCCCATTTTTCTCGGCCTCGGCTTATGACGCGCCTTATTTTTCTCGGCCTCGGCTTATGACACGTCTTATTTTTCTCGGCCTCGGCTTATGACGCGCCTTATTTTTCTCGGCCTCGGCATATATCGCGCCTTATTTTTCTCGGCCTCGGCTTATGACGCGCTTTATTTTTCTCGGCCTCGGCTTATGACACGTCTTATTTTTCTCGGCCTCGGCTTACGACGCGCCTTATTTTTCTCGGCCTCGGCATACACAGCGCCTTATTTTTCTCGGTCTCGGCATACACAGCGCCTTATTTTTCTCGGCCCCGGCATATACACAGCGCCTTATTTTTCTCGGCCCCGGCATATATCGCGCCTTGTTTTTCTCGGCCTCGGCATATATCGCGCCTTGTTTTTCTCGGCCTCGGCATATATCGCGCCTTATTTTTCTCGGCCTCGGCTTATGACCAGGAATTTCTCATACCGGCCCTGCTTGCGGCTATTAAGTCTCAATAACAGTGTTCTTCTGCAGTTGCAGAACTCCACGCTTAACTGCACGGTCTTTTGGCGCTTGCCTTGAATGCGTGCGAGTTTCCCCAAACTCCACGAATTGCCGCGATATTCTGGCAAATTTCGGCTCGTGAATTTCCTGTTTTTCGTGTATTTTTACACAATGTTTAGTACTGTTAAGGTACCGCGAATTTAGAATGTTTGCCCTAATTTGTACTATAATTATCTTTTGTGGTTGTGAGTTAGTATAGCAACTAACTCGATACGGGCAAGTTTGAGCTCTGCAACATGTGTGCAAATGAGCATTGAAGCACTAGTTAAATATTTTCCCGGTGTCTACTTGCTCGAAAAACTGAAACGCCCAAAATTGGGAGTGGGGGCAATTGCCTCCTATAAACCCCTGCCTCTCTTACGTTATTAGAATTTTATTTCATCATATCAGTTAATAAATCTGCGGCTCACGTATGCGGTATTGTCTTTTGGGAGCAAGCTGGTTTTCAGTTAGGCCAGCAAATATAGTTAATGAAAAATAAACATAGTAAAATGAATGCCTCATGGAGGACTTTAACTAAATTAACTTCTGTCTTGTCAGTGAAGCTTATGTATATTGTATACGTACCTATGAATAGGAGTACGTTAATCAGCTTATTTGGATAATTGTTTAAAGAAACAAAAGGAAATTTAAGAAAGAGCAGGTACGACCTACGAATTTATATTTGTGTTATACATTACGATCTTATTTAGTTGTAAAGTTTGAGTTCAAAATTATTAATAGTTTTTCAGTTTTTTCGAGCAAGTAGACCCCGCGGAAAATATTTCACTAGTGCTTCAATGCTTATTTGCAATATTATAGTTAAAACGGTTTAAAACATAGACTTTGTATATAAAACTCCCTAGCTCGGGCCCTAGGCATTTGCCCCCACCCCTCTTGGCGACCCTGGCATAGTGCAAAACGACAACAGCAAACCTTATTTTAAATGCCGAGGGATAACGTCTAGGGGGGGGATGAAAATCATATCAAGCACCAAATATATATGCACAGTATCAAGAGAGAACAGAAAAACAGTAACATAGCATTCTCAGGACAGCACCATTTGATCCTTTGTGTAGGTGTTGCACAGGCTGTCCTTTGCAACACTACGCAAAAGATCAAATAGTCACTTTGAAACAAATTATACATTATATGCGCATGGGAGAGCACAAAAAACTCTACAATGGTGTTCGCACAAGTAAGGCCTTTCGAAACAGTCTCGTTCTTCTTGACGGCCAAGTGTACAATGTCTTTCGCACGACAGTGGATGACATCGAAGGCCTTACAGATTGTTGTACAGATAAGACTGCCCATCTTTGTCCAGCCCAGCCCAGCTGAGCAGAGATTAAGGGCGGTGGAGGTCCTGTGGTAGTCTGCCATTGCCAGTAAACAGGTTGAAATCCATCTCCTTTGTGTCCGGCATTAACTCTTGTGAATACAATCGCTGGGTGTGTGGATCAAACCTAACACAAATAAAAAGTTATTTATATTAATAAAAATATAAATTGCAAACTATCGACATGCGATCATAGGAATGAACAAATGTTAGTGCCAATAGATTCTAACTGGCCAATTAATCAATCAATCAGTTTTTTATTGGTCCGTGTGTATCAAGCACACTAAGGCAGTAATAAGGTTACAAAAAGCATCACAAGTATCACAAATTAATCAGACAATAATCAAAGCGAAAACTTAATTAGTTAACTAAGGTTATATAATCAATGGGCCTATACTGGGATTACCCCACAGGAATAGATAAGGAAAGATTATTTAGACCCAGTGGTTATAAAGTTGAGTGATACCAGTGTGATCAGTTAGCCCTAGGCTTGGAGTGCGAGGATAAAGAAAAACTCTATAATAAAAATAAAGAACTAGGACACAAAAAGGAGACCCAGAAGGGAGAAAAATCTTATATATAGGCGCCCCCCCAAGTAGCTATGAAGACTTTTAATTAATACACACCACAATTTGATGAAAAATAAACCAAAAAACAACAGGAGATGAGACAAACAAGTCACACTTATCGCATCAAATCAAGGGGCAGGCACATCAATCCAACAGGCAATGCAGAGGGGCACATTTAAAATAATTTGATGACTAATTTAATATCAGTTATGGGGAACTATTAGCCATTTTCGTAGGTTTATTTTAAATATGTTAATGCTAGGAGAGGCCTTTAGGTTTTGTGGCAGACTATTCCATAATAGTGGATCCCTACACTTTATAGAGAATTTGTGGGAGATTGTTCTAGCAAATTCAGTTCTTAAGGAAATAGAACCTGTTTCACTTCTTGTTTCATGTGGATTTAGAGTTCTCCTTAATGCACTCCAGGTTTAGGGCTAACTGTTCACACTGGTATCACTCAATCCTATAGACACTGGGTTTAAATAAACTCTTCTTATATATTCCTGGGGGGTATTCCCAATCTAGGCCAAAGGTTTATATAATTTGCGTTAACTAATTAGTTCTCACCTCGACTATTGCCTGATTAATTTGTGATACTTGTCATGCTTTAGGTAACTATTTTCCTGCCTTTATTTTCCTTACGAACAAATAAAAAATTGATTGATTGATTGAAAAAAAGAAGTCTAAACTTAAACAGGTTAGTGAATTCATTTGGCAGGATATTATGCAGCGATTTGTGCATAAATTCACATGATTGATAAACTGTAATCTGATTAAGTTTTAGAATTTCCAGATCAGTAAAAAGCTGATTAGTATTAGCAGTATAGGGAGAGCCAGTTATAATTCGAACAATTTTTTCTAGAGAATTGTTAACATAATTATATAGCCTAGAGTTTTAGTTGGATGCCCAGATCATATTACAATAACTCAAATACTGCTGAACCATGGAGTAGTATAAGGTCAATAAAGTATTAGGTGAGAGCAGGCAAGATATTCGCTTAATGATTCCAATATTTTTAGCTATTTTATGAGATATCTGATCGATATGAATAACCATGTAAGATGCTGATCCACATAAATACCTAGAAATTTAACCGAAGTTACTTTAGGAATCTCCATACCATCAATAATCACATTTCTGTGTGCATGCAGGATAATCTTGCAATGGGAGAAGAATACAATATAATAGGTTTTATTAAGGTTTAGGGATAAGTTATTAGCCTTAAACCACATAGATATATTTTTTAATTCTTCATTCCTGAGTAAGTCATCATAATTATAATAATAATAATATAATAATCTTTTCTTTAATTGAGCGCCTGCAAACGCACTGCGCTTTACATTTACAAGTTATGCAGTAATCTTAATTAAACTTAACTACTAACTGAACAGACAGCTTTGCAATTACACAGCGCTAATAGCAGCCTACAAAGCATATCCGCCCAACGGGGGCTCGAACCTGCTACCTCTCGCACTCTTGGCCAGCTTGTTAACCATTACTCTATCTATTTTATTTAATTGGTGTGTGATAAAAAGACATTGGAATCGTCTGCAAAGAGTACAAATTCTAACAATGAGGATGAGTTAGTTAGGTCATTTATGTATAAAAGAAATAATAAGGGACTAAGGATAGAACCCTCTGGTACTCCGTATTTAATAAGTTGAAAAGTGGAGTAGGAATCACTGCATTTTACTTGCTGAAATCAATTATTTAGGTAGTCTTTAAACCAATGGAGGGGAGAACCTCTGAAGCCATAGTTTTGCAATTTATTTTAAGTATTACATGGTCGACAGTATAAAATACTTAGAACTGATAGGTCAAGAAATATTCCAACAGAAAATTCATTTCAATCAATAGCTAGTGATATTTTATCTTGAATATTAATTAATGGAAGCACAATTGAATGACCTGGTCTAAAACCATGTTGCGATGGGTGGATAATATTCAATTTAGCCAGCCATTTAAACGTTGGTAAACTACTTTCTCCAAAAATTTCGAGAAATGAGGTAGTATGGATATTGGCCGATAATTACCTAGGTCCTGCTTATTGCTCGATTTAAAAATAGGTGTGATAGCTGAATATTTCATTTTATCTGAGACAATACCCGTTTCTAGTGAACAGTTAAAAATTTGAGCTAATGGGTTAGCTATTAATATATTATATTAGGGCTGAGTATACTTAGGTCAAGAAGATCGGGACCTGAACGAACTATGTGATAGTTTCATCGAACGGTTAAGTAAAATTAATTCCTCAGGATAAGTTGGATAGAAGACAAAAGAGTCAACCAGTGGGGGTGACAGGTAGTCAGTATAAATGGCATCAACTGCAGGAGTCCTTGACCTGAGATTCTGAGCTATTTCAGCAAAATAAGTGTTCAAATTATAGGCTATTGCCTCCTTATCTTTTATCAAGTGACCGTTAACAAGAAGTAGATCAATCCCAGATTCCAATGGCTTACAATTTATAATTGATCTAATAATATTCCAGGTTCTTTTTATAGCTTTGTTAAATTTGGAGAAAAATTATATGCAGAAGATAATGACTTGTAACAAAAAACAGAGCAACTTTAAATGACAAAATATTCATGAAGAACGAAATTAAAAAGACCTCGAAACACCTAAAACGACAATACTTTTCAATGCCAGGAATTGTTCATAAAATGGCCTTAGATAAGATTCTACCAATCTCCGGCTAGAACAACAGTGCCAATGAGCTGATTTACATTTTACAGCAGTTCTTCCATTCACCACACTTTCAATTACCGAACGTGATGTCTGATGATGCAAGATGATGAGTGAATGCCTGCTGGAGAAGACCAAACATGAATCTTGGACAGATTATCCCGCATTTAAGAAATTCAGCACTACAGATCAACGGCAACTCTCCAAGCAGAGTGGTGAGCGTCAATGTAAGAATTGATTCTCATTCTAGCCTAAGCCATAGTTGTAAAAAACGTTTTATCGTTTTTTATTCTCTCCCAAAAAACGACGTTTTTTCGTTGTTTATTTTTACCATCGCTTTTTATCGTTTTTTTAAAATTTTTATGTAACTTTATTTAATTATTTACTAATATTATTTTCCTTAATTTAATTTTTGTCTGATATTCCATAGGCCTACGTTTTCACCGTACTCTCAAGGATGCAGCTAACTATAGGGTCTTTATGTAATTGTTTAAGTCATAATTTTGAGAAATACATGTAGTAGATCTCTACAAGAAATAAAATTTGTAAGAGTTATTTTGATATAAAATTCTTGGGCCTATAATTAATATTCATAAGCAACAATTTTAAGCACAAATGTACAATATATAATTTAGTAAACATCTGTGGTTTTTGCTTCTGGTTAGATTTCAATTTGTTATGTCAATCAGCATAAACTTATAATATGGATTTATGTCTGCAATTTAAATTTGAAATGATTTCAATACCTTGAATTTGTCCGAATTTCTTATTAAACCAAAGTTATAAGAAAAAATAACTGTGGTAGATTAATGTTACTTAAATACCAATTATTTTGGCCTAATAATAAAGTTGTGATATTTGCAGTTTCTTGATAAAATTGCATAAGCAAGGTTTGTAAGCTGAAAATGAAATTTCAGATGTAACAAAGGCAAATTATTTTCCGTTTCCGTTTTTTCTCGTTTTTATTGTTGTTTTTTTTATTATCTCGAAAAACGACGTTTTTCCGTTTTTTATTTTATTTTCATAGTTTTTTACCATCATTGTCATAAAAGAGGTAAACATCAGTCTCACCAAATCACTGACGATGAGGATAGGATTGAGGGAGCATGGAAGGAGTGCTTGGGGGAGAGATACGAGTCAGTTGGGTTAGGGGACAGAGTTGAGGAATTTAATATGGAAACATAGTCCAAACCATGCCAGCAAAAAAATAACAGGTCCTGTCTACGTTAAACCATTGATGATGATGAGTGGTGGTGGTATTTGCAGCTCAACATCACTGTGTGGTAACAAAGACCATTAGCGATGCCCTCCTCCTTTATCCAGGCTTGGGACTGGAACTGGCAGAGTGCAACCAGTGGCAGAGTTGATGACGAGTGCCTTGGAGAATTCTCCTGGTAGAGGTGCTATAGAAAAATCATGAATGAAATGAGTGACTAAAAATTAGATGCAGAAATTAAACAAAATAAATCTCACTCTTCTTATGCTCTGTGTATTGGCGCTTTGGTAGACGAGTGTGTTGTTCTGTTGAAATGTCCAGCAGAGAGCCGTCATTGGTTTACTGATGTGCGCGAATTGGTTGGCCATTCATTTTGGTCGAGCAAGTCATCTCAGACAAGTCAATGATATAGAAGACATCTTGCCAAGAAGCATCTGGTCATGTGCAATCATCTACAATAATAATATGTTCATTAGTAATGAAACGTTAATATTGCTTATAACCGGCAATTTAATGCAAAGCACATGTATATCTAACATGCCTAAATAAAAGAAAGGCTTATTCAAAGAATGCATCACAATGTGATTGTACTTAAAGAAAAGATGAGCCATAAGTTTAGATTTTAAAACATTGATTGAGAAGCATAAATGATTAGATTTTACTACGAAGAACACCAAGATCATGAACTGCGTTTGAAGGCTGATAGAAGATTTCATTTAGCTGCCTTAGGGGGAGCCCGACTCTTCAAGTCACAATGTGACAGTTCTCAACGACCAAACATATCAATTCTGTTTTATTCAAAGTTATTAATGAATAAAATGGAATTGATATGGTATTTAACTGCAGGCACTTATGTGCACACCAAGATCATATCTCATGGAAACAAGCAGATAGTCTTGTCATGAGCACCTGCCATATTGCTCGTGTGGCATTTAGGCACAATCCAATTTTTTTATAAAACTAGGGATGTTAAACGATAAGTGGATATCCGATGATGAGTTTCAAAACGATAATAAGTTTTACTGTTTGCAAAATGATAATCAAAATCATTTTTAAGTCATTTAAAAAAATTAAAGGAGATGATTCATATATTTGTACTGGCTGGCTATGCTGTGAAAACGAACTAATTGCAACAAATAAATGGCAGCTACGATGCTGGCTTATACATGGCCCGTAATTTCCAAGAGGTCATTGACCCATGCTATGACAGATCCATATCAGTCCTGTGATGTGGCACTTTGAATACAACGTCATTTTAAATTTCGTCTCTGTAGTCGTGTATGTATTTCTACATGTATATATTGTGTACTGATCACTATATATATATATATAATACATATATATCTCTCTGTTTCATGAATCAAGTCTTTTTTCTTTTGCCGTGGCTGGGTTGGGAGCGACCCTGCATGGATTTCTAGAAGGAGCGCCATATAAATCCCTTGAATTAATGAATATATGAACATATAGTATCTATGTATATATGTGCACTTGTTGTAGCGCCCTTCAAGATTCCTACTCAGAAGTGGCCTCGACTACAGGGGGACACTGAATCGGAGTATATAAAATACAAAAGGTCATGTACTTGCACAAAAATACTTCTATAAACATTTAAGTACTTCTAGGAAACACAGTTCTAAACTTTCAAAATGTCTGCCATCCAGAAAGCAAAGGTAATCCATCAGAGGAGTTAAATTAATAACCGGCGCATGTAAAGATGGTTTTACTGACCAGCAAGATTCCAAATTCTGGCAAATGCTGAGGAGACATCAAACGACCTCCATGTGACCTTTCTGTGCTGCCATCGACAGAGAACTCGATCCATTCTACATAAGACAATTCCAAACATGAGAGTAATGCCTGAGTCATGTTGCTAATAATATGAGAGCAAAGCAACTGCATTGTACTGAGATAGGAAAGAAGAGAGATTATTAATAGAGGACACAGAAAGAGAGATAGGGAGCGAGGTAGAGAGAGACAGACAGCCAGACAGACAGACAGACAGACAGACAGACAGAGCAATGAGATAGTATGTGGCAAGATAATTCAAGTCAAGATCATGTTTGGCCAATCACCTCCCAGTGTCGCCTATAATTCGCTCATCAGACTTAACGGCCATACTTTCAGGTCAAGACTCAAGACATATCGGTAATCCTGAAGACTGCGTGCTCGTATATACAAAACAATATGATTGCCAATGACTGCATTCAAATAGAGCGCAGCGACCTATCACCTGCATCCCACAATGCAAAGCGATCAGTAATAAAGTAATCAATCGAAGCAGGCCTATTCTTTCCATTATTTCGGTACATTTAGCCTACAATCGTTCGATCATGAGCGTGTCTACTGTGAATATTTAACATGTATACATAAATCAATCATATACCGGTGAAACTATAGTTTCGCCGGCATATGGAAACTATAGTATCCGGGACCGCTAAAATAGATATTGCGTAATGTATTTAGTAATTTTACCTTCTTGTTTGACGCACATCTTTTGGTTCGTTTTTGTTTTTGTCCAGTTGTCTGACTTGCTATGATTGGTTGTCACAAATAGAACTATAGATCGGTATATGATTGATTTATGGGCGAAACTGTTAAGCGAAACTGCACAATAGACTAGTATTATATATTAGTAAAGTTCTATAGCTGTGTTCCTTTTACCCTAAAGGAGAAACATATTATTGAAACCTCGTTGATTGAAACTGACCTTTGTAACTGATCTCAAAACAATAATAAATTTAAAGCCACCAATGAGATCTTGTTCGTCGCTCTTTCTTCCGCCCTTAGCAAAGCAGCCAATCAGAAGCAGGTCAGCAATTTCGCTCACGTGAAACTTTTATAGCGCAGGTATATTTATTTAGCCCTGTATTACATTAAGTAAGTAAGTATATACCTTATTGAACCGCCTACAAACGCACTGCGGGATATATCAGACAAATATTAATAAATAAATTAATTAATAAATATTAGACAATAGACTTTTTATTGATCCCAATACAATCATACATACATGTAATTAGGCCTAAGTATAACCATAATCAGAGTTAAACAAATTCACATAAAGAGTAGGAAGACTAACAACGTGGTAGCAATAGACACACGGTCGCACACCAAAAGGGACAAGTCCCGCTAAGTAGGGGGGCAGAGCTCTGCGCCGGCCGCGCCGCGCCGCCGCCGCCGACAAGTTTTGGGCGTCGCCGCCGCCGATTTTTTTGGGTCGGCGCGCCGGCGCCGCCGCCGCCGAAAATTGGTCGGCGCGCCGCCGATGCCACGTTGATTCGTTTATATCTTTTGTCGCATTTTTCAACTCTTGCATGATTTCGTGTAAAAAATTGTTGCGTCATTGCAAAATAGATTCTTTTTCTTATCTACTTCGATTTTCCTGGCGATTTGCGTCAATGCTATGAAACCTATGATGCTGCCTATTCGTTTTGACTTTTGGAACAGTGCGCTTAACGTTTAAGCTTTTGTGGAATATGTGGTTCGGTTTGAATTACGGCAGGAACGATGGTAGGAAGAACTCCAGGTAGGCAGTGAATTATTATGCCGTGTGTGCCTTCTTGCCTGGTAGTCCGACCGTACGCTAGGATGGAACAGAGCCATCTGCCCTCTAGTATTAGGATACACGTCACTATCACTTGAAGAGGTGGCGCTCTGCAGTTTATGTAGGTGATTGGTCGGCCAGGTATTACATAATTCCAAATTTCTCAACCAGTATCAAACTCCCACGCTGTACTTGACCTATGTGAAATTGGTAATTAGGCCTAAGCTTTTAAAAGGCCTGTCTAAATGCACAATGGAGCAATGTTAGGCAATTGGTCAATAGATCCTATTTTGTCAGCAATTTGAGCAGCATCTCACAATTGGGATCCGATTAGGAAAAGAAAGAAAATTTTCGCATAAAAGAAGTGCAACTTATTATTACTTGGCTTGTTTAGAACGAAAGACTTGTGTATGGCAGATCGGTTGGTTTAAAGAGGATGCTAAGAGCTTCGCGTGGAAGTCGTTTGTATTATTGGCCGATAAATCAGGAAAGGTGGTGAATTCTGATCAATGGGCTTTGATAAGGTAAAATGAAAGAACTGCAAGTACCCACATCTTTTGATGAGATTACATGATTGTGTTCATTCACAATAATTCCCATTTTTTGGCAGACAAAAATTTCTACGCAAACACAGCATGTATGTATATATGTATGTATGTATGTATGTATGTATGTATGTATGTATGTATATGTATGCATGTATGCGTGTATGATGTCATTCGGCAGGTCAAAGAAATTAAATGTAAAGACGATATTTAAAAACAGACAAATTTATATTTAGAGGATCATAAGGCAGGTTAAAAGTAAAATAGGCAGGTAGCGCCGCCACTGCTCAAACAGTTCTTTCACATCTATTAGTAGGTTACGTAAGATGAAGGCCTGACTTTGAATCCGTTGTCATGTGTTTTTTCAATCAAACTCTTACTGAATTTTTAATTGAACGTTAATTCAGAGAATAATTGTTTCTAATCAATATTGACTAAAGACTAGATAATTGCCAAAATAATGGCTGAACACGCTTATCTTGATAATATAGGGTTCTTGTGTAACAACATTCAAAATAAGTATGCGACGCTGGAGCAGTAATTCCACGACGCCGCGCTGCGCCGCGGACATTTTGAGGGCGCCGCCGCCGCCGATTTTTGTTTGTCGGCGCGCCGCCGCCGCCGACCAAAAATGACCGGCGCGCCGCCGCCGACACTCTCATGTCGGCGCAGGGCTCTGTAGGGGGCCAACTTACCATTGAGAAGTACAAGACAGTGAACAGTGAGTAGTAAACCCGTATGGAACATAAGAATGTATAAAATTTACTTAACTATGAAGCAAAGAAACAAAACGATAGTTTTAAGGAGCAGAAGCAAACACAACAGAAAAAACACAGGAAAGATAAAAAAAAACTCATCAAAAAGAAAGGCAAAAAATGAACTATCAATAGCATGAGTGATCCCTTATAATATTTTAAGAAAACAAAGCACATTGTGTGCACATGTAAGATATGTTTGAAATGAGAGAAACTAGTTACCTTTCGAATGTCTATTGGGAGATTATTCCATATGACAGGTCCTTGGAATTTAATGGAGAATTTCCGAACAAAAGAATTGGGAAATTTGTTTGTGCAAAAATAATACTGAATTCTCTATTACCTCTAATGAATCTAGGATGCAATATTGGAGAGAAGTAGGAAACGAAGGAAGAAGGGAGAGGGTAATTGGTGTATAGGTACATAAACTGACATGTCTGTTCAAGTCTAATTTACTTGTACGACAGCTACACAGTAAAAAATACAAATTTGTTATTTTATTGCTGAGATATAGCTAAATACAGAGTTATCTCTAAACACCATCGTCATCGTTTTTTAAGCATAGATCATCGATATTTATATTTATTAATATCGATGGCATAGATATAGTAAACTATTATTGTATCTATGGTAGCAACTAAGGACCGTTGAACCACAGATAAAATAACAAACTGAGTAGGCCTATAAACAATTTTTGCGTCGTAAGTTGTCCGTTTGTAGTTGTTTTTGTGATTTAATGTTTATATACTTTTAAGAAATTTCCCAATTCTTTTGATTAACTGTTGATATGGTCGTATAATCTATTTACGCGAAGTGTTTTTTTTTAGCAGCTCTGCTAAATTTAGTTAAAGAAAGAATTGATCAGCTGTGCTGCGAAATTGTTTTGTGTTGCGTATCTTAAGTACGCGAAATTAAATTACCTGGGTTTTGTTGAATGCTCTAAAACAGACACTGG
Source organism: Lumbricus terrestris (assembly GCA_949752735.1). Lineage (NCBI taxonomy): Eukaryota > Metazoa > Annelida > Clitellata > Crassiclitellata > Lumbricidae > Lumbricus > Lumbricus terrestris. The sequence goes on along the minus strand of OX457052.1, from coordinate 10,448,613 downwards.
CAACTTCTTTTAACGCCTAAGCTTTTAAAAGCAGCTCAGAGGCCGTATGCCAATCGCAGGCTAATTTTAGTCCAGAAGATAAGATGTTTTCAAGCTAAACATTACATTGCAATCGTTGAGGCAAACAAAGACAATTATTGTTACGATAAAACCTAATTACCCTAATACTTGCAATTCTATACTAAATTAAAAACTAAAGTATATTTCAAGTTTTAGAGATACGTAAAACTGTTAGTTGGTACAATATATCTATTTTCTTGGTGTGCAATATTTAATGCGAGATCTGAGATCTGTCACTTCTTCGTATGACGTAAGTACCGGGGTGACGCCTGAATGCCAGAAACCCAAATCCCCAAAAGGAATTTTGTCCAGATCCCAAATAGATATCCACACAAACATAAAGACATGAAAGTATGTTGACTTTGGACACTAAACTGTTATCAACAGCATTTAATAGGTCCATTATGCCATGTATTTAATTTGGCATACCTGGGAACGGCGGTCAGTGGCGGCGCTAGGGGGGGGGGGCTGGTGGGGGGCTGAGGCTAAGCCCTCCCTAAAAAAATGGCCATTTTAATTATTTTACATAGAAAATCCACAATTTTTGATCGATGACTAAAAAAAAAAAAAAAAAAAAAAAGGTCGTCAGAAATTTTGGCGGCGAAAATGGAAAATTTTCATGAGATTTTGGTCGATGACTAAAAAAAAAAAAAGTCGTCAGAAATTTTGGCGGCGAAAATGGAAAATTTTTCCGCGGGCTTCAGCCCCTCCGAAACTGAAATCCTGGCGCCGCCACTGACGGCGGTCCCAAATTATAAAATTCTATAAAACGATAGTGCTGAGTATTGGATGGGCAAAAAGTGTGGGTTTTTCATCCAGCCTCCATTTCTTAACCGTTTCTTCATCAATCCAGCTTCTATTTCAGATCTAGAAATACCTTCATCCAGCTTCTATTTCTCATGCGTTATTTTCGTCATTCCAGCTTCTATTTCGCCTGCAGAAGAACCTTCATCCAGATTCCAATTCTCTTGGGTTTTTTCATCAATCCAGCCGCCGGTACTTATGGGTTAATTCACCTGATTTATTTCTTTTTTTTCTATAATGACTCGGTAGACTACGCTGCAGCGTTGTTATCTTTAATAAATCCAACTTCTAGTCTGCCAAGAATCCTTTTCATCGATCCAGCTTCTCTTTAGGCAAGAATTTGTTCGATAAATCCCGCTTCTATTTCGTCAGCAAATATTTTTCATCCATTTTTCATTGAAAATTATTGTTCATCAATCCAGCTTCAATTTCAGCAGAATGACTGCACTAACCCTAAAACTAACCCTAACCGACCCTCACGACGCCTAACCTGAGCCCTAACAGACCCTCACGCGCTAAATCCCGCTTCTATTTCGTGAGGAAATATTTTACCCGGCAAAAGAAATAAATCAGCTGAATTAACCCATAAGTACCCAGCCGCCATTTCACCTGTAAAAGGTCTTCATCCAGCTTCTATTTCTCAAGCGTGGTTTCTATGCGCCCATCGTATACACCGCGCTATTACGACACGTCAGGTTGATTTATTTCCCAACGGAATGCCGTCAAAACAACGTAAACAATGACGTAAAAAGTCCGAGAAGCTTGTAAGTAAGTGAATAAGTAAAGAATGAAGAAAATAAGTGACTTAATGCAGCCTTAACTGTAGTTGACTCTTCCTCTGACGAAAATACATGCTTCAGAATTTGGGACCGCCGTTCCCAGGTATGCCTTTAATTTAACTCTGAATAATTTTCAGGGGTTCGACCATTTTCTAGTATAAAACTGTTTTCGGGAAATCGGGCATTTGTGTATTTCAGTGTTTTCAGGTTTAGGGATTTGGGTTGACCCACAAAATCCAGCGTGTTTGCTTTAATACTTTGAGTGGCAATTTGAAGTTCATTATCCAGAATGTCATCTGTTACTCTGCAAAGGTGTTTACACTTTGTTAGTTTCATTTTTGTGATGAACAGTTCACAAATATAAGTGCCTGTAAGCAGTGCAACCATTTTAAAGACATGAAATTCATTCAGTGTGAATATTTATATATAGCACCCATTTTAAAGATTTTAAGAATTTACCTGGGTTTTGTTGAATGCTCCAGAAGCACTGGAAATCTAAGTGAATGGCAGGAATTGTGCGAAAATGTAGAGTTTGCGAGGTTGAATCAGAGGTACCTCATAAATGCTAAAATTATAACTACTGCTATTAGATTTTCTTTATTTCCTGTTCCTATTTAAGTCATCTGTTAATGTGTCTGATCTTTTAGGTGATTTCTGGTTGACAGTGATTTTGAAGTGTGGGATACTATGTCGGGTTGCTTGGATAAATGCACATGTCCCGAATGGGAAATATGGAATACCGTGCGGGAGAGGAGGAACTTAATATCATCAATTGCGGCTGGAGCTATGGTGAGTTGAGTTGAATGCTGCGCTATGGTAAAACACAGGTTCTGCACAAGCAACACAACAAAAGCTGTTTGTCCCCCTTCCCCCTCATTTCTGCAACCTGGAATGAACTCCCTGTTATCCTTCATCATATACCTATTGGTCTTTCTGCCTCATTTCTCTCTCTTCTTAAGAATGTCTTATTTGACTGGGGTTGGACTTGGAGTGCTCCTGAGTAGAAACCGTGAAGGGACGCTATATATAAAATTGCCAGTAAATAATTTAAACTCGTTGGGTTGTCAACTAGTTTGTTCAATCCGTGTAGGGATTTTTAAGCCCTCTATTTCATACACTGTTTGCAGAACACCACACTCATTGTGATTAAGTATATTTGGTGTTACTGAATGGTTGTCGACCTAAAGCCAGTGTATTAGTGCAGCTTGCAAGTAGTGCAAAGACTTTTGTACAATAGTTGCTCTAAATTAGTCTGCCATCATAAAAATTCTGCAGAACTTCATGAATTTAAACAGTCGTTATTGTTATTATTGTTATTGTAGTTTTCCATTGTTATTGTTATTATTGTTATTATAGTTTTCCATTGGCTGGTGGATAATCATCGACGCTTCTGCCATGTATCCTAGCCAGGATCAGATGCATCATGCGTGCCACGTCTGCGGAGTTATTGGTACTGTTGCGCTATTCATGTAAGTAAAAACGTATGTGGGGCGCGGTGGTGTAGTGGGTATGGTCGTCGCCTTGTAGCCGAAGGGTTTGTAGGTTCGAATCCACCTCAGGCCGCCGCGTATACAGACCTTGGGCAAGTCCTCCACTCACAATTGCTCAGTGCTTCGGCGTGAAACTCCAATGCAGTGTCCGCTCCGTAGTCGGGAACGCCTCTGAGTAGAGAGCTTGAAGGGGCGCTACAGCAAGTGCACATACAAACAATTCAGTAATAGTAGTCATTTTATTCGCCATTTCTTTCTGTCTACATGTGTCAGCTAACTGATATTCTGCATGTTGACTGTGGCTTGGCTGCATCAGTTAATCCATTTTTCATTACATACCAGTGATGTAAAATGTGCAAATTAATTTTAAGGTAACTTTTCTTAAGTGGCGTGACTTGTGCTATAGTTCTGCTTATCTTGAAGTAAAGATTTTCAGTGATTATGCTAATGGAAATTCATTGGCTGGTCTTAATTGGAAATTCATTGACTGCCCCTAATAACCCTTTCTGGAGACCCCTTGAGCTTATTGAGCAGTATTCATGTCAATTCCTAGAAGTCTAACTTCAGTTAGACTCTCAAGACGTCCCTTTGTGAAATAAGAAGGTGTTATAAAATGTGCCGGCATGCATACAATGCCATACATACTTGCATATACGCTTGTTGTTTTGTTTTGTATACTATTCTGTAGACTAAAATTTATCAATTTTAACCCAATATTGTTGGAAATGTACAAAACTCTGATTTATTGGCTAAAATTTGCTGTCTTGCTCAACTCCTTGTGATGACATTATAATATTGTCTTTTGAAAAGACCAAACGCGTAAATTAATATTGAGGAAATGCTGATTGAGCAAACTATACAATACATTACAACTGAAATTTGATATCGACTACCTTATAAAGCTCAGAAGTTCACTTACGTCGCAATTGCAATTGAATTGCAGAGCAATTGTGTGTGAAGGACACTTGCTCAAGGTCCCTACACAGTAACCGCCTCGGACGGGGATCGAACCCACACTCTCCACGTTACAGGTCAACCGCTCTAACCAATCGGCTACACTGACCCACTTGCTCTAACCAATCGGCTACACTGACCCACTTGCTCTAACCAATCGGCTACACTGGCCCACTTGCTCTAACCAATCGGCTACACTGACCCACTTGCTCTAACCAATCAGCTACACTGACACACTTGCTCTAACCAATCGGCTACACTGGCCCACTTGCTCTAACCAATCGGCTACACTGACCCACTTGCTCTAACCAATCAGCTACACTGACACACTTGCTCTAACCAATCAGCTACACTGACACACTTGCTCTAACCAATCAGCTACACTGACCCACTTGCTCTAACCAATCAGCTACAGTGACCCACTTGCTCTAACCAATCAGCTACACTGACCCACTTGCTCTAACCAATCGGCTACAGTGACCCACGTGCTCTAACCAATCAGCCATCGTGCCTCGCTAGTGTTTGTTTACTTGAATCGTATGCTGCTCTTGGCCGTTGTCTGTAGAATGATCTGTGTTCTTTTGTTGCAGGATAAATTCAGTCTCCAATGGTGCAGTGCGTGGGGACAGTTACACGGAAGGCTGCTTTGGGCAGACAGGTTCATTTATTTGTTGTCTTAAGTTCAACATTGAGAGTTTAAGTATTTATTCGAAAACTTATGTAGTGCCCCTTCAAGGAAACTACTCAGAGGCACTGCATATCTATATATTATTGCCATTGTTTATAATCGTCATCATCGTTGTCATCATGACTGCTATCTCATTTTTGTGGCAGAGTAATTTTAAACAAATTTTATTTCATGTGTGTATATAAATATATTCGTTTATTTTAATTTAAACTGACCACATTATGATTACATGAAATGGTAGGAGCACGTGATAACAAGCTGTATTTTATGTAAATTGTATTAAATGTATTAAAGCATTTGTAAAGCGCCTCTTATAGGGTGACCATTCAGAGACGCTCCTAGTACTCAAGACCATGGGAGAAGAAAGAGATTTTGAGAAAAGCAAATGAGGAGGAGTGATTACGAGCCAGAATTTGGGAGAGTAGAGCGGTGGCAGCATATACCAAAGATGGTTAAACAAGAGTTGATTTTGTGACTGTATTATTATTATTATTACTGTTGACTTTTTATATAGCGCACCTTCAGGGTAACCTACTCAGAAGCGCTCCCAGTCCAACAACAGCTTAATAAGGCAGTTTTTTTAGCGAGAAAGAAACATAGTGGTAGAACTGTATGACTAATCGGTCCTACCACTGCTAATTTTTTCGATTAGCCCCTAGGGAATGGAAGGCTGAGCCAATTTTATGGGACTAGCATGTATCAAACGCATGTCTTTCTGTTCTGTGTGCCTGCGCATTGCAATTCAACCACTCTATGTATGGTCATCTTCGTTAAGTCACAAGATGTCTGTTCTTGATGCTCACAAAGTTGCATTCTCAACTTTCTTTGTCGAGGTCAGGGGCGGATCCAGGGGTCAATCTGGCTATGGTTCCCCATTTTAAAAGTCCATAGGACATGCCCCCATTTGGTTTCAACAGGCATTAAATCAATGCAGCGGCTATGTAATTTCATCGTTTGCAGAGATTTCGTCATCCAGATGACTGATGACTAAAAAAAAGGTCATAAGTTATTTTGGCAGGAAAAACTGGTATATTTTCCAGACATTTTGACGAAAGGATTAAAAAAGGTCATGAGATTTTTCTGACAAGGATATCACTGAAATTTGTTGCCCCTCCCTTTGAAAATTTCGGTATCCATCCTTGGTCGATTTAACTAACTATATAGTAATTATAATTGAAATAATAGTTTGGTTAAAGTTAGACGTGTGTGTTTGTTTTCTGAAGGTGCTCGTATCTGGCTGTTTGCTGGTTTCCTTCTTGGGTTTAGTTCGTTAATCGCTGCGTCATGGATTCTCTTCGGCATCTACGTTGTACCAGGTCGGCAAAACTGTTTTTCGTTTTCACACTATTTTATTGTCAAAACTGTTTTGGTTTTCACACTATTTCGTTGGCAAAACTGTTTTACTGCTACTGATGTGTTTGAGGGCAATTCTTGTTCTTCACTCGCAATTGCTTCGGCATGAAGCTCCTATTCAGTTCCTTGCTGTAGTCAGGAACTCTTCTGAGTAGAATCTTGAAGGGGCGCTATAACTAGTGCACATGCTTACATATCTACTCATTGTACAGCATGGTAGTCCATTGGGTTGTTAGCACACTGGGTCTGCTATCGAGAGCTGTTTGCCAATTGAGTGGATTTTCTTTGACAACTGACAACAGTTGTGGGATCAATAAATAATTTTGAATTTTGAAAAATTTGTGCTAACCGGCTCTTTTTTCATCAAACAGTGTAATTTGGTATTGGCTAAATAAGTTAAATTTATCAAGTCGTACAGTGTACTGGTCCTGTGCCCAGGCCCTTGGAATTCATCTTATTGTTGGGTCAAAGACCACAGTCTGAGGCTGCTCCTCTTAGTTTCATTTGTGATGTGGAAGCTGTACTTTCTTGCCAACGCGCAGCAGAAGATGAGTCAAAGTATAGAATATGTAAGGTTTTTTTATTTATTAAAATTGCTCTGCTGAGTGTTGTGAGAAGCATTGCATAATATCCTACCGTGTCGTATCTTGTATCAGTAATACTGATATATGATACGACATGATTCAGTATTTAAAACGTAATTTGTTTTCGCCGGGCAATGTTGAATTGCTCGTGTTGGATCAGTGTTTCAGTCAGTAGATCCAAGACCTTGCTGCATACCTTGAGGTTCGGAGACGTTACCGTAGAACAGTTTTTTTAAACAGACATGATTAATGAGCAGTTGTGTTTCCCTACCTTACCGTATGTGTACGGTTGGTGGAACTTCGTTTAAACTTCTAGTAATATTTGAAAGATATTGTGTGTTTGGCATCTTACTTTTGCTTCTGCCATTTTCAGGGAACCATCCTGACAAGTGGCCTGGCGTTGCTGTGTTTCTCCAGAATGCATTTATATTCTTTGGGTGAGAGGTTTATTTGCGTTTTAATTAATCTAATTACCTGTGTGACGCCTGCTGCCATCCTACTTATCTTCTATGGTCACCTTCTCTGTTAAGGGTCGCTCTTCTCTTCAATCAGCATCTGCTGGAATGTATGTTGTATCTCAGTGGCGTAGACAAGGGGGGTTTCGCAGGGCTTTTTTAACGTGCAGTTGTACACAAAATGTGCAGTTCTAAATGGATTTGTGCTGTTGTAGAAGCACTTCTGTACTGTTAAAACTAGCAAAAAGGGTCATTGTCATCCGATTGGAAGTAATTTACTATGGAAGATGGGAAAGGAAAGAAGGAGTTGTGCTGTTCTAAAGATTCATTAAAAACAGCCCTGGGGTTTCGGGGGGTTAAAAAAAACACATTGGCATAGGAAAACAGTTTTTTAAGGTTATTTATCCACTTAAATAAGAAAAAACAAAACAATTGCTTGTAATAACAATTGTTTTTCTTATTTTATTCCCTTTGCTACTTTATTCCCTTTTTATTTAATGTTGGGTTGGTGTAAGATAGGGCATCTGGCCAGGCCATAGAATCCCCCCCATCATAAATTCCTGGCTACACCACTGTTGTACCTGGTTTATGTCTTGTCCGGCATTCTTTCACATTTGCTGGTCCCTTCATCTGGAACTCTCTGCCTCCTGATGTTCGTAACTCTCATAGGGAGACTGTCATTCCCTCTAAACTGAAAACTTACATTTTCCAGTCTACATATAGATAGTTTTTAATGGTGGCCGAACTTCGATGTGCACTTCTGAGCTTTGTAAGGAGAGCATTATCAAATATCAGCTGTATTGTATTGCATTGTATTGTATTGTATTAGTATCAGATGATGTTCTGTGTTTTGCTGATCTGGCTCAATGACAGGCAAGCAGGAAGGCAGTGTTCTGTGAGAGGAAATGCCTGTGGTCAGAGCAAATAGTCAAAGTCTGCTCTCAGTCCCTTTGGCTCGAACTTCTACTATGCAGAACCGTGCTTTCTCTGTGTAGGACCCTCAACCTAGAATGGTTTCCTCTGATCCTCCGCTCTCTTTGTAAAAATCCTTCTCAGGCTGTCCTCTTTCATCTTAAAACAGTTTTTATTTGGCCGCGCTGAGGTAACTATGGGTACAAGAGTAAGCAAGTCAGTGTATCCTTTATTGTACCATTTGCGTGATGCGGTGGTGTAGTGGTGGTTTTGGTGGCTTGGAACTGGAGGGGTTCCAGGTTTGAATCCACCTCAAGCCACCACATACGGACCTTGAGCAAGGCCTTCACCTGCAATTGCTCGTGTGCTTTGGCGTGAAACTCTGATGCAGTGTCCATGCTGTAGTTGGGACTCGGGAGCACCTCTGAGTAGCGAGCTTGAAGGGTGCTATAGCAAATGCGAAAAATAAATAAATAAAGATACCAACTGCAATCTGCATTCGAGTGTACAGACATCATATATGCCTAATTACTTAATTCCCAGGGGTCATTCCACTCTGTTCCTTAAGAACCTAAAAACTGTTTTATTTAGCCGTGGTTAGTCCGGGAGCGCTTCTGAGTAGCCTACCTTGAAGAGGCGCTATATAAATTTCTGAAATAAATTGTATTGTTCATATATGCTACTCAATGTGAGTAAAATATTCTGACTGCAGACATTTTTAGGTGAGTAATGTATATTTTTGTCCTTTCAGTGGCCTTGTCTTCAAGTTGGGAAGGACGGAAGAGCTGTGGGGATAGATGGAACTGACCTTGAAAGTATCTGGAAAAGACCGTCGTTCAGAATCTTTGTTGTCTCGTCACGGAGACTTATTTTGCAGAAAATTATGTAGAACTGGCAGTTAGTACATTTGGTCTAGTGTTAATTTACTAAGTAATTTTATTGTATGATTCTATTGTTTGTGTGTTATATATCGCATATATACTTTTAAGCACCAGAGGAAGATTCCTCTCCAAAGGTATGGTTTAATGTTAGTGTAGGACACTGTAGGCAGATTTGTAATGGGGATTATAATTTGGCTGCTTTGGGTTTTTGCATCAGGCAGATTTGTTCAGGCAGCAGATGACTATAGGTAACCATTTACGAATGAAAGCTATGAAAGTCTGTGGTAAAGATGTGAACCATGCGTGCATATGAAAAATTTCTCTAGGTTTGTGAGATTAGGCTTTTTTAGCATTAGAAGCTCACAGGAAGAAGTCATGCTTATAGTCAATATTGCTTGTTATCTAGTACTGTATTCTTACATTCTTGGTGCTATTATTATTATTGCATAATAATTTTATATTGTAATTACTGACCGGGAAGATTTTTTCTTTGTTACTTTGTTTTATGAAATGGTTCAAAATATGTGTAAGACATAGACCAGTTACTACTAGTGTTGCTATTTTAAGTATTAATATTTCATGCTAGAATTAACTGTTTTGAAATTTTTGACTTGTCGTAAAATAGAAATCTGTTGGCTAGTCACGTTGAGAAATTTTTAAGGGTTCTTGAAAGGCTCTTTGTAATTTTTACCTGCAAAAAATAAAACATGCACGCATGCATACATAAAAATGTATTATTGCATTTCTGTATGTATGCGTGGATACCAGTAACTTGTTTCACGCTAGTCTTAATTTTTCAATCTCTTTGTGTTTTTTGTTTGTTTTGAAAGCATCGTTTTGCAAAAGTCTGCATTCTTGTTTAGTCTTTTATTTTGAACATAATGTAAGTAATTATCGAACCTGTGCACATCGTGCGTGAATTGGAGTTTGTGTCACAAGATCTTTGTCGTTATGGATCAGCTTGAGAATCTCTCAAAACCACAAATTATTATTCACTGGCTTAAATTGCTTGATCTTTACGGACTTGTCCGCTGTTATAATTGTATTGTTCTATTACAGAAACTGATGCTTTGTTTTTAAACTGTTTGCAGTTTGGTATTGCTGTTTGGCAGTGAATGAGCTTTTTGCTCGAATTTACAAACTTAATTTTTACGACTGCTTATCATTGTGTGATCTTCAACCTTGTAATCTGCATTGATGTGGCATAAAATGCCACATCATTTGTGTATATCCATGAATTAGCCCTTTGTAAACCCCGTGGGGTTGTTGTCTGTTAGCCCCCTTTGTGGACAAGGACAGAAAATATTTCATCAGCAAAATTTCTATAGCATCCACATTGTCAGCCATTTCATGCACGTCTGTAACATTGTATTTCACTGTAAAACTACTTCTGTGTTTCCAGCCATTTCAAAATATTTTGGTTTACAAATTATTTGTGTATGGTCTCGAGTTGGAACCACTTGCATTGTGCAACCCCTGTAGAATTATTGTGCCAACGCACTTTAGGGTCTTCCAAACATGCCAGATTTTGCGCTGAATAGACTCTTGTTTAAAGTGAAATTTTGTTTGACTTGACATGAACCATGATAGATACATGTATATCTAGAGACTATGTACGGTAAATGCTTAGAATCACACTATTGATTTGCTTGTTTAAGTCCATGTCTTGTCTAATGTGATATATCAGTCACAAATTTCTAATTGTATATAGCAGAATTTCATCTGTTTAAATGACGTTTTGCTTTAGTTTTCATCCGATGTATTGGCAATCCTTTCGAGAAAAGGAAAAGAAGTCAAAATAATTTTTTTATTTAGTGTGAAACTGTTTGAAATGTCAAAGATTTGTATTCATTTTTGCGATGTTGAACAAACTGAAAACAAGAATTCTGAGGTGGTTTGTGATTTCATTTACGGGGCATAAACTGCTAAATTGAAGCTACGCTCAAAACCTCTCTCAATATAATGATTTGCCAGATTTGCTGTGACAAAATATTCATTACTAGGAACGTTCTCATGCAAGAATCCATCCATTATTATTTAATATTTATTAGTTGTGAAGGGAAGGAGGAGCAACGATAAAGGTTTAGGTTGTAGCAGTAGTTTCACTTTAACGATGCTGTCTTAGCAAAGATCATTAACATCTCCCTCCTCCTTTATCCAGACTTGGGACTGGCATTGTCAGACTGTGAACAATGGAGGAGTTGGGTCAGGAAGTCGAATTGCCACCTCCAGTTTTTGGGCTAACACTCTGCCCTAAGTATTAAATCATTCAGTTTTAAAAGTTGCCCTACGAGTACAAAACGCAAGCTATGGGTTTGTGTAGCCTATACAAATTCGTATGAAACAGAATCACATTGTGTTTAGGGACTTTTCCGCAAGCGTTTGAAAACCATTCTCTTTGATTGTGGTTTGGTGTCAGGTCGGGAGCGCCTCTGAGGAGTTCTCTTGAAGTGGCGCTATATAAATGTACAATTACAATTATACCACAGAACCACATCTGGTTATTCTGGCAGTGCATTCTTGCAAAGGTGTTAAAAGGGCTCAACCATCAAATATTAGCCGCATCTCTAACAAATATAAAGTCATCATACAATTATTGTGATGGTCAGTCATGATCTTAAACACTGAAAAATTAGTACAGTGGTTTAGACCTAAGGGCAGTGATTCCGTTATATCATACTGTCATGTGTGTGTGAGAGAGAGAGAGAGAGAGAGAGAGAGAGAGAGAGAGAGAGAGAGAGAGAGAGAGAGAGAGAGAGAGAGAGAGAGAGAGAGAGAGAGAGAGAGAGAGAGAGAGAGAGAGAGAGAGCGCGTCAAGTCATCAACCGAGAGGTCAGCGTTTCAAATCCCTGTCCGTACAGAAATCTGTTTCGGTTACTGCTGTTTCATCTGCCCCTTCCCCCAGCCAACTCGGGAGGTAAAAATGAAGTCGATAGACATCCATAGATTTAATTACAGATAGACATAGATTTATAGATACAAATTATACAATACTTACTTACGTTTATTTCTCTGGTTAGATTACATTAGTTTTCGACACACACGCGCACACACACATACACACACACACCGACACACACCGTCACACACAAACGTACACACACACACACACACACACCGGCGACACACAAACACACACACACACAAACACACAAACACACACACCGACAAACACAAACACACACACACAGCTGGTCTAAAAGCACTTGACAGGTATAATCAATCAGTTAGCAAGTGGCGCCAACGACGTCCTACGCGAATTCATTGGCCGCCGGAGGTTAAGTCAGCGTCGTTGGGCGATAAATTGAAATCGACTTTTAATCAAGTTTTTAAATCCGTGTATTGATTGATCGATGCTGTCTTCAAGGTAAAATTGAAAGTTTTATTGCTTCTTAATAGCTTGTTTATGTTAACGAAACGTCTACGAACTTGGCGGAATCCTTTGTAGATATTGATATTATTTGAAACGTTTGTTTCATGGGAGCACCCGACTACTGTGATGATTGTTTGGAATTTAAAACTTTCATAATTTCGGGTTTGCCTCACGGACAGGCATACCCTGGCTCTTGTACCAATGAAGGGGTCTTGCATAATATGCCGAAACAGCATATAGGTCTTGCTCTGAACTTTGGAAATCAAATTTAGTAAGGAAAGTTTTATTCTAAAATACCAGGAAAATCGCTGGTGGCCAGGCTAGCCGACTAGGTCTAGCTCCCTTTGTCACAGTTTATGAATAACCTTCCTCTCAACTTTTAGCATTAATCATGTACAGTTCATTAAGCTTGTACATAATGCACAGTCTAGAAAGGAAAATTAAAGCATGAATTTGCTCACATGAGGCTGTATAAACTTCTCGTGTCCATGATCAATATTATCTTGCAGATGATATGCCTCAAGGCATAGACTAACAAAAGGCAATTAACATAGCCTACAACTATGTGCATATTTGTTTTATACCTGAAAATATGTAAGCTGAGTGGGCACTTGTATATGCGTTCACCAACACTAGTAGCTTACTTGTTCAACGCAATGCTGTTGAACATTGTCAGCAGGCAGTGCCTTAAGTGTGGAAAAATAAGTGCCTGGACACCCATTACCTCTCCAAAATAAGTGCCTGGACGCCCCTTACCTTTCCAGTCTGTGCTCGCCAAGAAGCGGCTGGACGGCGTTCACATTTTAAAACAAGTGCATAGACGTCGTCCATGACCGTCCAGGCACACTTTAAACCCTGGCAGGGTATTAAAGGTTTGCAACGATTCTCCACCATTGTTCTGGGATGTCACTTGGAGTAATTGGGCACCTTGAATGAGTTTTTCGTTCAGCTGCTTGCCACATTGGCCACATTGTATGTACATGGACATTTATATGGCGCCTTACAATAACCTCATGAAGGTGCTTTCCTAACTATATGCTTTTGTCTTTACCTATATGCGTGATTGTCTTCGCATCTTCTACCGAGTTGCTGTGCTTGTGTGGCGTTGCCTTCTTGATTGTGCTCCATCATACATGTCTGATCTTTGTTGGCCTGTCTCTGACCTCGCAGCTTGTTGAGATCTTCGCTTTTTGGCAAGGGGAGCTTTTGGTTCCACAAACTTCAAATAGCACCCAGCCTTTTCAATTGTGGGTTCCCCATCTGGAATAGTCCCCTCCAGTAGTTTTGCAATTGATGCCTAAGCTAAACTCACCTGCTTTTTATAAGTCGCTCAAATTTTACTTTTTAGCTTGGCTGGGCTGAGAGCACCTCTGAGTTGGTCTCTTGAAGAGGCATATACTTCTTGGAATGAATGTGGTTTGTCTAGAAAACACTTGGTTGCAGTTCCGGATTCCCCCACCTTAAAATTGTAGTGGTGATAAAGCAGATATCCTGGTCTTAACGGAAACGTTTCAGGCATGAGTCTAGGTTTTAACTTTTAACTGATTTGCAGGACTTTTCACTCTCTCCTTGGCCAGGTTACTTGCAGGAAATTTATTAACATATTTCTAAACAGGTATACACATATCAGACTGTGCCTGTCCAGCATAGCTTTGTTGAGATGATACATATAGCAATGTCTACCCAGTATGAGAATTGTAGGAAATCACCAGCAGGTGTCAGATGTTGATTTATGTGGAGTTGGGGTATGCAATGAAGACTTGTACAGGGGTCCTAGGAAAGACTGGGGGGTTAACCCTCTCAACCCCTGGCAATTCTCACCCTGATGTCTGCCCAGTATATCTTCTGCTTTGCATTATTCACACATTATTCATCATCTATCTTGTTTAGCATTTATCAATGATATAATATCATTGACCCTGTGAAAGCAGACTGCATGCAGCGTTGAAGTTTTTTCAGATGTTTCCCACTTTTCTGCTTTACTTTAAATTACTTTGATTTCCTTATTATCAATAATCTGCTGCTTTTAATTGCACACATTTTCATGTAAAGCGTCCAAAAAATGAATTCCTGACAACGTTTCTAAATTTCAGATAGCAGCAGAATGTGTGATCAATTGCCATATAACTTGCCCTGCCTTGCTTGTCACTTTATGGTTTTTTAATTATAGCCTCCACTTAATTGGTCAGCTGGGCAAGTCAGCTGGTGATTCAGTCAAAGTAAGTAAGTCAGTCAGTCAGTGAGTCAATCAGTCAGTCAGTCGTAAAGTGACAAGATAGGTAATACAAAAAAAGGTAAAATTAGTTGTTTATCAGAGCTCAACAAGACATGCATTTCCTAAATTATCTGACGATTAACTTGGAAAGACTGTATTTTGTAGCAAGTGTTTGGTTACTAACCATCATGTTGTTCTTTGTCTTTGAAGGACCACCAATAAAATAATTAAGCAATGCAATTTAGAACTAGTGGTATTATTAATCAGCAAGGACAGATTTACATCACTGTTTGTCCACGATGTTTGCTGTAGCGCATTTCGTTAAGTCTTAATTTTTCTTTGCCATGGCGGCTGTAGATCATTGGACCTACTTGAGAAATTCATTACTGCTCGGACCTGATGCCTGAATTGGACCGGTGTAGTGCTTCGTTTTATCCTGAAGTACTATTTGCCTATAGTTGTGGGCTCGGCATGTACTGAAGATTTATGCCGATGAATGAACGTACCGGCTGGTCTCTGATCTCTCTACCACTTGGAAGGCTTGAGGTATGATCACAGACAGAGTGATTGCATTTTTTTGCGATGATCAGAGATAGCAGCTAGAACAAGACTACACAAAGGAAGGTCTTGATTAATAGCGGTGCTCAAGTGTGCCAATCGCCAGCTCTTGTTCTGACCGATTGCAGTCATATTTGCCGGTGCTTATTAGAGGTGGAGTATGCCGTTACCTTCTCAATGCCCTTTCATGTCTTTAGCAGTAAACAGCAATGCGTATTGTGTTCGTGACAGACGCCTGGGGACAACAGTGGTGCAGTGCACACTGTTGCGTGACACTTTCATTTACTTTGGCATTTTCATTGATGTAGATGTATTCATGTGGCCTGCAGGGCTTTTTTTAACGTGCAGTTGTACACAAAATGTGCAGTTCTAAGTGAATTTGTGCTGTTGTAGAAGCACTTCTGTACAGTTAAAACTAGTAAAAAGGTCATTGTCCTCCGATTGGAAGTAATTTGCCATGGATGATGGGCAAGGAAAGAAGGAATTGTACAGTTCTAAAAATTCCTTAAAAACAGCCCTGGTGGCCTGCATAAAAAAGCGAGTTTAGCAATACGTATGAGGAGGTCATTCTGTAGTTAGTTGTTCAGTGAAAGCTGATGTGATTATTTTGAACCAGGCACGATTGGCTAGCCTACAGTTTTCACGTTGTGCAAATTTTATGAAATGTTGCCAACTTATTGATGTTAAGTGTGAAAAGGTTTCAAGAATTAAACTGATGGATGTGGAGCGGTAATTTATTAAGGAGGAAACTAATTATTCATTCATTCATTCATTCGGATATTTATATAGTGATAGCACTCCTTCAAGTAAAAAACCTACTGCAGAGGCGCTCCCAACTCCAGCGCGCCCAAAAAGAACAGTTTTAAGTTTAGTAAGGAAGGATCCTGGTAGAGTCCCTGGTAAGCGTAGCTCAAAAGGAAGGCCATTTCAGGGCCAACCACAGAAAAGGCTCGATTCTTCATGGTACGTAGTAGTACGAGCAAAAAGAACTAAGAGGAAGGACTCCTTTATCAGCAGAGCGTAGCTGACGACGTCCTTGGATACCCAATGTAAAGCTGCATAGCTCTCGGAGGTAAATTGGGACGAGGCCCTGATAACATCACCATACCAATGCAGCTACCCCGAACTCAATACGCTGGGGAATAGGGAGCCAGTGAAGTACCTCAAGCATGTAGTTTGAGACACGACCATATTTTAATAGGGATTTGCCCAATCAGGTGGTGTGCAGCAGAGCGCAACACCCGATCAAGACAAGTCAATCTGCTGGATGGGAGGCCAACGTAGAGCGAAGTGTTGATGATTATATGCTTTGCAGACTCTTTTTATGTTGTGCACTGGACTAGTTTTGCATGGCTAAGACATCCACTCAGTATGAACCCATCATTCCACAGGTATGAACCGCTCTTAGACAGCACCATGCTTTCTCTGCTATTGAACCCAGGTCCATGTGGCAGGGAATGGGGCTTCAACTGTCTACATGCCTTATGCCTATAGGGTTTGCTCATATGTGTTTTAATTGCAGTCTTAAAACCAGTACTTTTCAGCCGGGGTTGGGTCAGGAGCGCTCCTGAGTAGTGACATTGAAGGAGTGCTATATAAATCTCCATAATGAATGAATGAGTGAATGATTGTTGATCTGTGTTTTAGCCTCGACTAAACCTAATTATAGTAAGAGCAAGGCATTTAGCATTTTCGGACTGCAATGGGAATACTCCTAAGGAGATTCTTAGTCGTGTTTGCTTATTCGGAATATGTTTGGTTGCTTCCAGAATAAGACATTGTCACAAAAATCTCCTAAGGAGACCCTGGAGGATATTTAGTATGGAATTATTTTTCATACTTTTTGCTATGAAAATTTTGTTTACTTAAAGGTGACGGGCCATCCATAAATGATGTAACTCAATTTGGGACGATTTTTGACCCTCACCACACATCAGCAAAAAGTCATATGATATCTAGTAAGGGAACGTCGCATATTGTCAAAAATGTGTGACCCTCCCTGGACGCTCGTGACGTCAATTATGGACAGTCCCTGAGCAAAATTGCTGAAGGCGACCTGGAGACTTTACAATTTGCTTAAAATGTCAAATGCAAACATTACAGCAATTGAGAATCTTGCAGCTGCTTAGGACTGCATCTGCTCGGCTTCACAATATGTGTCTATTGTTATACCTTCGCATCTATTGTATACCTTCGCGACCTGCTGTTCAACGAAGCTTATTTGTCTGCTGGGTTGTTGATGGCTTGCTGCTCTGTCCGTCGACTCGACTAAATTGATTTTAAATTCGAGTTGAGATGTCTAGCGTGGCTTGCGGTTGAACTACTTTTTTCACCGCGTTGGAAGACATAAATTTTCTCCACAGTGTGTATATGCGATTCGATGAGGAGGAAGGTGTTTGATTTGGAGCCTGCTAGCAGGGTAGGGATTTTCTTTCGAGGACGTTGAGCTAATTCAGGTGTGGGTGCGTCAAAAGATTTGTGGCATATTTCTGTGCGGTTTAGAACATCTGTTAGCGTTGGGGTTGCCTCGTTTTGTGGATGATAACTGTTCGAGTGAACTATTTGTGCTTAATGCTGCTGGGAGTTGCAAAGTCGAAGTGCCGGTAAGGTTGTAGTACCTTTGCTCTGTGAGGTTTTTGTCGTTTTATTAGTTGTTCATTTAGTAATTGTGCTGCTCATTAATTTATTAAGTGAGCTTATGCTTTGTGCTTCTAATGTGAATGTGGTTTTTGTGGGCTTGCGTGCATACATACACAGGTATGTGCTTTAAATGGAGACAATTACCAATTGCTGCCAGATTTTCAGGGCTCCCAACAGTGAATGATGATGCTGATGATGATGATGATGATGCTGCTGCTGCTTCTGCTGATGATGATGATGCTGACGACGATGATGATGATGCTGACGATGATGCTGATGCTGATGATGATGATAATGCTGATGATGATGATGACGATGACGATGACGACGACGACACGGATGATGATGACGACGATGACGGATGATGATGATGATGATGACAACGATGATAATGAGCAACTCCATTAAACCATTTATGCCTAAAAACTAATTTTTTCCAAACTGATTGGATAGCTGAATACGGGTAGTGTTTTAGATATCTTATGTTGTCAGGACGAAAGCTATGATTAATGATATGCTATGATTATATTTTCTGGCAAGTAGGATTTGTCATTTTCCATTGTCATATAAACCAAAGTGCAGCATAAATTGTTGGTCATTAAAAGAACTTTTTTAAATATAAAATTTATATTGGATTTGGACTTAGGATTTTATGCTATTCTAAAACATTTTGACATTGATTGGATATAGAAATGATGTATGCTTGTTTGTTATACCTTGTATGTACACCAAAATGCGGATAGCAATTGGTATATTAAAGAATATTCTTATCTTATCTTATTCCACATATTAAATGTGAATAAATGTGTTACATTTCTTTAAAGGATCCTGATATTAGAAACTCAACTTGGCACTGAATTGTGCATTAAGGATATCATGACATGCATGACTTGCTTTGCAAATGACATGTATACACACAACTAACCCAGGCAATAATTGTCACACCCTACTTTTAGGCTTCAACTGACGTTGCAATGTTTCTTCAAGTGTTTAGTATGGAATCTTCTGGTTTGTGCTAGTCTTAAGTTTTCTGTTTGCTTGGCTGTTTTTATATTTACTCATGGTTTTGAAGAAACCATTCAGTAATGGCTGCATTCTAGTCAAGTGCCACACAACCGCCATCACCATAGCACCAATTGCTTTTATATACATGTAGTGCCGGTGAATAAGCAGGTCTCATGACATGGCTTTTGTGGGTGATGAGATATTCTCAAAGATTTACATTACATTACTTTTTTGTCCAGTCTTTTGTTGCTCGAATGACCCAACTTTACAGACAGACAGAGATAGACAATTTGAAATTATTTACTTTTTACATCTAAGTCACTTGTTGGGATCCTTTGCAGTGAGTCTATTTTGGTCTCTAGATCAAGCATTTAAGAGTCGGATTTGTTGACTGTGTGCTTAGCTTAAGGGCACTTCGAGTACTGTAACGGAATAATTACATTGCAATGTGTATGCTGGGCTAAGAAAACTATTATCTGGTATATATTACATTTGTACTTAAAATTGTTACTTATAAATATTAATTTTGGGCCCAAGAATTTTATATCAAATAACTCTTACAAATTTCATTTCTTGTAGGGACATGTATTTCTCAAATGAGGACTTAAACAGCTACATAATGACACTATAGTTAGCTGAATCCTTGAGAGTACGGTGAAAACGTATGGAATATCAGACAAAAATTAAATTAAGGAAAATAATAATAGACAGTAAATAAATAGGTAAAGATACATAAAAAATTAAAAAATGATAAAACGATGCGAAAAATAACAAACGAAAAAAAACACGTTTTTGGTAGAGAATAAAAACGAAAAAACTTTTTTACCACTATGTATTTGTGCAGGTTCAGTGTTGGTTGTACATATATTTGTGTGGGTGGTGGTTGTGCATATCTTGTGTGTATAGAGCCATAGTGGTTGTACATATATTTGTGTTGGGTTCAGTGTTGGTTGTACCTATATTTGTGTGGGTTCAATGTCCGTTGTACACATAATTGTGTGGGTGTAGTGGTATTTGTGTAGTGTGCCTGATAGGTGAATACTTGAGTTCTTGACAACTTACTGTTTTATTATAACAATGGAACCAAGGGTCAGTTTGAATTGTATCAGAAAACCAGGTCAAGTGTATCACTCATTTATGCCCTCCAGTTATACATGTACCATTCTGTTTTAATATGCCAAGTGATGTTAAATATGTCCTCAAGGCTACTAAATTAGCATGCTGATTAAATTTAGCATGCCGTTGTGATTAATGTATGGTGCAAGAATTGCAACTGTGTAGAACTAAATATTCACTGTTTCAGCATTGATCTATTTTTGCATGTTGTCTGGTTTGCACAGTGGGACTGCATAATAGCACGTTCTCTGGCGTTTTTTTCCTTAACAAGACGTCTGCTGAGTGACATTGAGTTAGCAGCAGCTGTTTCTCCACAGACATATGTTAGAAGACAGACAGCCTAGATGCTGTGCGTATTAAAGTCTTTGCGTCAGGGCTAAATTTAGGATTAATTATACGACGGTTCGAATCCACTTGGTAGAGGTTTATGGGATGAAAAGTATTTTATTGTATTTTTTTGGTATGCTAGTATTATGCTTGGGAACAACTGTCTTGCTGGTTGCCTTTCTGGTATTAACGGACATGGTTATACTCTATAGTTTTGGTTAAGTTGTATTATTTGGAAGGTTAAATTTTTTGCGATATATTATTATTCTGGATCAGCAGGTTTTTAAATTTTATTTTTATTGCATCCGCAGGCAAAAAATTGATTGACGGTGTGTGACCAGCAATGGTCAGATGAAAAAAACAGTCATGCGCAAAGTCCTTGAAATTAATTTTTTTGAGGAACACCATGAATTTAAAGAAATTTGTTAAAGAAATAGAAGCATGTGGTGGACATAAAAATAAATTAAAGTTTGGCATAATTCTGTAGCCTCGTAAGAATTGTTTATACTTACAGCCGTTTGAAAACCGCTCTTGAAGATTATGTCTGATTACATTACGAATCAGGGCCGGATTACAAAATGTGAGGGCCCTGTTCGGGATTTTTTTGCAGATCTTCGGCCGAAAAATTGTGATGACCTTTTTTAGTCGTTTGGTCAAATATTTCATAGAATATACCGATTATTTCCCTCCAAAAAAGTTGATGACCTTTTTAAAGTCGTTTGGTTGAAATTTGCTGAAAATCTAAAATTTTTCGGAAAATTGTTTTTTCCTGCATGTGTGGGGCCTCCTAAGGTGTGGGGACCCCTGTTCGGCCGAACATGCCTTAATCCGGCCCTGTTATGAGAGAAGGGTTTAGGGTAGCGTGGCACGAAGAGCCCACGGATGCAGGATCGCTTCCCTCCCAGATAGATCCACTCAACCTTCCATTCGGCAGATGGCATTGGTAAAAATGAGGAGTAGGACGTGATGGGCTCCTTGCATGGCTGGCAACAGTTCAATTCGACTCCTGTAATAACTTGTGGTCATCCATTCATACTATGAATTGTAATCATCATGCGTTGTGTTAGTTTTAAATTAAACAAAGATTATTGTTATTATTACTTTTATTATTATTTGCTTATCATGAAGTGCAGCTACACTGGTAGGGCGCCCGTTAAGCCAATGAGAAAATTTTAAATTCGTAATTTCTACACGGTACCCTCTGAAGTTGTTACACCTGGTCTGTGAAATAACAGAGTGAAATTGCAGAATTTTATGTTAATATTTACTGGGAGCTCAACATGACTAAAGTTTATGCTATATCGCAATCTTTCGTACCTTTTCCAGTTTCGTTGTTTACAGCATTTTGTTTCACATTGCACATGTTACTTAGGCCTACTGTGTTGTTATTATTCTATTTAGACTAATTAATGTGTTTAATATTACTGCTGCTCTCTCAGTCAACATTTTATCCTTGGATTCTTTCAGCTAGTTCATGTATAAAAATGAGTCCTTGTCATTGCAAAATCACAACAAACAGCTAAGGTTTTAATTAGGGCTGTTGTTCGATTAAAAATTTTAATCGAAATTAATCGCGCGATTAATTTTTTTAATCGCAATTAACTGCAAATTAATCGCAATACATTTCCTTCAAATATATTATTCTTACTATTTTCTAAGGACCCCTGAAGTATAAAATTTGAATGACTTGATGCATTCTTTCTATTGCAAACATAGTCAATAGCCTCGGGCTTAGACCTATTGAATTCTGCCTTTAGCTTATTGAACAGGTTTTTTTCATAATAGACAGAATTGAAACACTGTTCAAATCAGTCAACTGCTCAAAATCCGTAAATTTTTTTCATTTGAGACACCTGTAATTAAAATGATATAGGCCTAAATGTGAAAATTAGCCTTCTGGACAAATACCGTTTTCTGACTATCAAAATTGTATAAGCAGAATAGTTTATTTACATTGGTCGGTTAAAGGGATGCTTGAATTAGTTAACAATACTACAATAGTAGGTCTACTACTGAGCCTCATTATTTAGTCGCAATTTGTCACAAGAGGTTGCGGTTCTTGCGAAACATCGTCTGAGTTGTCCTTCTGTAAACATCATTTGAAACCTGAATCGATTGATCTTGTCATCTCATGGAGTTCAACCAACGGGGTGAAGAAACAACCTTAGTGGACGATGTGATGCGGCCGATGTCGACGGCTCATCGTAAGCGTTTAACGCATGTTTTGGTTCGCATGTAGGCGATAACTGAGCAAAGAATTGCTACGATAATACTCAAATTCTTTTTTGGAATATTTGCCAAAGAATGTATCACTAGTGTTAAGTATGAGCCTTCCGTTTAAAATGACTTTTTGCCTCTGATTCCATTTTAATCAGATAATTATAATTAACGCGTTCGGTTAATTCGTTAAAATTTTTAATCGCAAAATCTTTTAACGCGTTAATCGCAGGCGTTAACGCGATTAAATCAACAGCCCTAGTTTTAATCTTAATTTTAAAATAACTGGACCCGCTACAAAACCACAAGAAGCACTAAGTTGTAAAGAAATTGCATTTAAAGAGAACAGAAAAATGTAATATTCACAAAAGGTTACTGTTAGTAGGTTTTAGCTTATTATGGTCAATGTCCATACAGTACTCACAAACAGAGTAAAATTGCTATATCTATTAATTGTGCAATTAGCATTCTGCAATCTGCACCATCACTTTCATTTAGTTGCAACATGTTCCTTTTGTTAAAAAATATGCAATCCTTTTTTATTTAGTGTGCACACTGTTCTGCGCAATTGGGGCAATGATGCAGTAACTGTTGTATTTAGTGTGTCAATGTCATAGTTGTCATACTAAAGCAGCTACAGTATATCTAAATCACTGATAGTGCTTTCAGTCTTTTGGATTTAAAATCTTAGATTGATTACTTAATTACCAATAGAAAGTATGGCAGAAATAGCTGCTTCACGGCTTGTAACAGTCACACGTATAGTTCCGCTGACATTTGGTTGATTGATCCGGTATCAGAAGAAATACATGTGAAAGCAAGCTTCCAACTTACAATCAGGTGTTGTCTGTCTTTTTCCATCGGCACAAGATTCTTGCTAAGACAGTCAGAGACAGTTCAAGGTCTGTTGTACATGAAGTTCTTCACATTTGGTCAATGGCCCGTATCCCAACAACACTTGATAGGAATGCCATTGAAAAGTTGGAGGACATGTTTTATAGATGGGAGAAACTGAATAAGAACATGCATCGCAGAACTGAGCTAATGAAAGTACTATGATCTGAGATTTGGAAAAACTTTTGACATGGCACATACAGATGCTATGTCAATGACCACCATTGCTGAAGACAGGATTTCCTAGGATGACCAACACTGTCCACGCATAGGCTAAATGGGTGGTGTAGACACAGCTTTGGCTAGAACAGAGGGCAGAAAGTTAAAGAGATTGAAGTGAGAGCATTATCTCAGAAGTAAAGAAGATGACAGAAAGAGAGCGAATATCACAGTTCAGAAAGATGATGAATTGACTTCAGAAGAAGAATTGGCCACTATAGCTGCTAAAGTTCAGTCTAATCTAGAACCACGCTGCTCACATAGAGCTACCAAACAAGAACCTTGGGCATGACATGTCTAGTTTCAACGTCAATCATGAATCCATCAGAACAGCAAGACTAAAGTTTCGTCAACATACCGCTCAGGCTGGAAAAGCCATTTTCGAACCGTCCGTACCTCTAGTCGTACATTGGGATGGCAAAATGTTACCAGATATTACCAATGAGCAGGTTGACGCAGTCTTGGTATCAGGTTTGCATGTGGAGCAGCCTCTTGACGTGACAAAACTTCTGGATGGTAGGGGAAGCAACTAGCAATGCTGTTGTTTCAATGATGCGAGAGTGGGGAATAGAAAATCTAGTCAGGGCCATGTGCCTAGACACCCTAGCTTCCAATATGGGCAGACAAAGTGGGGTTTGTGGTGTGAAGATTTCGAGCTAAACAAGAAATATGTTAACAGTCTAGTCTGGCAGTGGTAAATGGCAGAGTAGAGTGAGCTGTGTAGCTGATATATGACTTCAACACCTCCATTACAACAAGTGATGAACAGAAACAATTTCTCAAGTCACAGAGCCAAGTGCCCAAAAGCGAGAAAGTCACTACTTGTCGGTGATGATACAACAACAAAATACACTGACAACTAGACCCTTGTGACTTACAGCTTAAAAACGAAAATAAATGCTGCAATGTACTTTGTTGTGGCAGTATTGTTATTAGTATTCTGAATAGTTCTGTTTTGATTAGCATTTGACAGTGCTGTATTGATTTTGCATTGAAAATATTTGAATGATAAATAACTGTGAAATAAGTCAGAATAGCATGCTGTCGGATAATATTTCGCTAACTTCACATATGTTGAGCTCCCTCTAAACATGCATCCAAAATTCTTAAAAAATTACCTGGAACTTCTCTCATGATAGACAACAAAATGAGAGGGTACCACATAAGAAATTCAGAAAATATTTTTTAACGGGCACCCTAAGCTGCTACAGTGTAAATGAATGTCAACGATTGGCAAAAGGAAGAACAGAATTTAATATTATAACAGCTATTATTATTGCTATTATTATTATTATTATTATTATTAAATCACAGTTCAGTTATGTGTTGTGCACTGAAAAGTAGTCTGGATCAACAATTTTTTAATTCGCTATCTTTTGATGGCAGACCACACGCAGAAAACACTTCCAAGTGGCAATATATCATGACCTTGATACACACTGATGTTATTCCTAGCATGATACAAGCTGTAGAGCTGCTGTTGAAATGAGTATGCATAACCATAAATGTGTGTGTGTACAGATTCCTTTCATGTATGTTCGTGTGTGCTCGTGTGTGTGCGTGCGTGTGTGTGTGTGTGTGTCTTCTGTGGTTCTGTATGCAAAGCATTCATGTCTTTGAGTAGGTGCTCATCTTTCTGATATAAAGCCAAGCAGACCTTCAGATTTGCTGAATCGCTGTCTGGCCAAACAATAGCCAAACCGAAGATTGCCATTATTGACCTAACGGTATTTACTTGGGTTTCAAGTTGTGTTGTAGAAGGTATTCATGATGTTGATTGGAATCGATGCAATTTACGCGGATTGATCCTTGGTGCTGGTTGTTATTGTTGCTGCTGTTGTTGTCGTTGTTGTTATGGTGATGATGATATTATTATTACCCGATAATATTGTTAAATTTGCAATGCACTCGTGATCACGCTGAAATGTGAATCGGAGGCATGGATAGTCGGCCGCCAGGAGAAAATGCAGACTTTTGATACTATTATTATTATTATTTTTTTAATTTTTAGATTGCATTCTGGAACGGCTAGAACTCGTCAAGCACAGGTGCCTTGGAAGGCGATGGCGTTGAAGCGTTGGAGATTATTATAATATTATTATTTATATTATTATTATTATTATTTTGTAACATGCGCAAGGTCACAACAAAATGTGAATCTGAGGATAGTCAGCCGTTAGAGGAAGATGCAGCTGATCCATGGGGTTGAAGACCAAGGAAGTAGTGAGTTTGGAGCTACTTTTTGAAGGAAGGAAGTGACATTGAGCTTCGAAGAAAGAGCAGAAGCCGATTCCATTCCCTGGGTGCAGAGACATGGAATGCACACGAGCCCATAGCAGTTCTGCATCGAGGCTTCAGCTAAAAGACTTGTGCCCATTGAATGCATGCAGCATTGTTTAATAGCGGGATATTCATCCCTTAGGACTTTCCTTGTTGCCATCCTATTATGTGATGCATGCTAT
The DNA here is from genome assembly GCA_949752735.1 of Lumbricus terrestris. Classification (NCBI taxonomy): domain Eukaryota; kingdom Metazoa; phylum Annelida; class Clitellata; order Crassiclitellata; family Lumbricidae; genus Lumbricus; species Lumbricus terrestris. The sequence continues at coordinate 10,422,627 of OX457052.1, read as the reverse complement.
ACTTTGACTCATTGTTTTATGGTCGATGGTTACAAAATAAATGAATTGAATTGCAACGAGGAGGAATGTAAAATGTTAGTAGTGACTGAAAGTATTGACTGAAAGTAGGAAGGTGTGTTGGTGCTGCAAGCTTTGTAGCCTTTGTAGGTCAAACAGGCCAATAAAACGGCCTTAGCATAATCAAGGCAAGAGTAGACAAGAGAACAGGCAATGGTTTGAGACGTATTCATAGTCAGGACAGACCAAGGGCGGATACAGATATTTTCGGGGGCAAAAATTTTCGGACTTGGGACAGGGAAAAGTTTCGTCTTGGTCGCCAAAAAATCTGATGACTTTTTTAGTCATTTGTCTTGACTTCCCAAGAAAAAAATACCGTTTCATCCGCCAAAATAGTTGATGACCTTTTTTGTTGTACGGCCCTTGTATGCAGATCTTTCCGAGCCAGAATAGCTGGTCTAAAATTAAAAAAATTATAAATGGGGGGGGGCCGGGGCCGGATTGGCCCCCATGATCGGCCCCTGAGGGCCCACTTCATGTGACGTATTGCTCTCGTCGTCGTTGGTGCCCTATTCGTCTCTCCGAGCATTGGCGGCATCATGGACAATCTTTCTCCAGAGATCCTTCTGCTGTGTTGCACGCACCACCCGTTCCATCGACAGTCCCGTCCATCACGTCGTCCGTCCACTTCTTCCAAGTCTTCCTCTTGATCCCTCAGTGGTCTATCAAATTGCTCTATTGTGATAAAAACAAGATTTACAAATTATATGCTTGTTATGTGTGATCGAAATGTGAGCTTATTGTCTAGGGATACCCCAGGTGTTTTGACAGTATCTGATAAGGACGCCTTAGAAAATGCAGACTTTTGATAGCTAGCCAGGTGCTTGAAGGTCATGGATAAATTAGTGAGTTTTGAGCTCCTTGTGAAGGAAGGAACTTGAACTAAGAAGATACAGACAGAGAGGGAGGGAGAAGCAGTTGATTTCACTTCTTGGAGAGCTAGGGGTGGGGAGCACAGGCATGGAATGTGCATGAACTTAAGGTTCAACATCAGAGGCGCAGCTTAAAGACCAGTACTTGATATGACAGTCACATGCAAGAAGGAGGTATGTAGGGAGTTAGTAGTCATTGAAGGTAGGTACTAAGATGGGTCTTGCTCGCGTCCTGTTTTTTTTGTTTTCATTGGCTCCTTCCAAGCAGATGCCTGTGCTGCATGGATATGCATTTACAATGTTTGCCTGACTGTAAAGTCTTTGTTCTTATTGCATGTAGCATCTGTTATGTAGTAGCCTTTCCACTAAGGCTATAATATAATAATAATGATAATAATAATAATGATGATGACAATGACAATTTCTATGGAGCAACACAGCCATTCCGTTAATACAGAGGTGCCTCTTATAAACCTCCATTGTTTTTGATGATAATCTTCAGTCTTGCTCCATCTTAGAAGAATTGTCTTCATTCCTCAAATGTGTTTTGGGCCAATGTACACCATCGACTTGATCAGATGTGTTGTTAATAGTTTGTTCACCTCATGTCAACATTTCTTGTTGTTTTACAAGATGGCGTGACGACGGCATTCAAGCTGTTTTCTATGTTGCTCATGCGGTTATATATGCACGAAAACATTCATTTATAGTGTCTTTGAAGAGTCTCTCAGAGGTGGTGTACACATATTAAAACTAATCAATGTAAACAATGTAATGCATTGGCCACTGAACTTGGCTTGCGAACACTTTTTGGTTGATAGGAAGTGTTGCTCACAAAATGTCGAGCCCACGCAGTCAGTTTAGTAAACATGTTCATTTACAGTATATATTTTAAAATTGTTTAATACAAAGATCTTGGTGGGTTGGAAAAAACATCTGGCAGAAGAGGGAGGAGGAGGTGGTGGTGGTGGTGGTGTGGTGTGGTGGTGCAGAAGGCTGATTCTAAGTTTATTATTAGTGTGCACAGTTATTATTATTATTTTTATTATTGCCCTGAGGTACACATGATCCCTCAGAGACTTTCACAGTAATTCAAATTAAATAAAAACGTCTGGAACGGACCTTGTCGTCGCTGAAATTCAATGCGGGAAATGAACCGCGGAATGCCACCGCATTGAATCGGTGGATTATTAATATTATTATTATTATTATTACTATTATTACTATTATTATTATTATTATTATTATTATTATTATTATTATTATTATTATTATTATTATCATCATTGAGTTTTATGTCAATAGCACACCTGCAAGGTAATCGAAGTAATCTTCTCAGAAGCGCTCCAGTTGAGTTAGATTCATGGCATTCTATCACATTTTCATTTTGATGGGTTGGAGATCTGATGTGCTTATGCTGACCAATTCAAGCGAAGTAAAGAAATAAATGAAGAAATAAATGAAGAAATGAAGAAAGGAAGAAAGAAAGAAAGTGTATATGTACTGGTAGAAGCTACACATCCACGTGTGCTTTATCGGTTGGATATTTTCACAGTCTGCGCACTGCCATCAAATTATTATTGGTTTACGTGAAAAGCAGAGGCGTTTATAGGCAGTCTTTGTTTTGCACAGTGCACACATTCCATAAGTCATAACTGCACAGAATATATTATATCTACATGGCCATTGGCTTTATTGCGTGGGTTAGTAGGTCGCGCAGCTGCGATTGTAGCAGGTGGTATTACGTCATCGACTATAAATAGCTCCGTGCTGCAATATTGCCAGGTTGGATAGGCCTGCGATTTTCACATGCACGTTGTCTCGTTTGATCTGCCTGTATCGAAACTGTTGACTTTTGATCTTGACCAGTCTGCATCTAGATATAATTATACACTGATCTGCTGAAACGTCTGACTTGTGCTACAGTGCATGTTCATTCATTAATGAAATGACAATGGTTCATATTTTTTAGTAGCAATAGCTTTTGGTTTTAAATGCATTCAGTGGATGGATTTTGGACTGATTCATTGTTAAGGAACCAGGTGTTAGCTTCATAGTGTGTTTGATGCTGCTATGGTTGAAGTTGAAGACGTTTTTGGCCAGGTAGGGCAGCTGCGAAAGTTAGCTCATGCATTGCAGTTGTACGTATGCTATGTTGCGGTAAAATGCAATAATGTTAGTCTGGCCACGGTGGCCATAAATCAAAATGTCAGCAATGTAGTCTGGATCGATTGCATTTTAAAAGCGGTTGAGAACTTGCTATGTACTGTAATGTAACTCTCAACATTTCTTGGTGGGGCATGGTGGTGTAGTGGGTATGTTCGTTGCCTTGCAGCCGGGGGGGTTGCACGTTTGAATCCACCTCGTCACCGTCACCGTGTTAGGAGCTTGGGGCCTTGGGCAAGTCCTTCACTTGCAATTGCTCAGCATTTTGGTGTGAAACTTCAATGCAGTGGCCGCGCTGCAATCGGGAGCACCTTTGGGTAGTGAGCTTGAAGGGGCTCTCTAACAAGTACACAAACATTTCTCCTGACAGTTTACATTCTATCATAGTGGTTGCATGCTATAAATGTGGTTATGTGATGGTATGTATAATGTATATTGACTCTATTACAATTTCAATAATGTGTATCATGCAAAGAGTTGCAACTTGCTCTTTTTTTAATCTTACTTCTTAACAGGAATATATTACTGGTACTTGAATCCATGGACATCAATGTCTTTCTACAAAATTTAAATTCGAATGTTTGAGCATGAATTGCAAAACCTTCAACACCATGCACACCTCCCTACATTCATTCACTGGTTTTGACTCCTTACATCCCTTGCCGTAGCCTGCTTGTTTCTCTTTAATGACACTGCCATATCGAAGATGATTAGTGTCGCCCGAGGTCCTCCTTTGAATATGATGCCTAATGAATTGAAACATTTCAAAGTGGAAGCCAGTGTAAGAGTTGAATTGCAGAGACCTTGTTGTTTCGAATTGAGACAGATTTCACATGGGGAACCAGCTCAGTGAGGATTGAATTACGAAAGTATTTTGTCTTTACAGTAGATTGAGACATATTTCGAACTGGAAGCCAGTGTAAGGATAAAATTATGGAGGTGTTGTTTGAGAGTTTGAAGTTCACATTTCTGTGTTCCTTGTGAAGTTTTAACTATTTACATTTGTTACAAATTCGTGTGCATGTGTGCGTGTATGTACGTCACACACCAGTGAAAGTAAGTGATCAAGAAGAATAGAGGCCATAAATTCAGCCGGTGACACCAACAGGCAAGGACCGAAGCCACTGCTCCTCCATCTAAGCAGCAAAAAACTCATTACACAGGTTTATTTGCTCTTCTCTGGTCCATGTAAGGATTTTACTGGATGATTTCATACTGTTTGACCATGTTCTGCGGTGCGTGAAGCCACAGCACACTGCAGCACATCTGTGTGCAGCGAATTTCCAAAGGGGAACATCGACTGAGAAAAACTGATTTACGATTGGTTCTCGGTAGATAATCTTCGTGTACATGAAAAGGAACGCATTGACAAATATGCATGTCATTTTTAATGTGCCCGTCTGAAATAGGTTGTAAAACTGCCCAGAGATAAGGTACCCGTGTTTAGATGTCACAGCAGATAGCCTACACGGGCATCTTACGCATATACATACATACATAATAATGCATAGATGATAATAATAATGTATAAATATATTCAGCTTAATCAGAAAGATCTCTCCACTGCCATTTGATTGATGTTGGGTGTTTAATACATTTAGATGTATAGTATAGTTACATGGAACGTTGTTCGTTTGTTGAATGCTGAAGCTTCTCTTAACTGTTTTTTTAATGAGAACCGGTTTTTGAAGTATCAGGCTATCAGCGATAAGCTTATCTACTGTGGCATCTATGGAGAGTGATGTCTCGGCATCAATGAGACAGTCTACAGAAAGAGAGTGGAAGGAAGGGAGGGAGGGAGAAAGGGAGGGATAGATTGAGACAGGTCATAGACATCTAGATACTTTAACCGTTAATGCTATGCAGTGTGTCTACTATCTAGATATCGCTGATACACTGCATGGCGCTAAAGTATCAAGATGTCTATGGACAGAGACAGGCAGACAGAAAGACTGACAGACAGCCGGAAAGAGAAAGAGAGAGAGATACAGCACAGAGAGAGAGATACAAACAAACAGAAAGAGAGACAGAAAGATAAAGAGAGAGATAACTGTGGAACATGGAAGACTTACAGAGATGGAGCAATGGAGGGTTTGGAAACCTATGGAGATGGAGTGAAGGATGGAGGAAGGGAGGATACATAGAGAAAGGCAGAGAGAGACGGACAGAAAGGGACAGAGAGAGAGGGAAGTAGGGAGGGAGGGAGAGTCAAAGAGAGTGAGAGAGAAAGAGAGAGATACGCCTAGACAGACAGAAAGAGACAGAGAGAGAAAGAGACAGACAGACAGACAGAAAGAGAGCATGCGAGAGAGAAAGCTGGGATTACTGTGGGATATGGAATGGAGGACATGTTGGAAGAAACCAGAGATATGGGAAAAGGAGCCAACAAAAGATGCATGGAAGGATATATAGAGGATGAATGAGGCAGAATAAATGTGTGAGAAGGACATGCATAGAGTGCTAGTCTCCCACAGGATGATCATATAATACATGGAAACTGATTGGGAGGAAGTTATAGAGCATTCACATGATTGAGTTATATTGCAAACATTCTTTTCAGAGATCTATGCTGTTAGTCTCTAACTGTTGTCAGGTGAGGAGCCGTTAGATATCCAGATTCTTTGTTTAAAGCTAATGAGAAATAGTGAGTTTGGAGGCATTTTTTGATGCAAGTCAAAGCGTTAGAGCAGTGATTCCCAACCAAGAAAAAGTGGCCCTAAAGTAAAGCAAAGGTTGGGAACCACTGATGCATACAGATAAATAAATAGATGGCCAGGAAAGCAGTTGAGGAAGATGCTGGTAGAGACAATGAAGTCTGATGGTGCAAATGAAGAACGAGTTTAGGAGGAGGTGAGGAGGTGTGTTAGATGAACGGATGTAGGTGTTGATGCATGTTTAAGGACACTGCCGTATCAAAGATGATAATTAGTGTTGCCACGCCATATAATGTAGGTCCTCATGGGCGGACCGTGCTAGCCCGAGATTTTGAATATCTGATATAGCCACCTTCGGGAAGTGAACCGAGTCCGCACGATCCCTTTCACAGAGTCGCGAACAGACGTGCGGCCAGCGCTTTTACCGATGTAGCTAAGTGAGCTAGGGAACGGATGTATGTATGTACGAGCACTTGTTATAGTCAAGATTACTACTCGGAGGCGCTCCCAACTACGGCACGGACACCGAATCGGAGTTTCATGCTGAAACGCATGAGCAATTGCGAGTGAAGGACTTGCACGGGATCCCTACGTGGCGGCTTGAGGTGGATTCGAACCCGCAACCTTCGGGTTCTAAGGCACCGAACATGACCTAGACCACCGAGCCCGACAATATGGGATGCGAGATGATACAAGAGAAAGAGATGCTGCAGAATGAATGGAATGGCTTAAGAATCGGATACAAGGCGCATCCATCCATCCATCTGGTCACATTGAGCTGAGACAGTTGAGGTATGTGAGCAATTGCAAGTGAAGGACTTGCTCAGGGTCTCTACATGGCAGCTTGAGGTGGATTCGAACCTGCAACCTTCGGGTTCTAAGGCACCGAACATGACCTACACCACCGAGCCCGACAATATGGGATGCGAGATGATACAAGAGAAAGAGATGCTGCAGAATGGATGGAATGGCTTAAGAATCGGATACAAGGCACATCAATCCATCCATCTGGTCACATTGAGCTGAGACAGTTGAATAGAAACAAAAGCACAGAGATCTTCACAAAGACTTCGAAGAGAACAAACCAAGGTGTCAGTTGATCTGTTGTCAAGCAACACAGGCAGAACCGTTGCCAAGCAACGCAGACAGAACCGTTGCCAAGCAACGCACAGACAGATCTGTTGCCAAGCAACCGAGACAGTCAGTCTCCCAAGATCGCTCGGCTTAAAATGGATGAAGATGGCCTTAAGCGAAGAGGCGGCCGCACGGAGCAGACGGTCGGGCCATTAGCGGACATCACTGTGACAGATTGACTTAGCAGGGAGAGAAATTGTGCGCGCGCACGGCAATAATGCCCTGGAGAAATCTTTTTCGCCGGATGAAACCGTACGACTTTCTAATAAGGCCGTGCGAGAGCTAAAGGAGAGAAATTGATGCGCCTCGAGGCTTGGCGGACGTATACGCTTCCCGTAGGATTTCTTCCTGGTGGCCCGAAAGAAATTACTGCATATCCAAAATTTATTGCTTGATATAATTATCGGTGACAATAGGAGATTGCCATCTATTCAAAATTTATTGCATAGTAAATTATGACAAACTGCCGCTGGTGTTATTGGGGTTAGAAAGGTTCACCGTAGCTTCCACGTTTTATGAATGGTGGCTATATGATGAGTTGCTTTTTCGGAGGGTCGCTTGAGGCTGTAGAGCTCTAATCACTCCATTACCAGACGAACAATATTGAGGGTTCAAGGAGGATTCTAAGGTGAATCTAGAATGTACTCAGAATTGCTTTCTTCTGGAAGAGAGATGGAACCATTTGTGGTATTGTTCTTGAGTGTTTATCTCTTTCAGAAAGGCATCATTCTGAATACACTCCACTTGAGTATTAGACTACATGTAGTGTCATATGTAGGACTTGTGAAACCCTTTGGTAATAGTCTCTTATGGGTTTGATATGGCAACACACATGTTGCTGTGGTGCATTATTATATTATATCTAAAAAATGTAATTATGATATATCTTGATCAAGAAATGCTGCTTAGAGCTGTCGAAGAGGCTATGGACTTTGTAGCATGAGTGAACATATCTTTGAGTGATGGTGGTGGTGGCGGGGGCACTTCTGAATAGAATAGAAATCTTGAAGTGGCATTATAACAAGTGCTCATATATACGTTATACACGTTATATCAGTGACACTAAATTAATATGAGCAATATCAGTGCTTGTAAGACTTGTTTGGGGTTACTATATACATTTACTGCCTCAATCTAATCTGACGACTTTAATAGCCCTGATGCAGTAAGCATCAGCAAAGCTGATGGTGACTTCAATATATATATATATATATATATATATATTTATATATATATATGTATAGTATGTAAGAAAGCGGTATAAAGCTTAGAATTGATAATTATTGCATCTAAGTTTTATACCGCTTTCTTACGTATTATCAATTCTAAGTTGTATACCACTTTCTTACATTCTTAAACAGTTTGCCATAAACCACTTTTTTACATATTATAATATGCAAGAAAGTGGTATAAAGATTAGCCCTTACATAGCCTTTCTTACATAGTGTCACTTCTAAGTTTTGTACCACTTTCTAACATACACAATTGCTGAACTTGCATGTGTGTTCAGTCTCTTGTGTCTAGTCTTGCTACTCTTCGGTTACGCTTGTTGTCCAACTCGTTGTTTTCTACATCGCATGCCACAGCACACCAACTTACGATGTCCATTTAAATCAAATTATCTGGTCCCACTATTTCACTCTGACCTTTGCATGACTCCTTCCTGTCCGCAAACGTACGCTATCTACGCCTCTTTCAAACAAATGGATTCTACGCATGCGATAAGTGCTTGAAACTAGTCGGTAAATTAATACGTTGTGTTCAGGGTGAGAATTTCTGGGGGTTGTGGGAGGTTCAACCACCCCTAGTCTTTCTTAGAACCCCATAGCAAAGTCCTCATTACACACATCAAGTTCATATAAATCAACATCTGACCCCCTTCCTTTTTTTGCTACAATTCTCATACTGGTTGTGTTATTACTTTTTCCAGGATGTCTAGTCATGAGGCGTGCAATGGTGCTGCTGTCTGTCTTCCTCGGGCAGTGACTGAGTTGTTCTAGAGTTGTGAGTTCACGTAACCTGAAGTATTTCGATATAATAATACATTGAACTGCGTTGCGACAATTCATTCAAGATGGCTGCCGATCTGGATCTCAGTTATTTGACGAGTGAAGAGAAAGAGACAATTCTATCCGTACTGAAGAGAGACACTGAACTCCGTGCTTTGGAACAGACGCGGATAAAGTAAGTATTTTTTCCAATTGTGGTTGACACTTTACATGGATGTTTACAGATCTGTGTTCTAAACTTGTTAATATGCTTTGCAGTTTTTCAAATACTGTTGCAACATTTTGCTGGGCAATTTTACTGTTGCAACATTTTTACAGCATTCTGTTGCATTCACGTTTGGTTGGGAATGGTTGCTGTGCAACTTGGTGCAAGCCAGTATTGTCTGCATTATTGTATTGTCTGATTGATGTTGATAGTTGTTAAGAACACAAATAGATAAGTAGCATCAAGTTTGATTTTGAGAGTGCATCTCATTGCAAGATTTATACTCTTAACCTTTTTAAAATTGGCTGATTGATTGTTTGATTCAATGATTGATTGATTGATTGATTGATTGATTGATTGATTGATTGATTGATTGATTGATTGATGCAATACATGGCTTCTTGAACAGTATGCCATAAATCAGAAACTGGTAATAAGGGCACTAGACTCAATCTGAAAGAGCACCAGATATGATTTAGAATTTTAAAAGGACACCAGATGTTGTTTAAAAGGACACAAAGTGGCTTTTAAATGGACACCAAACACCATTTCAAAGGACACCAAACACCATTTCAAAGGACACCAGGCACCATTTAAAAAACACCAGACACCATTTCAAAGGACACCAAACACCATTTCAAAGGACACCAAACACCATTTAAAAAACACCAGACACCATTTCAAAGGACACCAAACACCATTTCAAAGGACACCAAACACCATTTCAAAGGACACCAAACACCATTTCAAAGGACACCAAACACCATTTCAAAGGACACCAAACACCATCTCAAAGGACATCAGATGCCATTTAAAAAGACACCATACATAGCTTAAAAGGACAGCAGTTGCAATATAAAGCGACACCAGATACCATTTCAGAGGACACCAGATACCATTTCAGAGGACACCAGACACCATTTCAAGGGACACCAGACACCTGTTCAAAAGACACCAGACACCATTTCAAAGGACACCATACACCATTTCAAAGGACACCAGTCACGATTTGAAAGGGCACCGCACCAATGCTGCACCATATGCCATTTAAAAGACACCAGGGCCATCTAAATAGACACCAGAAATCATTTTTGAGATCACATAGGGGGTGAGTCTGTATGATTAAAAAAACAGTTGAAAACCTATATTGCACTAAGTAGCTGTGAGCAGTTTGAAGGTCGATTGTAGGCCTAAATCACCCCAGAAGTCAAGATACAAAGTTACGACTACGTTGCTTGATGATATATTTTGTCATTGATGACCAGACGACGATGTATTACATCTTGGTACATGAAAGGATTCATTAGAGACTCGGAAGAAATCGGTTTAATAGAGAGACAGCACAAGTCATCCACAACGATGAGTTTGGGTAGAACAAGTCATGTCACTTTCAAGCAAGGCATTCTTATTTAAAATTTAGCAGGAGAGATCAATCAATCAGTCAATCAATCAGAAAATCAGTCAATCAATCAGCCAATCAATCGGTCAGTTAGTCAATCAATCAGTCAGACAATCAATTAGTCAATCCGTCAATCAATCAGTCAATCAATCAGTCAGACAATCAATTAGTCAATCCGTCAATCAATCAGTCAATCAATCAGTCAGACAATCAATTAGTCAATCCGTCAATCAATCAGTCAATCAATCAGTCAGACAATCAATTAGTCAATCCGTCAATCAATCAGTCAATCAATCAGTCAGACAATCAATTAGTCAATCCGTCAATCAATCAGTCAATCAATCAGTCAGACAATCAATTAGTCAATCCGTCAATCAATCAGTCAATCGATCAGTCAGTCAATCAATCATTCAATCAGTGTTTTTATTGACAGTATTTCGAGGCAAGGCACTCTTAATTAAAAGATGCATCGTCTTCGTCTTTCAGGTTCTCTGGCAGATTTGAATGTCCAATGCTGCCACTCCATCCTCCACTGTGCCTTCTCTTTGAGTTTTTCGTATCCGTCCTCCATCATCCAGTCTAGCATCATATGTCTCGGTCTTCCTCTTGTTCTTTTACTCTCCATTTTTTCTCCCTCGATCACTATTTTTTTTAGCAGAGAATCTCCTCAGCGTAGTGCATCCAATCCATTAATTCTTTGTCTTCCTCTTATTGTTCTTATCAATTTTCTTTCTTCTCCAATTCATCCCAGTGCTTCTTTGTTTGTTTTATGCTCTGTCTAGCTGATCTCCATTCTTCTCCAGGTCCACATTTCAAATACCTCCAGTCTTTTTGTAGATGCTTTTGTCCTGGTCCTGGTTTCTGAATCATACAGCACCACAAAGTATCAGCAATGCAATATGTAGTTATGCACGTGACAATAAATTGCAAATTTATACATAATAAAGTATGTAAAGACAGAAATTAAATGGCATGAAAATGGAGACCCAGAAGGATTTTAATATCTTGCTGCTAGGGGCATATATTCAGCACAATGGTTCAATGCAAATAATTTCTGCCTGCGTCTCATCTTATGGAATGTACTACTTCCCCCCCCCAAGCCCCCCGTCAGTTCGCTCTGTCTCATACTCTCTGGCAATCTTTCCTCGTCCTTCTTTCACTTCAAGACAACTGCCTTTTCTCTCGAGGTGGAACGCACTGGGAGCACCAATGAAAAGCTCTTACTGTGAGAACCACTTTCTAAATGGTCAGATACCAACAAAATGTTCAAAAACAATTTTTAGCCTAGCATATCCTGCAACAAACTCAGATCAGTTAATATTACTTCAGACCCGATACATCCATTTATGTCTATTTATGTTGCTTGTAAATGAACTTGCACGTAAAAAAATTAGTTGTATATGTCACAGGCTGCGTTCTGCCAGCCTGAAGTCTTGATTAAACGAAAATTGAATTGACCACTACAACACAAATTATTGCAGCTGTTGAATTTGTTGAATTTTCTTTTTATTCAGACAACTGAAGGAGGAACTGCGGGCTCTTCGCATGAAAGGGGTGAACAGGGGTGACCGCAGCGCAACGGAGAGTTGCAGTCGGTGCTGTGAGGCGTTCGGTTGGTTCTTCAACAGGGGCGTCATCTGTGTACAGTGTTTGCAGAAGGTGTGCGACAAATGTCAACACGTCGTTCCTGCAGGCAAAGTTCTCTGTGTGTTTTGCATGAAACAGATGTAAGTGTCCAGCTCTTTGAAGTTTATCCAGGGCTTGATTAAAATCATATTCAATCCAGCTGCAGCTCATCCAGCTTGTCACTCTACGTATGATAAACTTTGAAATGATGTCTACCAGTGTCTTTTGATTGATTGATGATTTCCTATACACCCCTTTGGTATTGGTTGCGATTAGAATCTTTTACAGCACTTATTTAGCTGGTGACGCTGTGCAGATTCTAAGTACGTTTTGTTTGCATTAGAAGTATCCGTATCTCCGCTCATAAGGTGCAGCTTTCTGGACTATCGGCTGTGCACTTGGATTGCAATCTAACAGTTGTGATTTTGAATCTGCTGTGCTGACTCCTGTGTGATGCATAGATCTTAGAAGTGTGTTTGCACATACATGCCACTTTCACATGGTTTTAAATTTGGTACATGTGTAGGATGGTAATTAAACAGATTCCTGTGATACACTGGCCTGGCATCCAGACCCTTGGGATTATTTGAGTGTCAGAAGGTGTGCGACACACAGACTTATTGACACGTACTGACAGACAGACAAACATACTGACAGACAGACATACTGACAAACAGACTGACAGTTAAGTCGACGTACTGGCAGACAGACGATACAATACAATACAATTATGTGGTGGCAAACTAGCCTACCAGGTACTTTTTATTGTGGACTAGAAATGGCAAGAACTAATTTGAAACTGAGTCTCAGCTGTGATGGAAAGAAGGTGTCTGATCTTGTCATGTAATTGTATGTATTAGTAAACCCCCTAGCTAGCCAGGCAATTGACTTGTAATTGGATTTTTATCTGATGTACGGACGCTCTGCTCTGACTTCTCTGGCACCACTTTCATAATGCCCAAGCAGCATTTAATAGTTGCATCATATAGTGCACAGTTGTAAAATGGTTGCATCGCATAAATTCCAGGTGTATTACGTAGAGCCCAGGTGTAAGATGGTAGCACCATATAGTGCACAGGTGTAAAATGGTTGCATCACATAGATTTCAGGTGTAAAATGGTTGCATCACATAGATTTCAGGTGTAAAATGGTTGTATCACGTAGAGTCCAGGTGTTAAATGTTTGCATCGCATAGAGTCCAGGTGTAAAATGTTTGCATCATATAGAATCCAGGTGTAAAATGGTTGCATCACATAGATTTCAGGTGTAAAATGGTTGCATCACATAGATTTCAGGTGTAAAATGGTTGCATCACATAGATTTCAGGTGTAAAATGGTTGCATCACATAGAGTCATGGTGTAAAAAGGTTGCATCGCATAGAGTGTACAATGGTTGCATCACATGGTGTCCAGGTGTAAGTCTTCTTTGAGTAGCACACCTTAGGTGCATAGCACTCCTCTGGGTAATGCACCCAAGGTGTAGTAAGTCTCATCTGAGCAGTATGCCTGTGGTGTAAACTTCCTCTCACTAGTTCACCTGTACTCGGATGGGATGCAGCTGTAGACCTGCACTGACTCTCAGCCAGTGCTTGACTTTTCAGCACTGTCATCAATCAACGCCTTGTCATCCGATTCCAAGACAATTTAAGGCTAAGGGAATTCGATTAACTGCACTTGATATGCTTGCTTCAGCAAACGCGTGTCGTTAGATTGAAATGCTAAATAAATACTATGTGCGCATGTATCTTTGTTAGTATGCGTGTATATGTATGTGTGTGCAATGTGCATGTATATTTATGTGTATGTATGTGTATTTTATGTTTATATGAATGCATATATGTTTATGTGTATGTAATGTATTTATGTATGTTTGCAATTATGCATGTATGCAATATGTAATCAGTATTATCGTTGACTTTGCTGCTGCCCGCCTGTTTGCTGGTCTTCCCAAATTCTCTCACATATCTGATTTTATTCGGGACACTCTTCATTGGCTTCCTGTACCTCAGCGCATTGAGTTCAAGATTCTGACTCTTATGCACAACTCTCTTCTCGGGGTAGCCCCCTCTTATCTTCGGGCATTGTGTAACTTGGTCTCCACTCTTCCTGGCCGCTCTGCCCTTCGCTCGGCTGCTAATGGCCTTCTAGTTGTCCCGCACATGCGTGGAGCTACGGCCCAGTCCAGCAGCTTCGCATATCTTGGCCCTACTTGTTGGAACCGCCTTCCTCACAAGCTACGTTCTGAGCTTCTTGGCCTTTCTCTTCCTCTGTTTTGTAAACGCCTGAAGACTATACTATTTGTTAGCGGGAGCACTAGCTTGGGTCGGGAGCGCCACTGAATCTGTGAGCGGCGCTATATAAATGTTCAATTACAATCAATTACAATTACAATTATCATTGTGTGAATTTTGTATGTATGCTTGTATGTATATGTAGCAATATGCTTGTGTATTTACCAGTAGGTATGTATGTTTGAAGGTAATTGCTGTAGCTCCTTTTAAGTATAAATTGAAAAGCTCTGCTGTCTACGCTAATTTGCCCAAACTATTTTCGGTTTCACAGTTAAATTGCAGTATTAATCGACATCTTTCTGTGCGAATCGTTAACATCACCCTCCTCCCTTTGAAAGACTTTGGACTGGCAGTATTGATGCTGCGGACTTAGTATGTACTGAGCTGTTGTGCTGAGTCTCATCCATGTATAGATGTGTGTTTAATTATAGGAATGGTTCATTGACTATACATATGATATATGCTTTAAATATGTAAATTATACTGAGAACTATTATATAACAGACTGTGCTCTGTTTGGACATTATTAATAGAATGATGTTATTAGGACCAATCAAATAGCACAGGAATATTCCGTCCATTTTACGTGCGTATGTGTATTATATATGTTTGGAAATGATGATAATAAGGTTAGCTAGTAGAACTGTTTCGAGCCACTCTAAATGCCACTGGTTGTTCTCTGCCAGTGCCAGTCCCAAGCCTGGATAAAAGAGGAGGGTGACATTAATCATCTTTGATATGGCAGTGTCGTTTAAACATGCAACAAGTAGGCTATTAAGGTTAGTTGGATTCAAATCTTCCGATAAGTGCCAGCTTGAATGAGCAGTGAATTATGGCACAGGCGTATATGATGCGTCTAATTCTGCTGCTACTGCTGCTGATGCTGCTGACTGGTTGCTGATGATGAATTTTTATCTGTAGTGAACTGGAAGCCAAGTGTGCCACCTGGTTCTATGCAAAGGTGCCGCGGAAGAGTAGTACGGACAGAGGACCAAGCGAAGTCGTAACTGGCGCCGACGTTGCGAAGGCATCCCTCCTACGTGTCCGTCCATCTCATTTGACTCGGAGGAGTGAGTCACTCAATTTATCTGACATTACAAACTCTTGTCATTGTGATACTCATGGGGACTTTGTGGCTGTTGCTTCCCTTCACTGCTTTAAAACTGATTGTTCTTCGATGTGGTTATATTGCGTTTCATTTGCTTTTCCTTGAAAATTTTTCTAGATTTAGAAGCTTAACTTTTGTGGTATAAATAAATTATTTATCAGTCATTTTGGCATATTATTTTTTCAAATACCATAGAATGTTATCTGAATTGTTCTCTGTTGGTGGTGTGTTTTTTTATTATTATTATTTCTGCAAATGAGCTGGTTTATTTCTTTATTCGCAACCTACTTAAAGCTTTTGTGTCATTGATTTAGTTTTTTTTAAATCTTGAAGCAAGTTGTGCAGTTCAATTTTTGTCTAGCCTGAATTTCATTGGCTTGAAGTAGGTCAGTTTTATTTCATGCAATTTCCTTATATACCAAAATATTTCAATCTAAGAGATAAGAGGTGTTGCGTTTAAGCATATCCCTGTTTTAACATATTTCCTTATAGTTTTTGGCTTTGCTTGGCTTTGAATGTACAATTTCTCAGTTAAAAAGCTGCTATTTTCCCTTCTGTTAGAAACATTCATTGTGCACCTGTCACAAATACCTGTTGTGACAGTCCTGTAACTATTTCTTCACTTTCTTCAAGATGCTCCAGTAGCTTTTTATTGACAGATCATCAACCAAACACATGATAACAGTAGTCTGTACAAACTTGATAAACTCTCAAGTGATTGATGTGCAAGTCAAATGATCAATCCAAAAGGTTCAAATGGAACAGCTGAGGCTGGATTAAAACCTTTATTTCTGGATAACATAATTTGACACTTGTAACCGAGCAAAGATGAAATGTTCTGCATGAAATGAACACAACTGAGTTACGAGTTAAACCATGACCAACAGTTGAAGTCCAATAAACAGAGAGTCAGAATCAGCTCTCTCCATTGGCACATTAATATTTTAAAATTAACGTTTACCCCAATCACATCTTTTCACCGTTTTTAAACTACTTTCTCTTCTCTAGGTCTTTCGTACTGGGAGCACCTCCGATCGGTGTGCACTGTGAAAGGTGCTTCATAAATGTATAATAGATGCATAACACTTATGCCAAATCATCATCATATCGTTGCATGTGCCTAAAGTGAAAACCGTGTTTGAACCGTCATACACTGTGCAGCCTCTTCCTAGTGAGTGAGAGAGACAGACAGACATATATATATATATATATATATATATATATATAGAGAGAGAGAGAGAGAGAGAGAGAGAGAGAGAGAGAGAGAGAGAGAGAGAGAGGGAGATAGGGAGAGAGAGCTACTTCACTGGTAGCATCCAGTCCATCGTCAGATCAGTTTTCACCAATGCTTGCTTCCATTAATGATTCCGGGAACGATTGCTGTGCTTACCACTGGACAAAGAGAAGGACCAGAGACAGACACACAGACAAACGGACGGACAGACAGAAGGACAAAGAGACAGACATACAGACAAACGGACAGACAGACAGACAAACGGACAGACAGAAGGAAAAGAGACAGACAGACATACGGACTGACGGACGGATAGACAGAAGGACAAAAAGACAGACGGACATACAGACAGACGGACATACATATAGACGGACGGACAGAAGGACAAAAAGACTGATGTCATTCGGCAACTGTGGTGTCTAGTTGTTGCGTTAGCTTCGTCGCCGCTGTATTATTCATGACATGACCAGGCGGCGAGCGAGCGAGCAATGCTGTCTGCTATATGTGCTCCAGCTTCTATTTACCCACCTCTTCCTTGTCCTCTCTCTTTCCCGCTCGCTCTTCTGCTCCTACTCCTCCTCCTCCTCCTGAATCGCCTCATCTTCGTGCTCCTCCAACTAGTTTTCCCAGTACTCTTCCTCTTCCCTCCAGGTTTTCTTTCCACTCTTCCTCTTTAACCTGTGCGTCCTCCTGGTTTGGTCTCCATACCCCTCCTCCTTCTCCACCTCCTCCTCTCCTCCTCCTCCTCCTCTCCTCCTCCTCGTGCAGTGGATGAATAGACGTAAACGTGCTGCAAGTGGCCGATGAATGCGCCGAAGATGGCAAATCTGTTTCAGCGCATCGAATTGCGGTGAAATGAATGCTAGCCGTCCATCCATCCATCCGCCCATCCGTCCGTCCATCCGTCCTCCGTCAGCGGGGTCCATCGCCGGTGCACTCGTGTACTTGCCGGCCACGACCCTACACTTAATCACCGCGTTAGATATCCGTTAGCGCGTCACTACGGCGACTTGGCCTCGTCGCTTTTAAGTGCTAAGACCGTCTGCTGATTTCGAATCAACCAAAGGATAGCGATAGAACGGAATGTAGTTGATGTCGGTCGGTGCATAGAAGGGCAGGCGTTTAATTAAATCAGACTTGAACTGTGGTTGGTTGGACCGTACGTGCCGCGCGTGTTTTTCCTGGGATTAGGATCCGTCTAGGTGTGCGTACGAAATACGAAGGCGTGTTCGGCGACATTATGCTGCAACGATTCCGAAACCTTGTTGAGGACGTCATTGAAGTAACGAAGGGTAGGTGGTTTTTTTGTGAATATTCTGTCTTTCTATTCTCTAAGGCTTTGCTTGAACACTTGAATGTAGGCTATTCAGTATTCAGGTTGATTGATTTAGTCGTCAGTTTTTTTGTTTCATATTCTCAATGTTGTTGTTGACCCCAATGGCTTTGGTCTGGCATGTGTTGTTTTCACTGTGAACTTAGAAAATATGCGAAATGTTAAAAATCAGCTCTAGCTAGAAGGATCAAATTAAAAAGCTAGAAATAAATGCGTTTTTTAAATCTAAATTTGTCATTTTCGTTTGGTACACTTGTTTCTGTTTTGGTGAAATGAAATCTGTCTAGGTCTACTTTGTATGTATGTATGTATGTATGTATGTATGTATGTATGTATGTATGTATGTATGTATGTATGTAGGCTATGTATGTATGTATGTATGTATGTATGTATGTATGTATGTATGTATGTATGTATGTATGTATGTATGTATGATTGTATGTATGTATGATTGTATGTATGTATGACATTGTATGTATGTATGTATGACATTGTATGTATGATTGTATATATGTACAACATTGTCTCCATGCAGGTATGAATGTATTTATGTATGTATTATGTATGTATGTATAAACACTTGTTATATCTCCCTTCAAGATTTCTAGTCGGAGGCGCTCACGACTACAGCGCGGACACTGGATCGTAGTTTCACGCGAAGCACCTGAGCAATTGTGTGTGAAGGACTTGCTCAAGGTCTCTACGAGGCGGGTTGAGGTGGATTTTGGAACCCGCAACCTTCCAGCTCCAAGGCACCTACACTACCACAGAGATCTTTTGTGATTGTGCAAATAGAGGAGGTGACGATGTAGTGAGATCCATTGGTTATTTTGTTATGTTATCTGTTGTGCTGTAACTATACTTCATGTGAGAAGCCGCTGTAACGTCTTCTTATCACCACCACGTAGAAGATTTCTGCTAGAGGCCCATGCTGATGCACTTGATACGAATGGCGGCAGATTAAAAAGTGATTGTACCGGATACAAGCTTATATCAAAGACTGGATCGTTGACCTTTGGCTTTCTGCACTTGGTCTGCTGCTACTGTTTAAATTCCAACAACCAATTGTTGGTTGATCTTCCAGCATCTTCCAGGGTTTACGTTGCACTTAGGGCTCCCCCTACTTAGTGGGATTTTCTTTCCTTTCGGGTTATTGTACCCGTTGTCTCCATGCACTACATTTATCAATGTTCATTAGTTTCTGTTGTCACATCTGTTGTTTTCAACTGTTTAGACTTTATCTTGTGTACAATTATTTTGGAGCCCGGAATTTCTCTTGACAGCCCTGAGACAGAGAGACAACCAGCCTATAGTGAAATAGCAGTTATTATTATTATTTCTCGCATTTGCTATAGCGGCCCCTTCTAGCTCTCTACTCAGAGGCGCTCCCGACTACAGCGCGGAAACAGCATAGAAGTTGCACGCCGATGCGAATGAGCAATTGCGAGTGAAGGACTTGCTCAAGGTCCCTATGCGGCAGCTTGGGGTGGGTTCGAACCTGGCTACACTCTGGCTCCATGGCACAGAACCCAACACTACACCACTGCCCGCCCCATCAATTACCATTTCCCTACCTTTGTGGGTCTCAGTAGGTGATTTTTTGGGGTGGTCACCCAGTCGAGCAGAGAGTAGAGATGCAAGGCTCCTCTGAGGCTATTTTAAACTTCTTTATGCGCACATTGCGCAGGATTTGAGTGAGGAGGCATGAGGGTGTGCAGAATGATATTTCTACATCAGTACCACAAGTTAGAGTTTAACGGGTGGTTTGTTACTTCTATCGCACAAGTGTCTAATGCACAGCGCATCAACCAATGATGCACGAAGAACTAGCTATTATCAGGTCAATAGCCACACGATCAGTCCCTTTGAAAGTAGGCCTTTAAGTGATGTATAGCTTTGCAACTGAATGGAAAAAGATCTTAAGGAGGGGTTCGATGGTGTTGACAAGACAGCCAGTGAATAATAATTTAATAAACCATAGTTATATTAGATTAGATTGTTTATGGTTTTTGATTATTCCTTGTTATTGATGGGATGATTCGACATGTTTCGAGTGAGGAGTGGATGGTAAGCGAGAGGTGTGTGGTAAAAACAAGATTGCATAAATCATAGGATGGTAGCCTTCATACAGAAGAAAAGGTCATTGAGTCAGCCACTAGTTCAGTGGTACCCAACCCGTGGCCCGCGGGCCAAAAGTGGCCCGCCAAGCCTAAAAAAATGGCCCTCGTCTCTCAAAGAATTAACAAAAATATATGGCAAAATTGACAATTTGGACAGGATATAACACATAATTGTTTTCTATTACAAGTAATTTTATTTTTATGTGTATAAATAACATCAAAAATTCTATTTTGATTCAATTATAACAGATTTATAAGGTTTTAGTTAATTAAATTTGTCTTGCCACCCCTAATGAATTCCTCCTATTATTCGTTCCCAGATTTTATCTGGAGGCTTTACTTTTTCTGCTCGTTGTCTTAAGACTTTTCTTTTCCAGGAGTTCTTCGCACTGGGAGCGCCTCTGATTAGGTTGTACTGTGAGAGGCGCTTTATAAATCCCAAAATAGAATAGAATAATGTCCTTCAACTAAGAAAAAGTGGCCCTCATGTCCTCCAACTTAGAAAAAGTGGCCCTAAAGTCATAAACGGTTGGGAACCACTGCACTATAGTTGCAGCCAGGGCATAAAGTGATAGCGGCATTATTTTACTTTTCTTTGACATATGAGAAGCAGTGGCCATTCCTTCCTTGCTACCTTACAATCTCCATGCCTTTTTTTGTTCTGCTGACTGCCTTAATCTATTTGTGACAAACCTCATTAACCTAGCATCAAGCTTTCGCTGTTGTGTGTCCATCAATGTGGAATGACCTTCCTCTGCAATAATTCATAGCAGGATTCCGGAAGTTAATTCACCTTTATCTTTTCGCTGCTTGAAGACATTTCTCTTTCATGCGCCTGTCACACTGTGAGCGCTTCTGAATAGTTCTGCTGTGAGAAGTGCTTTACAAATATTAGATTAAATTAGATCCCACTGTCTTTGTGTAGTCGATGTTCTCATTATTGTATCGGAGTTCACTAGGAGGCACTTGTAAATGAAGTAAAACTGTTTGAAACAAATTCTCTGTTAGGGATTATTTTGAGCATTTCAACATGTGGAGACCATCGCACTATAATGCGCACTCTGATGCGTGTCATGAAAAATGAAAGAATACATCTATCATGCCATGATATATGTCACATTTCTCTTGGCGCGCCAAATTAAAAATGCAAAACTCTATAAATCATGGTTGTAAGCTGCACATTTTTGCAGCACCCACAGCACGTTGTCATGGAAACCATCTTGTTTCAAAATTTTTAATAAACTGATTGGGGTATTATGGTCATTTTGTTTCAGCGCTCAGATCAGAAATCCAGATATAAAGTCAGACAGGAAGAGGATTACTTTAGATATTAATTACTAAATAGGAGGCCTTTATTAGGGATGCATTCAGGGTTTATTACTAAATAGGAGATCAAACCTTTATTAGGAATGCAATCAGGGTTTATTACTAAATAGGAGACCTTTATTAGGGATGCATTCAGGATTTGTTACTAAATAGGAGACCTTTATTAGGGATGCATTCAGGGTTTATTACTAAATAGGAGACCTTTATTAGGGATGCATTCAGGGTTTGTTACTAAATAGGAGACCTTTATTAGGGATGCATTCAGGATTTGTTACTAAATAGGAGACCTTTATTAGGGATGCATTCAGGATTTGTTACCAAATGGGAGACCTTTATTAGGGATGCATTCAGAGTTTAAAGTGGGTAGGAATACGTGGAAACGGCGTTCCCACTGCTCTCAAAATTCTTTGCTTGCATTCCCACTGTTCAGCTTGTATGGAACCCTGGTAATTGATGCATTCCAATTAAACTCTTTGGCAATCTGAATATTCACCCATTCAGTGTTATCGTGAATGCGTGTTATCGTGAATGCGAGCAGAATGATATTTCTACATCAGGATCAAGTCAGAGTGTAATTTAGTAATTTGTTACTTCTATCGCACAAGTGTCTAATGCCCACTGCCCACCCAGACCACTTTAATCACTGGGTATGTTGGAGTGTAGTACAGTTAAAATCTCAACCAGAGTGGAAAGGGGTTTTGAGATTTCTGCTTCATCTATTTCCCTAGCCAACTCTGCTGTAATGTATACACTGAGTCACTGACCATACTTACACTGACAGTGAGAAGGTTAATTTATGAACTGCCCTCATTTGGTGACCTATCAAATATATATTTTATATAATATTTTATATTTATTATTTTATTAATACTGGATATATATCTTGTTATCTGTGGTTGTCCTATAGTCGACGAATTTATTGTTGCTGTAACGTTTGCTCTCTGTCTGTCTGTCTCTCTCTCTGTCTCTCTCTCTCCGGTTGAAATATCTTTCAAAGTCTGTCAGACGAGAGAATCTCTGTGGACTGTTGTTCAAAGAAGCTTTGTCTCAAATGATGGATTGCTATACCTTACTCCGAATCATCATACGCAGCAGCTATGACGGATCGAAAAAGTTGCTTGCATTTCGGTTTAACCATTGTTCTTTTGAGGATTACTTCTCTTTGGGTTTAGCCATTGTTCTTATGAGGATTAACCATTGTTCCTTTGAGGATTACTTCTCTTTGTGTTTAACTATTGTTCTTTTGAAGATTAACCATTGTTCCTTTGAGGATTACTTCTCTTTGGGTTTAACCATTGTTCTTATGAGGATTTACCATTGTTCCTTTGAGGATACTTCTCTTTGGGTTTAACCATTGTTCTTTTGAGGATTAACCATTGTTCTTTTGAGGATAGCTTCTTTTTTGGGTTTAACCATTGTTCTTATGAGGATTAACCATTGTTCCTTTGAGGATTAACCATTGTTCATTTGAGAATTAACCATTGTTCTTTTGAGGATTAACCATTGTTCCTTTGAGGATTACTTCTCTTTGGGTTTAACCATTGTTCTTATGAGGATTTACCATTGTTCCTTTGAGGATACTAGTCTTCTCTTTGGGTTTAACCATTGTTCTTTTGAGGATTAGCCATTGTTCTTTTGAGGATAGCTTCTTTTTGGGTTTAACCATTGTTCTTATGAGGATTAACCATTGTTCCTTTGAAGTTTGCTTCTCTTTGGGCTTAACCATTGTTCTTATGAGGATTTAACCATTATTCTTTTGAGGATTAACCATTGTTCTTTTGAGGATTAACCATTGTTCTCTCGAGGATTACTTCTCTTTGTCCTTTCCTGTTCCTCGGTCGATCTTTATCGGCGTATGCGAAGCACGGCCACTACTTTTCCGCAGGTGTAATCCTCTCTGCTTCCTACATTTAAGACCCCTGCGCCTGTTCACGGCCACCGCGTTTTATGATTCTAATGCAGCGGCGACGGTGGTCGTCGTGGCACATCGATTTCTATTCCGGTGCCTTGACTTAGAGCCGACTTTTCGGGCTTCGTTTGATTGGCATCTCCCGCATCAGTTGCCGCAGCTGCAGCAGCAGCCTTTCATGATGCATGCAGCTCTGACGTATGCGTCTTTTATTATGACCACCGGGTCTCTCTCTTTCTTCTTCTTCGATGCGTTTTCTCTTCGAGCCCACGACATTTGTGGAACAAGTGTTTCAGTGGTGGTTGCGATGTAGTCGTCGTTGTCGTCAAGCAGATGTCTTTGTGATTTATGCTTCTATTTTGATGGTCCTCTGAGTCTTTTCTTAAAGCCTCCAACCATGGTTTATCGGACCGCCTGGCTTATGAAACAAGTTGTCGCTGTTGTTTTATATCCAGACTAAAATACAGAACGTATATTGATGTTGTGTGATTCTCTTTTTCTTTAAATTGCGACATTGATGGTTAGACATTATTTTATATAACGTGCCTGTGGTTTTAATTTCGTCGGAGCATTGCCATAATCGTGTCTTTTAGCATCGAATAAAAGCTTTGTGTGGCAATGTATAGGTGGCCTATAATTTTGTCAGCACTATTTTTAATACAGGGAAAGTGATTGATTGATTGATTGATTGATTGACTGACTGACTGACTGATTGATTGATTGATTGATTGATTGATTGATTGATTGAAGCCTTGGCAGCGCTTTCAGATACAGCACTACTGCTGCTGCTGCTGCTGCTGCTGCTGCTGCTGCTGCTGCTGCTGCTGCTGCTGCTGCTGCTGCTGCTGCTGCTGCTGCTGCTGCTGCTGCTGCTGCTGCTTTTCCTGACCAACTGGAATCGTATCAGTCTGTAGATATTTGTCATGTGACGAAAACAGGCTTGACCATTTTTGAGGCGGGGGACCTTAAAATTAATCGTTGTTCATATTGACAGCCAAGCTTTGCCTTGCCAAGCCAGCACTTTTAAAACCAACTCAAGTGCACTCGAGACCAAGTCTTTTATCACCACCACGAAAATGGTCAAGCCTGTTTTCGTCAAATGACAAATATCTAACTGACCTACAACAAGACTGGCACTGGGTACAGTTGGCGGTCATTCATTTTGGCATTATTTTTATGCAGATGATGATCAACTATACGTTGTAGTTGACAGTTTGTTTATCTTGTAATTTGTCTGTGCAGCTCTTGTCCGCCGCTACAATGGCAGCAGCTATTAAAGCAGGGTCGGGACCTGATTTCCAGTATACGATTACCGGCATTGATAGGCCAAAATGTTTTAGGTTTAAGCATACAAATTAATATGTTAAACAGAGAACGAGAGTGTTTTTGCAAAACTGACTCCTCAGTTCGCGGTCAGTCCTGCAATTATTCAGAATATAGGTGAACTATGAGGATTATGTTGCGATGCTCTGGAATAATCAATGCTAGTAATGACAATATTATAATCATCCGAGGTTGACTGGATTGTGCTGGGAACCTCAGATAATAATAATAATAATAATAATAATAATTTAGTGATATTAACGTTCATTATTATTGTTATTATTATTGTCATTATTATTATTATTGTCATTATTATTATTATTATTTATATTATTATTCCTCTTACTCTGGAGAGGATGTCTTTAGTGCCAGTGATTAAAACTGCTTAAAATACCTGCTTGCCTTATAATGAAACATTTAATCATTTGGAGTAACTAGTGCTTGGCTTTGAATAAGGAATCAACTTAACTGGAATTTTTCGTAACTTTTTATGAAGTACTTGATCGCTATTTGATTGTCATTCGTTCCTGTCACCAATCATTTTTGGGGGAGTGTTGCATGACAGCAAAATGATCATAGTTTCTTATCGTGCGTTCTCTCGCATTTAGTCAAAGTTTTTCTGTGTCTCTGTCTTTATAATGTTGAATATATTCAACGTAGTCGTGGTCTTCGTGTGTTTTGCTTTTAATGTGATCTTGGATTTGTGGTGCATTTTGTTTTGATCAACTGCCCAAAGCAACTGGTTGTTGGTCCAACAACATAGAATGGACTTCCCTTGACTAGGCGACACCTCCCCAGCTGTTCTCAATTTCACAAACTGTTGAAGACTGTTTTTTTCGCTTGATCTCGGCCGGGAGCGCCTCTGAGAAGGTACCTTGAAGGTCGCTATATAAATTACGATTGATTGATTGATTGATTGATTGATTGAACTGGGGCTGGGTGGAGCACAGGACAAAATGAAGAAATTCTACAGATGGTTGGAGAGAATTTAAGGTCAATTCAATTTTCAAGGGACAATATGAAGATGGCACAGAAACTGGATAGTCCACATCATGAGAGGTGACACCTGGCGGAAATGGACATATCGATGGAAGAATAGAGGGGGAAAAGATACCAGGAAGACCAAGAGTGATGCTACTGGACAGGATGATGACAAAGAAAGGCTACAGAGGGAGGGGCTGCAGTTGAATGAAGAGAGAGGCACAGAATAGAGATGAGTGGCGTCATTGGACCTACGAACCTGCTTGAGGGCAGAGAACGAAAGAAGAAGAAGGAAGTCGTAATTACCTTCAGTTATTGTACCAGTGGCATGTATTCCTTTGTCCAGCAATTAGAGTATATACGAATTTCTTTATTGTCATCATGTTTAGCTCTCTATGATCATGAAATTCCTGTAATATTCCATAATTAACCCGTTTTTCTGTTAAATGACCTTTCTCAACTTCTTTCACATCAAAATAAATCAAATCAAATCAAAAGCTTTTTTTGCGTTGTCAAGCATTCTACTCTGACATAAAACAGACTTTTCAGACATCTTTCCTCTCTGCAGTCTGCACCTCTTCCTCAGTTGACCAAGTGGCCTACAAACATCTTCCTCCTGCATAACATCTTCCTTCACTCTTCACCATATCAGTGGCGTAGCCAAGGGGGGTTTAGGGGGTTAAAACCCCCCCATTGGCTTAGAATTTTTTTTAAAAGGTTATTATTCAATTTAGTTACTGTAATACTGCTGTGTTGGTGTCACGAAAGGTATTCGACCATGAAATATTTTGCTTCATTACCCCGGTGATAGCATACTATGAAGCGTACATTCCCTGCAAGCCTTTTAACGGTTCCCATTGTTGTAGAGTTGAACACTTTTCGTATATTTATATAGAAACCATTATGCATGTATGTATTGTGTGTATGTATATATATATATATATATATATACATATATTGCGGCGGAGTAGGCCTACCCCTCCCCCATCGTCACCCTGGGCGGAGTGGTGCACTCTCTCTCTCTCTCTCTCTCTCTCTCTCTCTCTCTCTCTCTCTCTCTCTCTCTCTCTCTCTCTCTCTCTCTCGCTCGCTCGCTCCTGCTTCCCACGACCCGAGTGACCTCGAAGGATCGAGCAGAGCGGACAACCTCGACGACCTGGGCGTGGGGAAGAAAGTCCTACCCTCCCCATCCATCCTGGGCAGAGTGGCCCACCCATTCGGGCGGACACAACCTCGGGGGGGGGTTCAACTGGAAGAGGAGATAGACACTAGCTAACCAATGTGAGTAAAATTTCAGTTACGGATTATTTTAAATAATAGTAAAACAATTTTATTGACACCATGTCTAAAAAACGACCGAATAATAGCATCTTAAACTATTTGGAAAACAAACGTGTTCGTACACCTGCAACTGATGGAACAGCTGAGTTACCATCTAGTATGATTGTATCAGAACTTTCAGAAGGATCAGTAGAAGTAACTCCACTTTCATTGGTTGCGGAAATAATGGAATCAACCGAGAGCCATCGTGAAGAAGTTGATATATCCCTTTCACCGAACATTCGAACAATTCATCCCAACGACATTGGAAATTATGCTATAATGTGAAGTTTAGCCTACATTATAGCCTAAACTGTCGCTGGTTGATGAAGACTTCTTAGACTTTTAGTCTTAGAATAAAATAAAATGATAATAGTCAATAGTAATTATTAGGCTAGACTTTCCTTCTCTTCTTTGGACTACTGACTGTTTGTTGTTCACTTGAAAGTTGAAAGTCTTAAATAAATTTGAACTTTTTAGCTTTAATGGAATCTGCATTGTCCACTTGTCACAAAATAGCAACATTTAATATTAAAATTATTGTTTTATTTTAAGCTATAAATTAAAAAATTCTGGGGATTAAATGATAAATGAGTGAAGAAAAAAATATTTGCGTAATTATTAACATGTTTTGATGCTGCTCCCCGACAGCTAAAAACTCTGTTTATTGTCCAATGGTTACATAAGCGCTGGCAACATGCGCCCAATTGCGAGGGGTTTCGCGACTTCGGCACCCTTGTTCGTTCACGGTCGAAGGGACTGGCCATAATAATTAATAAATATTTCTCAGTCCAAACCCCCCCCATAATAAATTCCTGGCTACGCCACTGCACCATATAATTATCCATATGATTTGTGCAGAATCTTTAACCTGTGTAGTGTGTAGTCATCAATTGATTAATAAATGACTAATGATCACTAATCTAATACATTGTCTGCGTGAAGATTCCATAATCATATCGCAGACCGTATCCATAGAATCTGATGAACGTTAGTATCATGCCTGTGGTATGTGGTATATAATCCCTTGTAAACTCCCTTCATTACCATGGGCAGAGACTGGGGGGGGGCACGAAAACGAGCGACTGGGCGGAGACATGGGCGGAGACTTGCAAGGGATGAAAATGAGTGGCCGAAGGTAGGACTCGAGATATTTTGGGCGGACGAATGGCTGAAATGCTCCATCTTTTTGCCGGCAAAAATTTTTGACAACCTTTTTTTATCCATTCGGAATGTCGATGAAAAACCCAATTTTTCTGTCAAAAAGTTGATGACCCTCTTTTAAAGTCATTTAATACCTCATTTGTTCGAAGATTTCTTCTTCTATCTTCTAACATTATAACCTCACAGTGTGTTTCGTGAAGTGTGTACATGTCCTAGCACTTAACAATTGTGATTGGGGGGGGGGGGGGGAATGCATGGACCGTTCCCACCACATCCATTGAGGGGACCGTCCCTCTGTCCTCCTACCTAAGTCTCCTCCCATGTTCATTGCCATAGTAGACCAGTGTGATCATTTTATCCGTCTCACCTGTAGTTGTAATTAATTCTGGTACTCTGTAAAAAGAATCTTCTGCATCAAGCTTCCTCATCTGTATAAATTATATTGGTCAGTGGCTTGTTGTCCTTTGTAAAATCATTATCATCAACACAGCACCTCAATGTGATAAGTTATCTCAACTGTGGCAATTGTATATATAAATCTTTGCGTTATCATTTGCTATCGCTATACCTCAGTCTTGTAATATACCATGTCACCTAATATAGGTAGTAGTGTATAATCGCGTCTAGGGTCCTCCGAATTACCATTAGTGTGGTAACCTAACATATGTTGATGTTTGCGCTTCTTATGAACTATGTAGTCCACGACTAGTGACTAGTGCTTTCAGATTAATTAGCGGCCTTATCTGTATACGTTGAACCATGTTTGTGCGCGATAAGGTCTTCCAATTTATTTCCTTTTTAAAAACGTTTTTATCTGATAATCTTCATACTGCAACAGGCACTTTGGTTAAGTAGAAATACCATTTTTAATTTTCATTTATTCATTTTCCCCAACTGACTGCATGATATAGCAGTGGCAGATGTTAACAAGTTTAACAGGAATCGGAGTTAACTGTATTGTTTGGCAGTCCGCAAGGTGTCCATGTGCCAACTGCTCATTTAATTGTCTTTAATTGGGGAGTTGAAGTCCTTGAAGGCTGAGTTGAACCTTATGGGGCAGGCAGGTTTCGAGCCCACATCCTTCTGATCTTCATGCCAGCATTTTACCATTTAATTTTTTTACCATTTAATTTTTACCATTTAATTTTTTAGCAATTGCCTATTTGAAGATAGTCTCTTGAACGAATTTAGCCATTTGACATTTATTCCACCCTTCTTGCTCATTCTTCCTCATGTAAATGGATGCTTTGTACATCTTTCACTTGTTTTGATATCTCCTAATGGTGTGAGCCTATGTTGTCCTCACACGTATAATCGTATATACATACTGCTCGACTAACTATAACCAGTACTAGGCACCCTGAGCAGTGAGCAGTGATCAAGTACTTCACTTGCAGTTGCTCATGCTCTTCAGCGTGAAACTCCGATTCAGTGTCCATGCTGTAGTCAGGAGCGCCTCTGAGTAGAAATCTTGAAGTGCAGCTCTAACAACATTCATTCACTCAATAGTACCTGCACTTTGCAGGATGAGGGCGGTATGATTACGGTAGATTACCTAATGCTATGAGCAAGTTCAAGTTCAAAATTTATTGTTCCCCCAAAAATTGACATCAGTTACACGTTATGCAGTGTACATAATGATTAATAGTAAGAGTAAATGAGTGCTAAAATGTGGAGAGAGTTAGAAGTATAGGGAAACAATAGGAACCCCTGAAGGGAAGATCCCGCTAGGTATACAGGGGCCCTATATAAGTAAGTGATTATTCATAGCAAAGATGATGTGTAAGTGTCCTTTGTCCGATTTCGTTTCACAGTTGAGAAGATGGGAGAGTTAAGTATGGGTGGGTGTTAATAAAGGTACACGAAGACAAATTGAAATTTGATACACAATGAAAAACTGAAGAGAAAAAAGTACAAAAACAGCTGAAAGACCAACAGCAAACAACAATGTTATATATAAGATTTTTTACTGCATGTGCACGTAACAGGCGCTTAAAATGTGCAAAGGCCAACAGCATGGAGGCATCTCTTTGTCTCCTCCTGTTCATTTTCCTGTCGTTTAAAGTTTACCTTTTTGGTCCTTATGCTGTGCTTATGATCTGGACTGTGCCTGCCGCTGCGATATCTTCTTCTATGTCGATTTGTCAGGCATCTTTGTGAGTCTAGTCTTACTGCGAATAAATAAAATGACGTTAGGTAATTTAAACATGGCTACGTATCCATCCATCTATCATCTGTAAAGTTGTTCTGAACTTATTTTGAGGTTCGTCAGTAATAAAATAAAATAATACATTGAAGTAATAATAAAGTTTATAGTAATAATGTAATGAAATAAATGCTATACTGACAGATTCACTGACATTAGCTGACCGACCTACTGACAGACACATTGTCCGACAGACATACTGACCGGCAACCTGACAGGCAGACATACATACATGCTGACAGATTGAAAGACATACTGACAGGCAGATATATTGACAGACATACTGACATGCAAACAGACACATACTGACAGAAGGACAGACAGACATACTGACAGACAGACTAACTGACTGCCATACTGACAAACAGACATACAGACAGACGGACATACTGACCGACATACTGACAGACAGACAGACAGACCCAACTGACGACTAGCAGTGCTGTTGAAATTGACTAGTATACCGTAGTCTTCAATTAGCCACTTTGCATGCATTAGCAGAGTCGAAGCTTCCAGCTATCGACTGCGTCTCGTCCATTATACCAAGCAGCAACTGAGGCTTTATATCTTCGCTGCTTTAAGTGCTAGAACAAATAGAAGCGAAGAACAAAGAACTGTGACATCCATGAGATTTGAAGATAGCCATTATTATTTGAACAATGAAGCTTTTAACAATGACGTACACGCCCAAGTTTCTTTTTTTTCTCAGTGTATTTTTTTGGGTAGGATTGAGTTGTGTTCTGCCTGTCGTTGAGAAGTAGGTTACCATGGAGCGTAAGACAAAGACGATAAGCAAGACGTGTGTGTACCATGTCATCAGATGCTAAAAGCGATCCAATTGATGCATGTCAAAGACATTATGTAGCTCCTTTAAGAAATCCCTCAAAGGCATGATGACGTTACATATATACATACATATATATATATTATATGTAATATATATAATATTATAATTGTTATAAATAATATATGTATGTCACATATGTGTCTCAAACATGAATTATATATATATATATATAAATATATATATATATATATATACAGGGCTACATATCTATTTTATTTTATTTCTCGTATTTACAATTGCACTCCTTCAAGCTCGCTACTCAGAGGCGCTCCTGACTACAGCGAGGACACTGTATTGGAGTTTCACGCCAAAGCGCATGAGCAATTGTGAGTGCAGGACTTGCTCAATTTCCCTACATGTCGGTTTGAGGCGGATTCGAAACTGGAACCCTACGTCTCCAGCCTCCAAGGCACCAAACCCACCACTACACCACCGTGCCCCACATATAGCCAACCTATATATATTATATATATATATGTTGACTATATACAATTATACATATGTGATGTTCACTATATATATTATACACGTCATATATATATATATATATATATATATATATATATAGTTATATATATATAGTTATATACGCTATGTATGATTCATACAGGACTCTGTTGTCTAGTACAGCAGTGACTAGATGTAGGTTACTTAACCCACTGAGTCATCATTGGTTGCATTGGCTCCTATTGCTTTTAGTGCACTCTGGTCACTTCCCTGGGGCAATATTACGAATATGTGTAGTTCATTATATTGCATCGTTGTGTTTCTTTTATGTCATTGTGTTTGTAAAGCATTTTATGGCACTGATACATAATCCGTTGAGCTGCAAAATACATGTGAATATGTTTGTTCTGTGATTTTCTGTTGAGCTTGATTTCATGTCAGGGTATTTTGATCACTCTGCTGCAATCCAGTGGCAATTTCATGTGAGCAGTGAGAATGCATGCAATCTGAGCAAATATTGGTTCATCGTAGCCTCTAGGCTACAAGGTCCTGGCTACACGAGTCTAGTAATCGTGAATGAAGTTCAAGCCCATTACTCCCGGTTTCTTGTCTGTGCTTAACTTTGATGAGATCGTGATGCATTTTGTACTTAAGGAAACCAAATTTGAGTGTTACTACAAGAAATAAGTTAAACTGATTGAGTAGGAAGTAAATTGCCAAGAAAATGTATGTATGTTTTTAAATTACACTGTCTATTGTATAGCTTGTATAGCATTCTCGACTTGGTGTCTGACGATTATAATGGTTGATTATTTTTTCAGGCTCAGCAGTTGGCACTACTCTGGACGAGGTGCGGCGAGCTTTGGTCAAGAGCAGCGTGCCCGACGCTGACGTTAGTTTCTCTTCATGCGAAGAATCAACGGACAGGAGGTTCGCATCTCCAAACGACGGCACCGCATATCCACAGGAAGACGATAAGAAACTACTGAAGGACTTGCTAGACCTTCGGAACTTTGGTCTGTCCACTGCCACAAAGCCCGCGTCGTCAGCCGTCAAAGTCCAACAGGTCTACAGCAGTAAATACGCCGACTCCGATTCGAGCGACGACGATTCGGCGGGCGAGGTCGATTCGCCGCATCTGTCGAGTTGCAGCGGGTCGGCTTTCAGGAAGAGCGACTCGATTCGGAGTTCGTTGCAGACGAACTGCTCGTCTGTCGCTCACGGAGGTGGGGGGAGCGCTGAGGGAGCGACGAGCAAAGGGTTGGCGAGCGGGTCGCTCCCCCGCGACAACTCATCACATTTGCCGTATCCGTACGGTCAACCGGAAGATCCAGCGAATCAGAATCCGATTCGCTATGCCGCTGATGAGACGACGTCGAGATTAAGTGGCATATCGCAGGCTGCGGAGGAGGAGGAGGAGGAGGAGGAGGATGAAGAGCATTTAGCTGATGATGACGATGATGCGCAGTCGTCATCTTCCGCAGCAGACGACGGTGTGGCGGTGGCGGCTTCGACATCAGCAGTCGGAGCGACTGTCCATGCCGAGCCGGCCGACGAAACGGATTCAATGAGGAAGCCGTGTAAGTCGGTCAATTGGCATTTTCCAGGATTCCTGATGATGCCACTTTGCTTCCGCTTCTGTGTATTCGTAAGGATGCCACATGTACGACCGTATCTTGTCGGAGTTATGTTTCATTCTGAGCTAAAATGCGCCAGGTACTAATGGCAGGGCCGCATTAAGGCCCGGGTGCTGTGACGTGACTACCCACCAATGGCAGGGGCTCTGACAACCCCGCGGGCCACCGTGCGCATATCCATAACTGCGGGCCCTTAAAAACTGCGGACCTGGGTGCTGCAACACTTGTTGCATGTTTAAAGACACATGCTATATCAAAGGTGATGATTAGTGTTGCCCTCCTCCTTTATCCTGGCTTGGGACTGGCACTGGCAGAGTGCAATCAGTGGCGGAGTTATGCTACAGCACTCTTAGGCCTTAGCACCCACCTTAAATGCGGGACCTGACTAAGGGGTATAAAGTCTGATTGACATTAAACATGGGTCTATGAGTTGCTGCCAGAACCCATTATGGGTAACATCTTTGACCATGTCCGACTCACTGTGATGACATATTCTGATTAATGATATCTGATTAATGATATCTGATTAATGATATCTGATTAATGTTTATTATTAGTATGTCTGTGACCAGTGTTTAGAACACATTTGTCGTGCACAGAGTCACGCAGAAATGCTTAACTGAGACACAGTTATTCAGTTGCCATGTGATGACCGGTAAAACATGTTGATGTTTTAACGGTTGACCCCTTATCAACTGTGGGTATAGGATTTTCCATACAATTTACTACGCTGTGGTTGGTAAATGCGTAGAACAAGTGAGGAATAGTGCTTGAGGCAAAATGAGGCATTTCCTGCGGAAGGAACAGTTTGAACATTGGCGAAGACCTTTGTAGTTGCTTCTATTGTTTGATGGCAGCAACATGAAATGGATAAAAAGGACCCCCATCCACCTCAAGTCGTCACGTAGGGACCTTAAGCATGTCCTTCACTCGCAATTGCTCGTGCACTTCGGTATGAAACTCAGATTAGGTGTCACGCTGTCGTCGGGATTGAGCGCCTATAAATTACGCGCTGAAGCGGTCGCATTGGCGCAATTGCAAATGCGAGAAATAAATAATCAATTAATTAAAATAATGGCTCAGATAGAGCATAGAGATGCGCGATAGTGTTGTGGGTATGTTCGTTGCCTTGCAGCCGGAGGGTTGTAGGTTCGAATCCATATCAAGCCGCCTCGTAGGGGTCTTGGGCAAGGTTCTTCACTCGCAATTGTTCAGCGCCTTGGCATTAAACTTCGATGTAGTGTCTGCGCTGCAGTCTGGAGCACCTCTGAGTAGAAGTCACCACTGAGTAGAGAGCTTGAAGGAGTGCTATATCAGGTGCACATACATACAGACATACATACATACATACATACATACATACATACATACATACATACATACATACATACAATGTCCTACATGCACACATACATGCATACACACATGCATGCATACATACATACATGCATACATACATACATACATACATACATACACACACACATACATACATACATTCACACATACATACATACATACATACATACATACATGCATACATGGCATCTGTGTGTCTCTGTTGGCTGCTGGGCACAATGATCCCGACTGTGGTTGATTCAAGATTTGGATGCAGTCTTCATCATGCAGAGCTGCTCCCTGGTGGACGCTGGACAATATGCCGACACCTGGCAATAATTGCGGCAGGTGTCAGCATAATGGTCTTTAGAGCAATATATTCTGCTACAGGGAACATGTTCAGCACATCCACGCATATTCATTTTTATATATATATATATATATATATATATATATATATATATATATATATATATATATATATATATATATATGCATATACAGCATGTATGCTCTGAGGATTGCTTGTGCTGCTATACCCAAAGTTCACAGAATGATTATGTATAATTGAGCATTTTTCAACATATGTGTCTGGTTCCCTGTTACTTCTCACGTCGCATAGCTACGTTAAGTGCCTTCGTGAGGCTATTGTAAGGCACTATATAAATGTCCATATACTTACATTCATATATTCGCCATGAGCTTGTGCATAGTGAAAGCATATATTTGACATTACCACATCTGACACTGGATATCTTGCAACTTTGTACATGACAGACTGACTATCTGTGCTATGCATTCTTGGCACTCGCTGCGCAAATTTTTTTTATCTGCTAGTGCTTGTGTATGATGGTCATTACCTGCTATTATTATATTATTGATGATGTAAGAAATTGTGCATGAACGCCAACCCACTGCTAGAAAGTGTGCGTTTGAAATATGTGTTCACAAGTTACAAGTGTAGGTCTATCTTTTTTAATTAATATGCGAGCAATTGCTGACCAATCGAAAATCAGAGCTGCCAGATAATTTACCATTACCAATGCTACGTGACAGAAATGTGATGCTGAGAGCTTGTGAACCCTGAGACCAATGACAGAAATTAAATGATCCACATAGATGCTTTCAATCAGCAATTAATCCTTTTCTTATTGAAACCAGTGATAAGCAGAAAATAACATGGTAATTTTCCATGATTTGCACAATGGAGACCCAGAAGGCTCAATAGTCACACTGTGTATGGCCACCTATTACGTGGGCAGGGTGGTGTAGTCGTTGCCTTGAAGCCGTAAGGTTTGAGGTTCGAATCCACCTCAAGTCGCTGCGTAGGGACCTTGGGCAAGTCCTTCACTCGCAATTGCTCAGCGCTTTGGCGTGAAACTCAGATGCAGTGTCCGCACTGCAGTCGGGAGCGCCTCTGAGTAGAGTGCTTGAAGGAGTGCTATAACAAGTGCACATACAAACAAACAGCACTGACATCAAAATTTCTGATGACCAATGTATGCTTACTCAACTGTGTAAAAATTTCATTCACAAATACCCATATTCTCAATTTATTTTATTTTAGTTCGCTTAATTGGCGTGTGTGGTGTGGTTTTCAGAACATAATACTGACAGATTTTCTTGGAGAATTCTTTTGCAACTACTATTTACTCTGATCAGTCGTGCTGCTGTTCGTTTTCCTTACAGGCTGTGCATGCAGTGCCATTTACCTAAAAGCCTCTGCCAGTTTTCATTAGATTCCCTACTTATTTCCGACTTTTTCTCTGCCAATTTTCAATTTCTTATAATTCCTCTTTATGGTAACTCTATTTGCAGAATGGAAAGAAGCCATTATCCGAAGCCCTGTGCGTGTATATATGTGTCTGATATGACTGTAGTCGAGTTGTCACTTTGCCATATATTAGATTACCGCTATGCATTTTCTTCAGTCGGTTATTATCTGCCTGTATTTTATCAAGTAGACAGCCAATCCGTTATTTAGATCTTATTCCACGATCTCCGATGATTTCCAATTATCAAGACTTTTGCTTTTGGCCGACTGCGCAATTTCAATGAATCGTTTAAATCAGGTTACTTCGGAAATGATTCAATTCCTCGATTGACCGGTACAGCTGTATTTTGCGTCGTCTGTCCTGCATTATTTAAATCAGATTCTGGCTGAAAGTTTTATGGCTGAAAGCGGGAGTGTGCGACGTACGTCTGGGAATTGTTTCCCTTCGGCAAAAACATAGAAACATCAAACGATGTTGAATGGCCTCATGAATATGATGTCGAAATCGATTTTTTTTCGTTTGACCATTCTCACCACATTAGGAATCTTTCTTCTAGAAGAGCATTCGTCTGTAGCATTTGGCTGGATGAGTTGTGTGATGGAAGTGGTTGGGCCGCCAGATGGCAGACCGCTGTTTTTTCACAGAGGTCTATTAGAGTGTTCAGAAAAAAATAATTTTGTATGAATCACACGCATAGGGTATTAAAATATGACATTTATGCACACAATTAACCTACCAAGATTCTACATCCATATCTCAATGGCAAATGACCTCTCAACAGGGTGTAACTTCTTCAAATAGTGTGAAGAAAAGCGATATTTGTGAAAAATTCTGTTATTCTTTAGAAAATAGTTATCTGCTATTTCTCAGTTTTTCCAATCCGTGTTACTGTTATTCCATAAATACTCATCTTGCTTTATTTACTTATATTATTTATTTATTGTTCTAGTAGGCCTAGGCATTATCTATAATTTATATTCAATGCTGATTGATGGCGCTATTTATTGGGTAACTTGAACAGAAAACATCACATATCAGGCAATGCACAAAGTTGCCCCGGCCAAAAAGCGAGGTTTACGAAGCAGTGGGTAGGCTTATCAATGTCAATGATCCTATTCTGTGCACAACTTCTGTATAAGGCTCAAAACCCAGCTCCTCCAATGAGCAAGGCATTATAGATGAATTCTGCCCTGAGACAACCCTTATTCATTTCGATGGTAAGCTGCTGCTGGGTGATGAGAGTGCTAATGCTGATCGCATGGTGGTTGTTGTGTCTGACTTAGGAAATGAAAAAAGCGTCTAACCATTCCAAACTGCCTGGCTCTGAAACTGGTTTCCTAATGTGGAATAAAATTGCTGAAATACTAAGAGATGGAAAGGGGATCAGAATGGCTGGCTGGGTTGACACAATCAGTGGTAACACAGGAGTTCACAGTGGCACAATAGGCGTTGTTCAAAAGGTCTTTGACAAACGCCTATGATTCTTGTTTGCAGACATCACAGGTCTGAATTAATTGCAGCATGCAGTTTTTGATTTGCTCTTTGTCTCCAATGGGCTTCGAATTGCAGTTTTCGCCAGGTTCAGACGTCAGTTTCCTCTCACTGACCGTAACAAATTTGTTTCTCTTTGTAAGGATGCAAAAGGCTGTTCTCTGGATTACAGTGAGAAAGTATGGCTATAGAGCAGAACCACCAAGCTATAGTTCAGTTTTATGTGAGGTAGTCCATATTGGTGATGTTGGCAGCATCCAATTCAGTCTAAATGGTGCATGTCAAAGGGCATTAATAGTGCCTGAAGATACATCTTTTCGGATGAATGTCGCTCTGTATGTTGAGACATGGTTCACTGCACCCATCACCTGGGATGCTCTTTACAATAATTATATGAATGCTAAACAACATGGAACTATTTAATAGCATTGAGACCCAAACTTCAGAAGTAACCGTTCACAAAATGAAAAGGCTTCTCTGGGATATATGTCAGCGACGAATTGGTAGGACTGTCACTTTTTCTGACATGCTCTTGGCTGACGAGAAGAAACAGTTTCCGCATTACGCAAGCCACATTTTATTAATGATTTAAGAATTGTTGATCCAAACACCTTCAGGACATTTCAGGAGAAAACTTTATCCGAGTTCATTACACAGCAATCGATGCATCTATATGCTACCCCCAAAGTTGGTCAAGATTTTTTCTCTCTTATGATCCCAAAATGTGCATTAAACGAGAAGGTTAGCGACAATGACATTCCAAGAACACCGTTGCTGCATTTTCTGTTATTAGGCCTAATGACTTTGGTGGGCGTGCAGTAAAGTTAACAACTAGGCCTAATTTTAACTTGGCCCTCACACATGATGAGCTGCAACATCAGCTCATTTTCCAAGTGGCTGAACACCACCTATAGCTTACTGCTACGCCGCAGATTTTCACTCTTCAGTTACAGTTAGACATTATTTTGATATCGGAAACATAAACGCAACTACTTTGTATTGTTTCACATTACTACAACACACTTTTATGTTTGACCATCTTCATTGGCTCCCCTTATTGCTCGGATTCAACTCATGGTTCTGGCACAAATTTACTTGCTGAGCTACCAAGCGCCTATGTGACCTCATCCGTCTGCTGGCCTCTGTCACTTCTCTTCGCCCGCTCCGCTCCTTTGGCTGGCATGATCTCCTCGTCCCACGAGCTGTATGACCACCATTGTTAAAACTTGAGCCTTTGCTCTCAATGGCCTGCACTGTGGAACCAGTTTCCTCCTTCAACGCGTTTCTCCTTATAAACTGGTGGCCCAAGTGCCTCTTTTCATTGTATTAAAACCAATTGTTTCTCTCTTGCATGGTCCAATGCACTGGGAGCACCTCTGAATGGTGTGCACTGTGAGAGGCGCTATATAAATGCATAGACATGATAAAATACAGTGTCTTGTTTGTTTACTGTAGTCTGTAGCCTATTGTGTGGCAGTAAATGATACAATGCATTAAATTTGTGATTTTTTTATTTTTAAGAAAAATCGCACTTTTTGAAAACTTCACTAGCTTTGAGAGGTCACTTAACATGGTCCCAAAGCCATAAGATTTCACTGAGTTGTTCATGACACCAAATGTCACAAATCCAGAGGGTATGCGAGGTGATTATTTGAAATTATTTTTTCACCATAGGAAAGCTGAACACTCTAAGGTCTATTGCATAATTTTATTCATTGTATTGTATTCAAACGTTTTTAAAGCAGCACTATATATTCTGGATGTCTTTTGGAGCCGTATGATGTGTTCCCAGTGTGCAAGGTCACGATAGAAGAAATGGGATTTGAAAAAAGCCAAAGAGTAGGAGCAATTGGCAGCTAGAATTTGAAATAGAGTATATGGAGGCAGGGCATTTCAATTGAGGTGAAGGTCTGAGACAGTGCATTAGGTGTTCTAGTACGAGGAGCTGGGGGTTCGTCTGTTTGAAGAGCGAAGTGCATGATGCAAGGTAGTGGCGTAGCCAGGAATTTTTGATGGGGGGATTTGGGGGTTTTATGGCCTGGCCGGATGCCCTTTCTGACACCAACCCAACAGTATTACAGTAAATAAAAAGATAATAAAGTAACAAAGGGAATAAAGTAAGAAAAACAATTGTTACTACAAGCAATTGTTTTGTTTTTCTTATTTAAGTGGATAAATAACCTTTTAAAAAACTTTTTTAGGTCAATGGGGGGTTCTGACCCCCCTGAAACTCCCCCTTGTCTATGCCACTGATGCAAGGCGGTTGAGAGAGACTGGAGTATTGCACATCATCTAGATCTTCTTTCCCTCATCGACTGGATATTTCATGACAAAAGACCGAGTTGTGCGCTGAAAACCAAAATGAGGATTTTTAATTTGATATAGACTAGCCAACTAGTAGCCACAACTGAAATCCAGTAGCCTATATGCAGTGAAAGCAGCGTATAAAATTAAATAGAAATGAATTTGGAAAGCTACAGGAGGTTGTTAGCAGGAAAGTACATGTGGAATATGGAGATTTATGGCACTCTGAAGCCATTCAAATGAATCTCATTTGCAATTTTCCATGCTGAATGAATCGATAAGTTGGCTGTGAAATCTAATAAGTATTCAACTTATGAATGAAACGTTTTCTGTGATGTCTTTGTGAGCCGTTATTTCTTCAATAT
The DNA here is from genome assembly GCA_949752735.1 of Lumbricus terrestris. Taxonomy (NCBI): domain Eukaryota; kingdom Metazoa; phylum Annelida; class Clitellata; order Crassiclitellata; family Lumbricidae; genus Lumbricus; species Lumbricus terrestris. Next base: position 10,381,986 of record OX457052.1, on the reverse strand, counting down.
TGCTGATTTTGAAAAGATGGAAAGCAGAAGAATTTGTATCCAGCATTAATATGAGGCTAAGCAAATGTCGTTGTTCGTAATAAATCTTTACCTATTACTAATATCATAATAATCATGTCAAGCAATTGTTGCTTTAACATAGAAACAGCAGTTTCACCTACAGTAATAATTGGATCATACGTGCTAGAACACTCGGCACCAAAATTTGTTAGCTGAGTTCGGGTTGTGGTGGTTGGTGCTGGTGCCATGGTTGTGATGGTGCTGGTGGTGGTGGTTGTGGTGGTGGTTCTGGTTATATCTTTAATGAGAAAACAGGTTGACAAGACCACAGCTCAGTTGCAAGGACTGGGTAAGTTCTACGGGGAGGCAATTTTATGGAAATCTCTAGGGATGATATGATGCTGATGATGACAATGATGATGATGATGATGATGATGATGATTGATGATGATGATGATGATGATGATGATGATGATGATGATGATGATGATGATGATGATGATGATGATGATTGATGATTAATGACGACGACGATGACAATGGTGATGATGACAATAGGTGATGATGACAATGGTGATGATGACAATGGTGATGATGACAATAGGTGATGATGACAATGGTGATGATGACAATGGTGATGATGACAATGGTGGTGGTGGTGGTGGTGGTGGTGGCGACGACGATGATGATGACGACGACGACGACGATGGCGTTTTGCACAACTAGACTCCATCATTTCTTGACTCCTATTTGGACGCAGAGGAAAGTTCACGGGACCCCGGTTTAATTTTCCGTAAACTCGATCCAATTCCCTGTTTGACCAGCTGATAATAAGCAGGCGGTCCGACGGAGCTTTTCGCCCATTGTTGCACGGCATACGTCGTTCGTTCCATCTGGACGGCTAGCATTTGTCGTCCGTCCGTCCGAACAAGTAGCTTAGACTGACCGACGATGGTGTCCGGTGGTGGCCGGTGCTGGTAAGGGAGGGTGCGGGTGGACATTCGAGATGGTCCTTTTCAATTATTGCAGTTGTAGACTCGGCTCATTCATTCCGCCTAATATTGACAGCGGCGTTGTCCGCCTCTGACGTCACACGCGGCTGCGGGCCTTCCGAGTTATTTCACGACCAGACTCCGAATGTCGTTCTGTTTGCCGTGCGCCCTGCGTCATTTGCGAAGTAATATGTTCGGGGACTCGGTGCTGTCCGTCCGTCCGTCCGCTTTTCTGGTGATAGAATTTGATATCCATTTGGCGATGTGAGGGAAGCATGTCTATCTACTGACGTTCTGTTGAAAGTCGTGTGTGCTTTGGATTCTCCTGTGATTTTTCGCAGCAAACTGTTGGCAGCTGTTCTGGCGCTGATAGTAAACGAAATTCAGCCGATAATCTTTCATATCGTGTATTGCTGGCATCTGTTTGCGAGGGCTATACCCATGGTTAAGGTGCCACTCAATGAATTGCAGATTGGATCCTAATTTACAACATCGACTACTGTTCACGTAGTAAATGGCATGAAGATAACCATAACCATAATAACCATAACCATCAATTTTACTGCACCAAGATAACAAAAACATTTTTACGAAGTATTCATGCAAAACTGTTGGTTACAACTGGAAACCCAGAAGGTATTAGAAGTTCCACTGGTAGGGCTACCTATGCACGCTTTCAGATTCAAGATGGTAGATAGGCAAGTGTCATGTAAGTATTTATAATCTGGAAATGCACATGATGCAGTCATAACTAAAAAGATAGTTTATGCATACAGCTGAAAGTGGCACCTTAGAAGTGCAGTGTTCAATCATCATCATCAATTTATTGAGCCAAGAAGTATACGAAATAACATCGCATCAAACTAAACAAACAAATCACTTGGTCACAAATGAGAATTGTTAGGGCCACCTATGCACGTTTTCTGGTGCTAGATGGTTGACAGGTTAACCACGATGAGCGTTGGTATCACGTGACGTTTACAGATATTAACTGTAATTAAATATTATGTGTATAATGCATGCAAGTATGTATTGTATGTGTGTGTTTGCATGCATGTATTTGTGTGGCCTATTATTTGTGATTATGTATCGAATCATTTGTGTTAGTTTAGTGTAATGACAGCAGGAAAACCCCGAGTTCATCTAACAGGGTTGCCTAATTACATATCAGACCAGTGGAGTGGCATTTAACAGCACAAACCATGTTTAACAATCTAAAGTACACTTTTCATAAAGTACAAATTTAGACTGATTTTGTTGGCAGTTGTGGTAGGCCTACTCTTGTTTTGTTTTGCCGGCACGCAACGCCATTAGCAAATTCGGTGCATTTGTTGCACCACTTTATTTTCTTATGAATCAGACTTCGGTGTTCCCGGTTGTCACCGAAATTAAGTGACCTGTCGATTTTATTTTGATTCGTTCTCTGTTTTCGTTATGTTCTGTTTCCGTTCTCTGTTCTGTTCTGTTCTCTGCGTCGCCGATGTTCTGCGGGTTTCGATTCGTGAATGCGGTCATGTTCAAATTGATTGATAATGATAAATGATGCAATAAATGTTGACTTCTCTTGAGCTACTGATTGCCATGTTGTCGGTGGAATGAATAGTTGTTTAAGGACACGTATGATGCCTGTTTGAGGTTCATTTGGTATGTGCTACAGCAGTGGTTCCCAACCCATGGCCCGCTAGGCCTAAATAAGGACCTCCTCTCTCAAAGAAGTAACAACACTTTATGAAAATATTAACAATTTGGACAGGATAGAGCGCATAATTATTTTCTATTACAAATTATTTTATTTTGACGTCTGTAAATAACATCAAATATTCTATTTCGATCCAATTATAACAATTTTATATGCTTTTAGTCCTTCAGCTAAGAAAAAGTGGCCCTTGTGTCCTCCATCTTAGAAAATGTGGCCCTAAAGTCAAAAAAGGTGGGGAACTAATGTGCTGCAGTAATCAACAGGTGTTGGTAACTAGTCACAAGTCACTACAGTCACTCATTCTGAGAATTTATGTAGCACCTCTTCAATATGACTACTCGGAGGTGCTTTCTGCGCTTGCCTATAACGTCGTTAAATGTCCTTACTACAAATAATTGCATCAGTTAGCAGAATGATGCTACAACGTCAATCCATGTACCGGTAGTTACGGCATTGAAGATGTATGCATCCTGCTGTTGCATACGTCGAGGGTGAGTAATCCAGTGCTCATGGATATTGGATAAGCTGGTGCCCTTCCATTGACTTTCGAGTGGTGCCTGAGAAGTTAGAGTCTGCGATTATGTTTGTATGTGCACTTGTTATACCGCCCCTTCAAGCTGCATACTCGGAGGCGCTCCCGACTGCAGCACGCACACTGCATTGAAGTTTCACACCGAAGCGCTGAGCAATTGCAAATGAAGGACTTGCCAAAGGTCCCTACACGGCGACTTGAGGTGGATTCGAATCTACAACCCTTCGGCTGCAAGGCAATGAACATACCCACTACACCACCGCGCCCCATGATTATGATGATTGATACCCAGGATTTGATTGCACTTCTCGATTTGATTAGAATTTTTGATTACGGTTTCATTTAAGGAGACCTGATGCCTTGCACATACTGATGATGCCACCATAGAAGTTGTTAAGTTTGATGAGATTTCAGAATGCGCACCAGACATATTTTAATCAATTCGAAGTGTCTGGTCTGTTGGTGTTCATTACACACTTGCTGTATTTTATTAGTAGTCAACGTCATGCATAGCAATTACCTGCATTACAAGAGTAAATTGCCCAGCTGCTCCCTCTTTTCGGAGTTGGTTGTAGCATTTTTCCTTCTAATAATAAACAATGGTCTTTCGTTGATTGCATAATAAACAAGGGTCTTCTGTTGATTGCCTTCAGAAGGCATACGGCATCAGTGGCTTGCTTCTTCTCTTTGTTTTTTGCTCGACATTGGTTGTGGCGAGCTGTCCTCATTTGCAGATTCATGACTTTTCCTTTGGACACTCTATTCCTTGCATTTCTTTTTCTTCTTCCTCTGATGGTACGTAATTTGATATATTTCGCCGTCAGGTTTTCCGCGTTTGTTATGCTTTTCTGCGCTTTTATGCTTGCCTTGGGGTGGCATTATGTAAATCTTTCCGACCTTATTATGCCTTCCATCCTCACCCTTAATGTCATTCGGTGGCAGAAATTGTTTTGTCTTTGTCATTTTTTTAAACAAAATTACTGCTTGTGTGAACTATTATTATATGATATACCGTAGTTAAGTATTGTTCTTCTTATGGTATTTTTATTCTTATTGTTGTTTTAAGAATCTTATTATATAATCACTCAGGAACAAGAGAATTATGCATCAGTTTTATTCACGGCTTAAAGTGTGGCTGAACGGTCATGGACGGCGTCCATGCACTTATTTTAAATCTGAATGTCATCCTGCCACTTATTTTGCCAGCACGCACTGGAAAGTTAAGAAGCGTCCAGGCACTTATTTATTTACACTCTACGTGCTGGTTTTATTATCATGATAATTATCAACATGATCATTGTTCAGACAGCTTCTATGACACTGTAGAGTGCAAAGTTTAAGAAAAGTGATTAAACGGAAGAAATTTGAAACCAACATTGCTGTGCGAGATTAAATGTATCATGACGTGACTTTTAAATTTGAGATTAAATGTATGACATGACTTTAAAATGTGAGATTAAATGTATGACGTGACTTTAAAATGTGAGATTAAATGTATGACATGACTTTAAAATGTGAGAATAAATGTATGACATGACTTTAAAATGTGAGAATAAATGTATGACATGACTTTAAAATGTGAGAATAAATGTATGACATGACTTTAAAATGTGAGATTAAATGTATGACATGACTTTAAAATGTGAGATTAAATGTATGACGTGACTTTAAAATGTGATATTAAATGTATGATGTGACTTTAAAATGTGAGATTAAATGTACGACGTGACTTTAAAATGTGAGATTAAATGTATGACTTGACTTTAAAATGTGAGATTAAATGTATGACATGACTTTAAAATGTGAGATTAAATGTATGACATGACTTTAAAATGTGAGATTAAATGTATGACGTGACTTTAAAATGTGATATTAAATGTATGATGTGACTTTAAAATGTGAGATTAAATGTACGACGTGACTTTAAAATGTGAGAATAAATGTATGACATGACTTTAAAATGTGAGATTAAATGTATGACATGACTTTAAAATGTGAGATTAAATGTATGACATGACTTTAAAATGTGATATTAAATGTATGATGTGACTTTAAAATGTGAGATTAAATGTATGACATGACTTTAAAATGTGAGATTAAATGTATGACGTGACTTTAAAATGTGATATTAAATGTATGATGTGACTTTAAAATGTGAGATTAAATGTACGACGTGACTTTAAAATGTGAGATTAAATGTATGACTTGACTTTAAAATGTGAGATTAAATGTATGACATGACTTTAAAATGTGAGATTAAATCTATGACATGACTTTAAAATGTGAGATTAAATGTACGACGTGACTTTAAAAGATTAAAATGTGACTCTTTCAGACAAGACAACGGGCGACTTCTCGCGAGCAAGCTACGAAGAGAATAACAACACGAGTCCCCCGCTGTCGACTTCCTCGTCCCAACCCGGTTGTAATTCCGCCGCGAACAACCCTCGCAGCGTCCGCCAGAGCGTCAGTTCGCTTGGCTCGCCGATCTCAGCCTCGATGCCTTCGATTGCCGCTCTTGCCGTCAACCTCACCAACAACAAACACAACGTAATGTTCGCTTAAATGTCGCCCGTTTAAACTGTGGGGTGGGGGACTGTGGCGGAGTGGGGGCTGTGGCGGGGTGGGGGCTGTGGCTGGGTGGGGGCTGTGGCGGGGTGGGGGCTGTGGCTGGGTGGGGGCTGTGGCGGGGTGGGGGCTGTGGCGGGGTGGGGGCTGTTGTGTGACAGCTGCTGCTTGACTGTCACGTCAGCGGCGGGGTTTGGTAGGGCAAGTTTAATGGCGTGGACGATAAATGCCAGATGGCGACATTCGTCTTGAAATTTCCAGTTGACTTTTCCGGCTGCCAGACTACGTGGAGACCAATGCTGATGCAATCCCAATCCAATGCTGATGCAATTCCAATCCGGATGAACTTGTGTGCAATCATGATGCAATCCCAATTCGGATTAATGTGCTATCCTGATGCAATCCTGATCCGGATTAGTGTGCAATCCTGGTTTAATCCCAGGCTGGATTAGCATGCAATTCTGATGCAATCAGCATCCGGATTAATGCACAATTCTGATTCAATCCCAGGCTGGATTTGCATGCAATCCTGATGCAATCCCAAACCGGATTAGTGTTCAATCCTGATGCAATCCAAATTTGGATTAGTGTGCAATCCTGATGCAATCCCAATCCTGATTAATGTGCAATCCTGACGCAATCCAAATCCGGATTAATGTACAATCCTGACGCAATCCCGTCCCGGATTAGTGAGCTTTAATAAATCTAGTAGTTAACATTAGGGAATGTCAAACCGATGCAGAGATGTTTCTCGATTTCAGTTTCGTTCGTGTCTGTAGCGAACAATTCGACTGCGGAACAGATAAATTGGCTGGACGCTGTCCGTTGAGGGGAGCAAGCGGTTAGGGAGGTGATTTGTTGTCAGTTTGTGTTTTGTACAGACGCGACAGAGGCTGATTGAAGCGAAGTCGCTGTTTAAGTCTTCTAAATGACGGTTGGCTTCAGGGATTGCGCTTCTTTATCCAGATAACGAGACAAGTAATGGGTCGCAGGAGGTGGTTGCTTAGAAGTTAGAAGGCGAGATTTGTGTAGACTGTTGGTTCAAACCTCCAATGAGATGATGATCACTGCGTGTAAGGACCCTGTGTGCAGATCATTCACTTGCCAAATTGCTCAGCACCATAGATTCAGTGGTGGCGCCAGGATTTCAGTTTTGGGGGGCTGAAAATTTTCCATTTTCAGCCGCCATACTTTCCATTTTCACCGGCCAAATTTCTGACGACTTGAAAAAGAAATTTTATAGTCATTTGCTCAAAATCTCGTGCATATTTTTCAGTTTTTAGGGGGGGCTGATCATGGAAATGTTTCATTTTTACATGTAAAAAACTGGATGGCCTTTTAGGTGGGGGGGGCTTAGCCTCCCCTAGCGCTGCCACTGCATAGATTCATGCTTTTCATTAGATAGGGATGCTTAACCCTTTGCCGACCAAAGTCTATGATATTAAATGACATGGGGAAATCCTATGCCATCGGTTTAGTAAACGAATCATAGTAAATCATCTGATTCCAGCATTTTTAGTGTTTTATCAGCACTTGTTCAAACCTGCTAGATGTTTTGACTAGGTTTTATATTCCCACAAGATTATAATCATAATCTAAGGTACGGTAATCATATTCATAATCGTGTTCTCCAAATTTCTAAGGCGCCAGTCGAAAGCTAAACGCAGGGCACCAATTTATTCACGAGCGCTATGTCTAAATTAATGTAATGAGAGTAGTCTGAAAGAGGTCGTAGTACGGAGTGTCACTACAAAGCCAGGCGCGGGGCACCAGCATATTCACGAGCATTCATTTGTTATGAGTTACAACTTTAGCAATAGATACAAAAGATCCCGATTTGTAGTCAGAATCCCAGGATGGAGGTATATAGCTAGGAAGACATCATATTCAGGAAATGAATGCAGGCATCAAATTGCAAGAATGCTCCCCAGTATATGTATGTATGTACGTATGCATGTACCGGTATGTGTGTATGTATGTATGTATGTATGTATGTATGTATGTATTTGCACTTGTTATAGCGCCCCTTTAAGATTTCTACTCAGAAGCGCTCCCGACTAGAGCACGGACACTGAGTAGGAGTTTCATGCTGAAGCGCTTGAGCAATTGCGAGTGAAGGACTTGCCGAAGGTCACTACGCGGCGGCTTGAGGTGGATTTGAATCTGCAACCCTTCAGCTTCAAGGCAACGAACATACCCACTACACCACCATGCCACAAAAATATATTCATTATATATTTATTCATTCATTATATGCATTTATATAGCGCCTCTTCAAGGGGACTACTCAGAGGCGCTCCCAACCTCAGCACGGCCAAATAAAGCTGCATTCATTGTCGCAGATCCCTAGCCGGTCTCGATTTGTTATGAAGTGTTTAGATGAGGTGTTTTGGATGACGTGCCATCTCATCTGGTCCCCCCCCCACCACCCTACCCCCCCCCCCCCCCGTTTCCGATACACCGTGCAATTTCTTTCCATCGACGTTGCTTGATGTTTAATTGCTGTGCTGTGTGTCACATCACAAAAGCACTTGCTTTTAATTGCTGTCTTGGTGGGTTTATTGTTTATTGGCGAATGGATTTCTCATGGTAATGCCTCGTGCGCTTTGAGAATTCCCCGTGCTGGTTCTTGAGTGCATTGCCCCGTAAATACATCATCATTTGTTTCGTAAGATCACATGTCTTATTGGCAATAGTTTCAGTGCTGAAGCAATTCCCTAATACTGCTTGTATGTGTATATATATGTATATATATGCGTATATACATATACGTAATTTCCTAATACTCCTTATATGCATATTATACATATACATAATTCCCTATTAAATACTGCTTTTACATATATATATATATGTATACATTTATATGCATATACATAATTCCATAATACTTCTTAATTCTTATATGCATATACATATACAATTCATAATACATATACATAATTCCCTAATACTGCTTATATGTAAGTGGCTGGGCTGGGATTGCCTCTGAGTAGTTTCTTGAAGGGGCGCTATATAAATTTTTATAATGAATGAATGAATGAATGTACATACCGGTACATATATGTGTGTATACATATATACATATGCAATACATAATACATTTACATAATTCCCTACTGCTGCTTAAATGTATATACCGGTATGTATATATATATATATATATATGTATACAGATATATATATATATATACATACATAATACATATACATGATTCCCTAATGCTGCTTGATTCAAATACAGCGTTTCGTACATGTATCATCATTTGCTTCCTCAATCACGTCTCGTTACGGTATTTTTCATGCGTATGCAATTCTCCGACGCCGCATTGAAACACACGCGTCGCTTTGTCAATGCATCTTCATTTCGTGTTAGGCTGGTGTTAACGGCACGGCTTCTGACGAGGAAACGGAGGACATCGGGGAAATGTTCGCCTTGTACGGAGGATCACGACGAGCGAACAGTCAGACAAATCTAAACAAACTGTCGTTATATTCGGTAAGTACTGGTGCCATTTTTTTCTCGTAGAATTGCTGAATATGGGGTTTGGGTCCACTATTCCGAGGGTCCACTATTCCGAACCCTAAACCTAACTATGACCCTAGCCCTAACTCACCCCAACCATAACCCTAAGTCTAACCCTAACCCACCCCAACCCTAACTCACCTTACCCCAACCCTAACCCACTGTAACCCTAACCACCCAGGATAATGAACAAAATGTAGCGGATATTCGTAATTGTGGACGTTCGGAATAGTGGACCCTCGGAATAGCGGGCCATTACCGAATATGGTCTTGTGTCCCCTTTCTTGAATTACTGAGTTAACTACTCTGTTGGTTTCGAACTGTAAAGGCAAATATGCTTGTGAGCCGTGAATAACTGAATATGCCTACAAGTAATCAGAGTAGGCTTTGAGTTTTGGTGTTTCGGCTATTTGTCTTAGGAATCGTCCTGGAAGGCAGTAAATTGTGCACCTGATTAAGCATTTATGTCTAGCGGTGAGATAATTGCCCAGTTGTTCGTCTTTGTGGTCGTAACATGTTTAGAGCGAAAGTACTCGTAAATTTAGGTAATGTTCTGTCCTTCTGTAAATATGGTTACTGCACTCGCGTTTAGACCTGTTTTGTGCTTTCTGAAAGCTTAGGTTTGTCGTGTATTTTGTAACTGGATTTTTTAATATGACCATGAGCATCGTGGTTTTTGTAAATTTGTAGCATGTATGGACATCTTCATGGCACCTGGGCATCTTTATGGCACCTGGGCATCTTTATGGCACCTGGGCATCTGTATGGCACCTGGGCATCTTTATGGCACCTGGACATCTGTATGGCACCTGGTCATCTTTATGGCGCCTGGGCATCTTTATGGAATCTGGTCATCTTTATGGCGCCTGGGCATCTTTATGGAATCTGGTCATCTTTATGGCGCCTGGGCATCTTTATGGCACCTGGACATCTGTATGGCACCTGGGCATCTTTATGGCGCCTGGGCATCTTTATGGAATCTGGTCATCTTTATGGCGCCTGGGCATCTTTATGGCACCTGGACATCTGTATGGCACCTGGGCATCTTTATGGCACCTGGGCATCTTTATGGAATCTGGTCATCTTTATGGCGCCTGGGCATCTTTATGGAATCTGGTCATCTTTATGGCGCCTGGGCATCTTTATGGAATCTGGTCATCTTTATGGCGCCTGGGCATCTTTATGACACCAAGATTGATTGTTTAGTTAAAATCTCCCCATCTATTCTGTAATCACTTATATTTCAAACACTGACAATCTTCTCTCTAGACAGAGCTGTAAGTGTAAATGGAACATTATATTAAGCGCCAGGTTGATGGCGCTTCTGACTTGGGCCAATGTCTTCAATGACATCAAAGTTTCAGGCACTAACAAAATACTGCAGAGTTCCATCTATAGTTCCAGGGTAGTTTTGACTCCAGCTCATGGGCGGAGACCTAGGGGGGACGGTCCCCCCAATGGAGGTGTTGGGGGGGATGGCTCATGCATTTGTTCCCCCAATCGTTGAGCGTGAAGACTAAAAAAAGTCATCAACTTTTTTGGCGGCGAAAATAGAATTTGTTTTCGAGATTTCGCCGGTCGTCAGAAATTTTTCCCTGAAAAAGATGTCAATTTTTCTGGGACACTCGTCCATCAGAAAATCTCGCATCTTTCCGTCCCCCCCCCCCCCCCCCCCCAGTCTCGGCCCAGGTCTCCGCCTATGCTCCAGCTGGATGGATCAGTGAAAAACATTCTCCTGAACTGAGTGTAGTGCTCATTCAGGGAACCACCAAGAGACCACATGCAGCCGACTGAAGGCAGATCCAGACAGGATGAGAATTGTAGACAAATAACTGGGGTGGTCAGATTTATGTGGACTTCGGATGTGGACTTCGGGTGTGCACTTAGTATGGGGCCTGAGAAAAACCAGGGGGGTTGAACCCCAGGACCCTGTCCCCGGCATATTCTCACCCTGAACCCAGCCAGGCAGAGAGGAGAGCAGAGTGCAAAGAATCAGAGCAAAGCAGGGTCAAAAAGACAGTTATGCATGATGGTAAATATCTTACACTGGATGTATTGATGGACAGGAAGCCAGTGAATGGAGTCCGAATAGAAAAAGTGAATATGTCGCTCCTGAATAGATCATCTGAAGATGTGGTAGATAAATCTGTTAAATGAATATGGTTGAAGCCTCAGGAGTCAGGATGCTACCATTAATGTAATGTAATGTAATGTAATTAGTAATTTATATAGCGCCGCTCACAAACCAAGGCCATTCAGTAGCGCTCCCAGTGCGATAACCCCTAGAGAAAAAATAGGTCTTAAGAAGAGAGGGAGATGTAGATAACGATCCTGAAAGTAGAGTCCCACGCAGAGTGGAGGGAAGAGAATTCCACAAGGAGGGCCCAATGATGGTGAAGGATCGAGTTTGAGCAATAGTGGTCCTAGCTCGTGGAACAAAGAAGTCAGCCCTGTCCAGAGAACGGAGAGGTCGATGAGAAGATGCTGATAGAGGAGAACGAATGAGATCACTGAGATAGATCGGTGCAAGACCCAGTTTGGATTTGAGTACCAGAGAAAGGACTTTATATTGTATGCGGGCAGAGAGAGGAAGCCATTAAAGCAGTTGCACACATTCTATACATGCACGCACTACCATGTGTAAGTAAGTAAGCAAGTATTTTGTTTACTACACCACTTGCAACTTCCAAGCGTGTAATGAGACATAAAACGTCGATATATTAAATGCATCAAAGTAATAATTGGTAATAAAAGGTGCAGATTAAATAACACAAATGCAATGAAATGACTAAAATATTAGCATCAAACAAGTCATCTATACAGCATGTATGTGTGTGTGTATATATATATATATATATATATATATATATATATATATATATATAATTATATATAGATTATATGCATACACTTTCATAGATTCATGCATACATTTCATGTGTTTAAGTGCATATAATTGTACATGCACTTATATCCAGTCGATTCTAATGATTTCTATTTAGGTTCTTTGCTATAATGCCCAAGTCGAGTGGTGGTTGCTTTTAGTGAATAGCCATCAAAAAATTATCCACAGGAGAAGAAGCCACATTGAAAATTGATAAATCTGAGTATTCAGAAGCTAGACTAAGTTGGGTTTTCAAGTAGAAAGGGGTGAGTCTTTTGTTTTGACCTGACATCAAAGCATGTACTGATGAATACTTGAGCACATACATGTGCATGTATACGTGCTTACATGCATACCAAGGGCTGTTTATATGCAGGACTGTTTTTACGCAGGACTGGAAAAACTCAGTGCATTAAGTTGTGTCTCTAGTTGTTGTATGATAGTTGGTGGTTCTGGAAGATTTCACATCTTGTCTGCACGAGAAAAGCATTCGATTAATTACATTTACGAAGACAGATTGACGAATATAATTATGTTTGCAAAGTAATCAAATTACATTCGGATATCCAGAACATGATCATTTGTACTAGAGACGAAATTTGAAGTGGGGTGAGAGTGATATAGGCGTAGAATTTTTTTATGGGTAGCCAGTCCTGTAATACATAGACATTGCATACTTGACATGTCCAACGTTTGCTTCACGATTTTAATATTGAAGATGGCAGTGAGATATCTAAACCCATTGACGAGCCAGGCACGAGGCTTATAATTATTCCTCCATTATCTGATGGCTTTCTGGCCGCTTTCCTTGGCTGAGTTTTGCATGAAGCAGGATTGCTTAGTTGACTCGAAGGACATCGAAGGCAATCAATCAATCGTGATTTATATAGCGTTCCCTTCAAGGTACATACTCAGAGGCGCTCCCAGCCGAGGTCAGTCGTGCATAGGTTTTCTATTACCTACCTGCTTACAACTGAAATCTCGGCCAGAGCCTGCCCACTCATAGCTTTAACCATTGCGTGCAGTGTAATTGGCAAAGTGCCAAAAGTGATGCATGCTGGGATTGATTGGTTCGGAAATAACACAGAGCGCATACAAATTTCGTGTTTAATGTTCAATAATTATATGATAATGACAATATAAAAGTATAAAATTTATAGGATCGTAAGACGAATTGTTTAAACACATGCCTGGGTTCTGTGCAGCCGTGAACTGCTCAAATAGGAGCTCGGATGCAGACAAAACGAAAGTTTCGTTTTTCCGTTTCCCGAAAGATAAAGAGAGGTCTGTAGATACTCTAACTTCTACTTAATCTTTTTATCATAATACGAAAGGTTCCCTTAGATAATTTGTTAGCATGCACAATAATAACAAATTTCATAATTTTTATTTTGTCAGTCAGTGCAACTGAGTTTCATACTGCTTGTTTCGGGTAGACGTTAATGACGGCTCGGTAGCAAGTAGACATTATGGCCGTCACAGATAGGAGCAGAATAGAGCGGTCTGACCTACGGCCCAATGTTTTCGTGAAAGTGAGTCAAAATACCATGAAAAGGGATATTTTCATAAATATTAATACGCTTAAATAAGCTAAAGGACACAACAAAGTGGATTGACCTTAACACATTGGTCGCCAGCTACAAGATATCTCATCATTTACCTCTACCCTTGTTTCGTGACGCTCTATCACTAAAGGCTGTTTTCATCGTCGTTGAATACATAAAATCAAACGCATCCTAAAATGAGCATTGCCTTCATGTCGTAGTTCATTCATTTGTATTATCCGGAATGTACTGCCGTCAGTCTATGCTGTACGGTCTGGATATCCTTTAAAATATGTCTTTTGATGTTCATAGTAATGTTGTGTCCAGCTCATGCTGCCTACTTGTCATTCTTCATTATGCCTTGTCCAGCCCTTCAGTAAAGAACCTTCCGGCTTCAAGGCAACGACGACACCACTACACCACCGCGCCCCACGTATTGTATTGTTGTTTACTTGACTGAGCTTATGTGGTGTATGTTGTTTACATCATAGATGCAAAAGATGGGTTGTGAACTGCCGACGAAAGGATATAGACGGCAAAAGTTCTGATGAGCTGAATAAAAATTTTCGTCTCTGCAGCAACCACTTCGAAGAATCCATGTACTATCCCACAAACATTGGAGGAAAGAGGCTTATCCTGGATGCTCTTCCAACAATATTTGATGTTCCTAACCCTCCAACTCGGGTCGCCATGAAAAGAAAAGCACCAGCTAACCGTCTCTTCATTCCTCCAACGAAAAAGTTAAGAACGCATTCTGATACACTCGCAACTGGCAGTTTACTTAACAATTCGCAGTCTGAGGTCAGATGTGATAGGAAGATGAAACAGACACACAACGCTCTACTAGCAGCAAGAGTAAAGATCTGCAGGTTACGTAAACAGGTACAAACATTAAAATTGAAATCAAAAGAACGTACTGCACAGTCTTGCGATGGGTCAATCGCACATATTCTTCATCTTACAGAGAAATATTTGTCACCTGAGCAAATGACATTTTTTCAGAGTCAACTGAAAATGAGTCGACGAACTAAAAGAGGAAAACGGTGGAGCACAGCAGACAAGCTTCTAGCATTGCGGATAATGTTCCATAGTCCGCAAGCATTCAACTCTTTGCGAAATGTTTTTACATTGCCTAGTAGAACAACGCTATTGCTTTTTCTGTCACGGGCTTTCGGAGATTTGCAGACTGGGTTCTCTGAGCGACTGTTCACCCTTCTAAAGTTACGAGTCGATGCAATGCATCCTAAAGACAGAAACTGTTGTCTAGTTTTCGACGAGATGTCACTCAAACAGCACCTCGACTACGATCGCCACAAAGATGTGGTCTATGGCATAAAGGCTGGCAAACCTTTGAATCAAGTGTTGGTATTTGTCGTTCGTGGAATCGCTACAAAATGGAAGCAACCAATAGCTTATTTCTTTGCCAATTCGTGTGTGCCATCTGCAAATGTCGCCTCAGCCATACAGGAGGCCTTGAGAAAAATCCGGTCAACTGGATTAACCGTGAGGGCTGTTGTTTGCGACCAAGGCCCAACTAACATCGCTGCATTGAAGTTGCTTGGTTTCTCTCGTGACAATCCGTATACAACGTACATACAGCATCCATCTCACGAAAAGAAAATTCATGTCATCTTCGATCCTCCTCATCTCATAAAGAATGTACGCAACAACCTAATACGGCACGACATCATTGTGGATGGGAAAAGAGTTTCCTGGAAGCATCTGGAGGCAGTCTATAACCTTGACAAGATGAATTCAGTCCGGATGATGCCAAAATTAACTGATAGGCATTTGGATCCTGGTCCATTGCTTGCAATGAAGGTGAAACTGGCAACGCAACTCTTCAGCCATCAAGTTGCTGCATCATTGTCAATGTGTGCAGCACAAAAATTGCTCCCAGCAGAAGTTGGTCACACAGCTGACTTTGTTGAGCGAATGGATAAGTTGTTTGACAGCATGAACTCCAGGAAATTGTATGCGGACAAACCAGCACGGTGTGCGCTGACGATGTCCAGTGACAATATGCGACAGATGGAAGAAGACAGAGCATGGGTACAAACCTGGAGATTTGCCGGTGCAAAAAGCCAAACAAGCATTGCAAGCCACTGGGGCTTGTCAATAACAATTGATAGTATCCTATCTCTAACAAAGGAATTGCTGTCTGAGGGCTTCCACTTTGTTTGCACATCCCGATTCAACCAAGACTGCATCGAGAACTTTTTCTCAATTATTCGGTGGAAAGTGTTCTCTGTTACGTTGCAGGATGGCTGATACGAAAATCACGTCTGTGTAACGAATGTGAAGCCACACTTTGCATCCCAGAGAATTCTCTGATGACACATCATGGCGGCTTCATAGAGGCAAAGAAGTATTCGAGCGACAGTAAATTGCTTCGACCCACCTCACTCGTTCAGCTACTTGTCCGTGAAATGGAAGCAATCTTTCAGCAGAAGATCAGTGCCTGTTTAGAAGGAACGACAGGAATCTCGCAAACGATCATGAAAACTATCAACGACCAATGCAACTTTTCATTCATTTTTGCACTTCATCCAGAACATGCACTGCACATACAGGACAGCCTGGTCAGAAACTTTGTTATCACCCGAATCTACTATTACATAAAGTTCTACAACAGAGAGCTGTCTCCAAGAAACAAGAAGAATTACAAGAAGATGGCACGTGTCATTCACAAGTAGTGCTGAAACTAGTTCTATTGTTAATTTAATCTTGGCATTGTCATTTTGACTAATTTATTAATGTCAACAGGATAAGGCTTACTCCTTTTGATTACACTAATTACACTACTTCAATTGAAAACAACTCCCTTGCCCCTCATAGCGCTGATAATTTTGACAAAAAGTTTTTGTTGTGAGAATATTGTAAGAATTTGCACAAATGTTTCTATTTACAACGAAGATACCGTGCATTTGCTGGTGGACAGTGGTGGTGCGATAAGGAATATTTCTAATTTTCTAATTACTTTCTTAGCAGCTCTGATGTTGGCTGATACGTGACAACATAACATAATTACTGTTATTTTATTTACGATACAGTTTCTATTAATACAATTGCTATTGTTATTTTTGTTTGCTTAAATCTAACCAATTGAGGCCTGTCAATGTAAGCAGTTGCCTAATTGGAAATCAGGGCCAACCTTCTTTAAGCTGTTGTCTTTGTCGGGCTCCGTTTGTACTTAATAATTGCTTGCTTGTTATGTAATGACGATATGAATTAAAGTTTAAAAATAAACATTCAATTCGACATCAATGAGCTTTAAGTGGTTCAGAAGACTATAGCCTGTGCTAAGAGTGCTTGAACCATTGCAAATTCACCTGGAATGTTTAGTAACCCGCTTTTCCTAGCTTCCCTTAAAAACCTTGACTGTGTCCACTCAGATATTACTGTCATGCAAGCTAATACACAAGTCTACAACTCTAGAGTTTCTGCTCTAAGGTTCCATTTGGTTTTTAAAATAAATTGTTGTGCCTGTGTCCTATAGTTGCTTTCATTTGGTGCTAATTAAAAAATTCCTACAAATTTAGTGCTTCCTTTCCTGTGATAATCTGGCAATGAACAAACTGATCCACAAGCAGCTATACATCTGTGCGTTGTGGACCAGCGGATTGTCAGAGCAGGGCCTTTGGAAAGTAATCACAGCACTTTGATGATGATGACGACAACGACGACGATGATGATGCCGACAACGACTACGATGATAATGAAGACGACTACGACGATGATAATGATGATGACGACGACGATAATGATGATGACGACGACGATGATGCCGACAACGACAATAATGATGATGATGACAACGACGATGATGATTATGACGACTATGATGATAATGATGATGACGACGACGATAATGATGATGACGACGACGATGATGATGTAGATGACGACGATCATGATGATGACGACAACGACGACGATGATGATGCCGACAACGACAATAATGATGATGATGACAACGACGATGATGATTATGACGGCCATGATGATGATGACGACGACGACGTCGTCATCATCATCGTCGTTGCGGTCGTCGCCGCCGTCATCCTCCTCGTCGTCGTCATCTTCATCATCATGATCATCGTCGTTGCGGTCGTTGTTGCCGTCAATAATGAGGATTACGACGACGATGATGACGATGACGACTACGATGATAATGAAGACGACTACGACGACGATAATGATGATGACGACGGCGATGATTATGATGAGGACAACGACGACGATGATGATGCCGACAACGACGATGGTGAGGATTGCGATGACGATGATGATGCCGACAACGACGATGGTGAGGATTGCGACGACGACGATGATGGCGATGACGACTACGATGATGATGATGACGACGACGATGATGATGCCGACAACGATGATGAGGATTACGACGATGATAATGACGATGATAATGATGAAGATGACGACGACGATAATTATGATGACGACAACGACGATGATGCCGACAACGACGATGATGAGGATTACGATGATCCTCGTGCATGCGTTCGCCGCGGCAGCTGTCTCCCATGATATCCCAGAATTCCCGGTGATTTAATTAACATACGCTAGGCTGGCTGGGCTTTCTTCCCCTATACCTATTCTTAGATCTCGGCTATCGAGAAACCATCATTATGCAGGGATGCCACTCTAAATTTTTTAAAAAGTCTTATCCGGAAGAAAAAAGACTAGAAAAAGCTAGATCCAAAAGCTAGATCCTGACACCAAAAAAACCTAGAAACCTAGACAAGACCGAAAAAACCTAGATCTAGGTGGAAAAAACTATGAGTGGTATCCCTGAATTATTCCTATGCAGACTACACTGCATGTAGACAACGCCAGCTGACCTTCTGCTTTCGCAGAAAATAAAGGATTTGCGCAAGAAGAATGGAGCGGCTATTTGTCAGGGATAAACGATTCCATTCGCCTTGTCAACATTCATCGTCGTTTCGGCCAGTTTTCAATCATCTCTGCGTGCACAAAGAATTTATTTCGTTTCCTCTTGTTCGGATTCTTGACGAGCGTTGCATGCTGGAGAGCGAAAGGTTAAACATTGAAAGGAGTACATTGCATGCTTGAGAGAGAGAGAGAGAGAGGGAGAGAGATGGAGGCTGAAAGTAATCTTGCAGAAGAAGAATAACATTGCCTGCGGCGCAGTGTTGGTGAATGTGGCTTCTTGGAAGAAGAATGATGTGATACACTGAATAGAATTACTTAGCATGACCTTTGAGTGAAAGGAGAATATTGCCTGATGAAAAGATTGACTAAATATGGCTTTTCAGAAAAAGGGGATTTTTACCGGATTAATAGAATTACTGAACATGACTTCTCAAAATGGGGATTTTTACCGGATGAATAGAATTATTTAACATGACTTTTCAGAAAATGGAGATTTTTACCAGATGAATAGAATTATTTAACATGACTTTTTAGAAAAAGGAGAATTATTACTGTTACCTGATGAATGAAATTACTGAACATGACTTTTCAGAAAAAGGAGAAACATTAACTGATAAATTGAATAATTACTGAGCGTGACATTTTTAGAATTGCAATTTTTTACATCTCCAATAGAAATGCTAATCTTAATTTTTCACTCTTAAAATGCAGAATCGGAATTCCAACCAAGACGGAAGTAAGTCACGACAGAACGCGAAGGTCGGCGGAAATTGCCGTTAGCCATGTCTCGTCATCGTCGCCGTCGGTGCGATGTGCTCAGAAACGCTTCAGATATTCATATCAGTTCTATATTCCACGCAGCCTATAAGATGTCACGTTGTGCGCAGATTGTCTCGGCTTTTCCACGCGTCTGTCCCATTTCCAGGAGTTGTATTTTTTCCATTTTTTCTCGGCTTTTTCACTGATCCTCTCGCCCGCGTCCTGTTGATCTCGTTTGTTCCTTCGGTGCATTGTAATGAAGTGCGCGCAGACGTCGGCTACTCTTTCTCCGCAGGGAATATCTTCCTCCTTCTGATGTATTTCCTACCGTGGTGCCGTTACTCACCGGTCATTGGTGTCGAGTGCTATATAAATTAAGCTTTTCCACAGCTACGGAGGACTTAGGGACTGTCACCGGTTACCGTGTTCAATGAACCCTTGAAGATGTCTTTCGTGCAATTTCGATTTGTCTGCGGCTTTTACGATCGTGCGATGCTAAGACTGAGTGCGGCGTTTATAGCGCATTGTTGCGGCCTCGGTGGATGGATAGGCACCAGATGGTAATATTAATTAACTTCTTAAGTTGCTGCTATCCACTGCAGCACGGAGGAGAATAAATAATTGATTTGGCTCTCTGTTAATTGAATGAAATTCTCAGAGGAGTCCTATGATGCTGCAGAATGAAATGGAGACTCCGTTTAGGTTCTTGTGGGTGACGCTTCTTGTCGGTAGCACCCAATGAAACGCGTGAAAACTTCAAGGAGTATCTTATTTCTGATTAGAGCAGGGCTTTTTTTAACGTGCAGTTGTACACAAAATGTGCAGTTCTAAATGGATTTGTGCAGTTGTAGAAACACTTCTGCTACAAGTTCTGTACAGTTAAAACTAGCAAAAAATGGTTATTATTCTACGATTGTAAGTAATTTACCATGGAGGATGGGAAGGAAAAGAAGGGGTTGTGCAGTTCTAAAAATTCATTAAAAACAGCCCTGGATTAGAGCCATAACCGATGTGTCCAAATGTGTACATACAACCCATGCTTGAATCTTTGCACTAGTTTCCTGTTCTACAAATAATCTCCGTATTGGGGCTCGGTTTATAAAACGTTGAACGCTGGCCAATCACAGTGATTAGATAATTAATCCAATATAATATAGTGAGTGTTTTAATTGGTTTCGCTGTTGTTTTCCAGTCTTATTGTTATTCAATCTGGTTATCTTATTCATTCATTCATTCATTCATTCATTTCCATAATTTATAAAGCGCCTCTTCAAGAAACTGCTCAGAGGCGCTCCCAGCCCAACCACAGCTAAAAAGTAGGATTTGAGAGACTTAAAAAATGCAATGGAGGTTAGGCTAGGCATAAGTCGCAAGGTTAGTGGGGGGCCATTCCAGATAGCGGGACCCACAACAGAAAACGCCTGGCACTGTCTGATAGAAGTGCAAGCTCGCGGAACCAAAGGCTCACCCGTTGCTGCAGAGCGAAGAACTCTACGGGCTGTAAGGTCGGAGACAGGTCGACAAAGGCTAGACAAGTACGATGGAGCACAATAATTTGTCATGCCTGGAACTGGGACAAGTGAAACAATTGGTGAAAGTGATTTACTGCAGTGGTCTTAGATTTTATGACTCTCCCTCCCCTCAGTCGCTTATGTCATTTCATTCACAACCTAAGATTTATCTTTCTCAGATGTCAATGCACTGTATAGGCTGCCCTTCCCCCCCTCTATGTGTTAATGGACTGATCTGCATCTATGACTTGATTATGGTCTGTCCCACCCCATGGGTCAATGAATCTGTGACATGATTATGGTTTGGTGTTTTGGGTGCCATCAGTAGGTGTAATTAGTTAATGATTAGCAAATAACAAGTTATCTTATGTTGAATGAATTATCTTGTATCATTAACAGTCAGTTTCTGTTAGCTAGAATTAGATTGGTAAGTAAGTATGTGTGAGCATATGCAGCATCTTTGAAGTTTTCAAAAGGCTGACAAATCTTGGAAAATCTGTGGTTTTTATCAGAGTTATACGAGATTTTACAGTTATTTTGTTTTATTTGTGACAACGTAAGAATGGGCGAACAAAGGCACATTCGGTGCAGGTAAGACCAGAACCCATTGGAAGTGGTGTTTGGTTTTATTTTAGACGTTTATTTTGTCTCTTTTGATGGTTTACTGGTATATATATATATTTCACAGTTTGGTGGTCTATAATATATATATATGTGGTATATAATATATATCTCAGTTTGGTGTTTATACATATCACAGTTTGGCGGTTTATATGTATCAATGTGGTGGTTTATCACAGTTTGGTGGTTTGTATATATCACACTTTGGTGGTTTATATTTGTCATAGTTTGCTAGACTGTTTTTGTTTTATTATTATTTTATTGCAAATACCAGACGTGACCATGCTTTCGTGTAAATGTTGTTTAAAGTAACCACTACCTCTTTGCATGGGAAAGATAAATTTTTATATGTATTATTTGATTATTTTTGGTTTCGATTTTCGTGTATCTTACTGTTTGCCTGTAATTTAATGAATTGAAGTGTTATTTTTTCCAGATAGTTGATTGTTTTATCCTGCTTTGTTATTGTGACTGATAAATCCATTGTTCCTTGTTTTCAGCGGTTTTCTTTAATAACTGTCAATGCGCATTGTGTATAACATTGTGTTAAATAGTGAGGCAACAGTGAGCATGAAAAATGGTACAATACCTTGAACACTGAGGCAACATTGGGCATTAAAAATGGTTCAATAATTATGTTAAACATCAAGATACCATTAAGCAATGAAAATGGTATCCTATATGCAGGGTGAGAATTTCCGGGGGTTTGGGGGTTTCAACCCCCCCAGTCTTTCTTAGAGCCTCATAGTAAAGTCTGTTTTTCACACCCTAATTCCAGGTGGATAATGGTTCAACCCCCCCCAGTTATTTTTCCACAATTCTCACACTGCCTATATGTTGTTAAACAGCACGAAAACAGTCAGTGAGCATTGAAAATGGTACATATAATTGTGGCGCCACACACCAAAACCAGCATTAAGGTGATTTTGCAAGATATTGAGTTTGATACTTCATTTCAAAGGCCTTGACTAAGGCTTTAAAATGACACAACAATTATTTACTTTGACTTAATTCCTCCTGTTTTGATTGAAGCATTCTTCGACACAGCTATTATTGCTCTAGCTTTATTCCAACCGAAGACAAAAGGAAAAAGTGATCCAATTAAACTAATTAATTAACCAATTAATTTAATTGAAGCAGACTAATTTGCATATCAAGAGCTTTAAATTAGCTCTAAAACTTGTGTTTTGAAAAAAGTTTAAAATAATTTTTAAATTTTTTAAAATTAAATTCTGCACAAAATTAAAAAATCACAAACACACTGTTTCCCTAAATATCTCTGATGTGTAATTTCCGACTTAATGCTGATTTCGGTGTGGACCGCCGCCAATATGTTGAAGAAGAGTTTCACAGTAAGCATTGAAAAATGCAACAATTTGTTAAAGAGTAGGATCAAGGTATTAAGCATTGAGAAGTGGTTCAATATGTTAGACAGTGGTCCTTTGTAGTTATAACAATCATTTCTGTCTCAATGTTGACGATCTGTCTTTTTGAAAATCTTGAACAGGGTAGCAAGGAAAGTATAACGAGCTGTTACAGCGACGCTGGTGAGGAGAACTATGGGAAATACCCAGTGACCGGGGAAATCCTGTTTGGCTTGAACTACAACTATACTCTTAACATTCTCGAGATCACGATCCGGCGCTGTAAAGATCTTGCTCCCGTCGATCCAAAGCGAAACCGATCTGACCCGTACGTAATCTTGCCTTTTCTGACCTGTACATAATGTACGTAATCTTACCATTTCTGACATGTACGTAATCTTACCATTTCTGACATGTACGTAATCTTGCCATTTCTGACATGTACGTAATCTTGCCATTTCTGACATGTACGTAGTCTTGCCATTTCTGACATGTACGTAATCTTACCATTTCTGACATGTACGTAATCTTGCCATTTCTGACATGTACATAATCTTGCCATTTCTGACATGTACGTAATCTTGCCATTTCTGACCTGTACCTAATCTTGCCACTTCTGACCTGTATGTAATCTTACCATTTCTGACCTGTACGTAATCTTACCATTTCTGACCCGTATGTAATCTTGCCATTTCTGACCTGTACGTAATCTTGCCTTTTCTGACCTGTACCTAATCTTGCCACTTCTGACTTGTATGTAATCTTACCATTTCTGACCCATATGTTATCTTGCCATTTCTGACCCGTACCTAATAATAATAATAACAATGACGATTTCTATGGCGCTGTAACACAGCCATGCCATTACAAGGGCGCCTCACATACTAAACTAAACAGCAGGATAGGCCTTGAGGAATAAATGAGTCTTGAGTCCAGATTTGAAGGAGTCAACTGAGCCAGCCGCTCGCAGAGCGAGAGGAAGACTGTTCCAGCATCTGGGGCCGGCCACCGAGAAAGCGCGGTCACCGAATTGGGTTTTCATCCGCCGTACGCGAAGATCGCCTTTGTCGAGCGATCTAAGTCGCAACCCGGAGGCGGAGGAGTGAGTCCCGATGCAGAAATCACGCACATAATCGGGCGCAGCTCCGTGGAGTGACTTGTACACAAGTAGACAGATCTTAAATTCAATTCTCTGTGGAACAGGCAGCCAGTGTAGAACATCGCGAAGTGGCATCTTGGCATTTCTGACCCGTATGTTATCTTAGCATTTCTGACCCATACCTTATATTGCCATTTCTGACCTGTGCCTAATCTTGCCATTTCTGACCCATATGCATTTCCAACCCATACATTATCTTTTGACATTTAATTATCAGAGTTTGCTGTAATCACAGCGTACTCGTCAGATCAGAATTTCTAAGGCGCTACTCTTCGGCTAAATGCAAAGCCTCTGAGTATGGATCTTGATTGGGTGATTGTGTGCTATATAGATTCTGATCAATTGATCGCGAAGGCACTAGCTTGAAGTTGAGTGCTGCATTTGTCATTTGTGTTTCGAGGTTATTCCTTAGGCTTAAGTTGTGTTGACTCAGAAAATATCAGTGCCATCCATGTCTTTCTGAAGATCAACTTCCTAGTGTATTGTACGTGTATGAACTTTTACATAGGCACTTTCTAATTCTGTCTCAAATGAGCAAAATAGCAAAGTTTCCTAATGCAATTGCCCAGAGGTTTCCGTCAGTTGTTGACAACAGGTTCTCTTTCACTAAGACTGGCTTGTAGCTTCTCTTGATTACATGTGCGTGTCTTGAAGGAAGGAGTGTTTAATACATGCAGCATGACAATTGTAGAAAATAAACGGGGTGAGCGACGTTGAGTTGGGGTGTGCAAAGAAGACGTAACTGTGGTCCTAAGAAATACTTGGGGTTGAACCCCCGTCGCCCTACCAACAGTTCACTCCCTGGCTATATAGATTTTACACAAGTCAAGGAGTGTATTAGTAACTTAGAACGTTATATTCCGCAGTCAAGAAGTGTTATCATTAGTTTTGTCTTAAGCCAGAGTTAGCCTTGTTTAAGGATTTCTACGGCCAAATTGAAAGTGCAAGACATTTGTGATGACGTTGATTTAGGAGTTCATGATGTGCATCAATCTCCACACTGCTCTGATGTCAAGTCAAGTGGGTAATGGGATAAATCTGAAAGCTGCTGCTAACTGTTCAGTGCCACTGATATCAATGATTAAATGCCATGATGCCCTCTGCCAACTCTGGTTTCTCAAGACCAGTTGGTCATCTAACCCATAATTGTAAATATTCAGTTGAAAAAGGTTTTTAGTAGATTCATTAGAATTAATTTACAATTCTTTCTTTTAATTTTGAAAAACAGATATGTGAAAACTTATTTGCTGCCTGACCGGACGAAAACTGGGAAACGAAAGACGAGAGTTAAGAAGCATACGTTGAATCCAGTGTTTGATGAAATCGTGAAAGTACGATTTTCTTAATCGATGTCTGTTTGCCGAGAAATTAATGACTGTTTGATCAATTCTGTTTGTTGGATCGTTTGTGCTTCTAGTTTATTGTGAGAGAAATTGCATGGCAGAAGTCATAATAAGTGCATAAATGATATTTCAGTTACTGATAAAGTAAAAGTCATGCATGTGCCAGTTAGGGGCCGTCCATAAAGTACGTCACGCCATTTTTGACCCCCCCTCTCCCCTGTCACAAACTGTCACAAACCTCGGACCCCCCCTAAAGTACGTCACACTTTCGAACAAAAAATTTAAAAACAACCATTTACCTAATCCTCTAAACCCTAGGATACTATCCCTAATCCCTCTGATAGTGACGTGTGTCCCTAAACGCTTTGATAGTGACGGAAAATCAACTTTTATCCCGCCAGACCGGGTTTTAGACACGCCTGGCCGGGCCGGGTCGGATTTTAGGTACTAAAAACAAACAAAAAGAAGAATTAAAAAATAAATGTGTGACGTCACACATGGCCTGACCCCCTCCCCCCTGTCACAAACTGTCGCACTTTCTTATACCCCTCCCCCCCCGGAGTGTGACGTACTTTATGGACGGCCCCTTAATTCAACTTGAAATCACTATGCAATGCTTGCTAGCTGCTCATCTAAAGGTTATGTGTGTACTGTAGGATCTCATAACTGTCCTCAGGGGGTGTACAATTTTGGATAACTACCGGTAACAGCAAAGGTAGCACATGGTACATAGGACATTAAGACGCAGTTTGTGATTGGTTGTAGGACATTGAGACGCAGTGTGTGATTGGTTGTAGGACATTGAGACGCAGTGTGTGATTGGTTGTAGGACATCGAGACACAGTTTGTGATTGGTTGTAGGACATTGAGACACAGTTTGTGATTGGTTGTAGGACATTGACAGACAGTAGCTGATTGGTTTTATACTGGAAATCAGGACTCGACCCTGTTTGAGCTGTTTATTAGTAGGACTCCGTTTGTATTTTAGGCTTGATTTATCGATATGTAATGTTGACATGAATTAAAGTATAATAAGCGCTTTAAAAACTGATTTCTCATCGTTTTGTAGTATCAGATCATGAAAAGCGAACTCGAGACGAGAACTTTAAATCTGAATGTCTGGAACAACGATCGATTCGGACGCAACGACTTTCTCGGAGAGGTCAACATTCCGCTGGATTACTATCCGTTCGACAATCCCACTCCAGTCTGGCACAAGCTTCAAGATCGGGTAAGAATTAGTCAACGCAGCACAATTTGAAATACTGCATTGCACGTATCTCATGAAACATTCTGAAAGCCACTCAAGTCACGCTTGTTTAGGTCTGTCAGGTAGTTACGTTAACTGCCTTCATTGGGTTAATGTAGGGTGCTATATAAATGTCCACATACATCAGGGCTTAAAGTGTGCCTGGACGGTCATGGACGGCGTCCATGCACCTGTTTTAAAATCTGAATGCCGCCCAGCTACTTATTGGCGAGTACAGACTGGAAAGGTAAGGGGCGTCCAGGCACTTATTTTTTCACACCTTAGGCACTGACATACATATAGTTCTTTCTGTTTCTGCAATTAGTTTACCTACCACACATTTAGTGGAGTCACTTTATAATAAATTCCTGTTGCGATTTGTGTTCGATTTACGTTCCTTCCCTTTTGAGAGCACTTAGGTTGAAAACGTAAGGAATATCAGAAAAAAATAAATAAAGGAAAATAATAACAGACCGTAAATAAATAAATAAAGCTAAATAAAAAATAAACGAAATGAAACGATTGGACAAATGAAAAACGAAAAAACGACGTTTTTGGGAGAGAATAAAAAAAACGAAAAACTTTTAAACAGCTTTGGTTGCAGTTTCAAATTCACCTCAAGCCGCCGCGTAGGGACCTTGAGCAAGTCCTTCACTTGCAATTGCTCAGGCGCTTCGGGGTGAAACTCCTATGTAGTGTCCGCGCTGCAGTCGGGAGCGCCTCTGAGTAGCGAGATATAAGGTGCGCTATAACAAGTGCACATACATACAAACAAAAAACAAACTCATTTTCAGCCTATTTATCATGAATTAGATGCATTATCATGGTTACGCTGATCAATTAACTGAATCGCATGATGTGTATGTTTTCGCTGAACAGGTTCCGAGTCCAGTATCAATGCTGACGTACAAAGGAGATCTCAATCTCTGTCTAAAGTTTGTCAGTGCCGAGCACATCAGCGGAAAGCGTCGTGGCCAGAACTACAAGGGCGAACTGCAGGTCATCGTCAAGGAAGCGCGGAACCTGACGGCTGTTCGCTCGAATGGATTCTCCGATCCATTCTGTAAAGGGTCAGCAGTCAAAGACAATGCTTTTTGAATCCATTGTTTTACGAATCCATTGTTTTCTGCATTCTGCTGTGAAGTGTTGAATTGATAATATTGTATTTTAACAGAACGTTTATTTAACTGTGGTGTGCTTGATAAAACTATTTCTAATGAGTGTTTGTATAAGGCATTTTGTAATATTGCTAAGTAGAAGGAAAAAGCTTTGATGGGAACAGATTCATCCAGCGATTTACTTTCTGGGATTAACCTAGAAAATTCCTCGAAAGAATGCTATAGAAATGTTAATCACAGTTGATCTATGTACTTGTTAACCCAGGGTGAGAATTGCCAGGGTTTTTAGAGGATTGAACCCCTCAGTTTTTATAATGACCCCGTCCCCCATAGTAAAGTCTTCATTGAATACCCCAACTCTACATGGATCAACGTCTGACCCTTATTATTATATTTTTATTATTTTTATTTATTTATTTACAATTATTATTATTTTTATACCATTGTCATACTGTGTTAGCCTTATTATGATCAACTCTTCTTTAATATCTTTCTCTTGTTGATGCTTCCTGCTGTTTAACGACACTGCCATTTCAAAGATGTTTAGTGTCACCCTCCTCCTTTATAGTCTTGGGACTGGCACTTGCAGGGTGCCAACAGCGGCGGCAGGGCCGGATTAAGGCATGTTCAACATGTTCGGCCGAACAGGGCCCCACTCTTTAGGGGGCCCCTACACGTGCGGGAAAAAAAATTCCCGGAAATTTTAGAGTTTTTAGCAAATTTCAACCAAACGACTAAAAAAAGGTCATCAACTTTTTTGAGGGAAATAATCAGTATATTGGTATATTCTACGAAATTTTCGACCAAACTACTAAAAAAAAAAGGTCATAAGAATTTTCAGCCGAAGATCTGCAAAAAGTTTCCCAAACAGGGCCCCCACATTTCTTAATCCGGCCCTGAGCGGCAGAGTTCTTCTCTTGTGGAATTTTTCATACCATTTTAAACTGTGTCGCGTGTTCGGCAGGTACCTGTTGCCAGAGAAGTCGCAGAAGTCAAAGCAGAAGACAACGGTCGTGAAGAAGAACTGCAGTCCAAAGTGGAATCACACGTTCATATTCGAAAACGTTTCGTGGGATGAACTCCAGCAGCGTAGTCTCGAACTCACGCTCTGGGATTACGATCGACTCACGAGCAACGACTTCCTTGGTGGAGTTCGATTAAACCTTGGCACTAGTATGATAACTCGTTTGATTTAATATTATTTGATTATGAGATTAAGATTACTATTATTTGATTCAGAGATTAAATTTACTGTTATTTGATTAACAGATTAAATTTACTGTTGTTTGATTAAGAGATTAAATTTACTGTTATTTAATTAACAGATTAAATTTACTATTGTTTGATTAAGAGATTCAATTTACTGTTATTTGATTAAGAGATTCAATTTACTGTTTTTTGATTACAGATTAAAAATACTATTATTTGATTAAGAGATTAAATTTACTGTTATTTAATTAAGAGATTAAATTTACTATTATTTAATTAAGAGATTAAATTTACGGTTATTTAATTAAGAGATAAATTTACTATTATTTGATTAAGAGATAAATTTACTATTATTTTATTAAGATATTAAATTTGCTATTATTTAATTAAGACATTAAATTTACTATTATTTGATTAAGAGATTACATTTACTATTATTTAATTAAGAGATTAACTGTGACCATCGGGTTAGCATGTGTGACTAATAAAGTTGCCTCTTCGTAATCGTAAGCATAATCTCAAGATTTCTACGGTGCCCATAAAAGCAAAGTCGTGGGAACCAGCTTATTCTCAGGCACTTAATCTTTCTTTTTGCTCTGTGTAAATTCTAGCATTTGTTTGTAGACTTTGATGGTTAGTTGTTATTTGGCAAAATTACTTAGTTGATTTATTATTTTTATTTTTTCCCTTGTGGTACATATGATCTCTTTGCAAAAATTCAGGGTTTTCCCATTATTACCAGTGCTTAACGCTGGTAATAACGGTAATGGTCATTGGGAAATATTATTTTATTTCAGGGCTGTTTTTAAGGAATTTTTAGAGCTGCACAACTCCTTCTTTCCTTTCCCATTTTCCATGGTAAATTACTTCCAACCGGACGACAATGACCTTTTTTACTAGTTTAAACTGCACGGAGGTGCTTTTACAACTGCGCAATAGTGTGGTCCCAAAAAATAAAATTCAAGCTAGAATCCAAGACACCCTCCCAGTTTGTTAGACTTGTTATTAGTATTATTGAGACCAAATTTCAGCCCCAGATTCGGACTAGAAGACGGTGCTCAATGACACACAAAACTTACCATGTAGTAGTGTTAGCTAGAAATCTTGATACCTTTCTTGTTTGGTCAAAAACTCAACATTTGTCATGTAGATGAGCTTTAAATAGTTTCTGTTGTGTTATCATACGTGCCAGAATTAAGACTACACAGTTGTTAAGCCAATAAGTGACAAGTGTATTTTATGGAAATGAGACTTCTGGTGATTTGATCATGCAGGAAGACAAGATAGGTCAAGAGCCTTCATATGAAGGAATTGATTTTAGCCATAAGCCTTCTGCATGTTCTTGTGATTGATCGAATTCACCATATATTCCAATGTTTAAGAGATTTAATGCTGCTTGGCAAGGTGTGACACTTGACAACATCTGAGGACTGGAAGTCACATCCGGTACTGAAGCCCTCCATGCAAGAGTATTCAGCTTTCTCAAGTACTCTGCTGAAATAAAGTCAGTTTTAGAAAAATTACCAAGAACTCATTGAGATATCAATGGTTGACATAGTAAGTCACCTTCAATAAGAAACTGGAGAGTCCAATAAACAATGCACATTGGATGGTACTGCGCGCCATCAAAATATACCTTTTAGTGATCAACATGATGTAATCAATCTAAGTACGAAGGAAGAAACTCAGATTCATCAACTTATGTAATTTGGTGGCCTTCGTCACACAAGGGCATGGATAAAAGACTCCTCTTGCTGTTGTTGCTCCAGAACAAGATCTTTCAATATTATATGGTCAGATATAGAAAATGCGAGTCGGTTGCCCAGGAGATCAGCTTTGCTTCCATGAAGGTCCTAGAAAACCACCAGTAGTACCTTTCAGGTGAGGTTGTAGGTCTGGTTATGTGGCCATTTGCCTATAATTTAGAGACAAGGTGAAATATTCCACAGAATGACTCTGAAGCCTGGTGAAAGGATGGTGAGGCCTAGTGCTATTGCACTGAAAAAAGAGATTGCATGGGTGACTTTGCATCTCAGCAAATGAGGACACTACCATAATGCCTGAAGATTGGTAATTCTTTTTTACACTTCCAACAGAAAAATAGATCGAGAAAGAGGATTATAAATTAGGCAGATACTGAATTCAACACTGGTCAGAGAGTGGTGAAAAACATACCTTTGAGATGTGAGAAGTTGTTCGAGGAATTCAATCGAGTCATCGCTGATGATGAAGAAAGTCAAGGGGTCGAGGGAAGTAGGAAAGCTGTCCCCACTCAATCAATAACGAAATCTGCTGTTGACACAGTGCCTCCTGCTTAGCCTTCTGGATTATAAAGACCTTATCGGATGTTGGAGTAAGAAAACGAGAACTATCGAAATTCATGGACTAAACGATGTTTTTTGACAATTTTGAACATTTCCAATTTTTCAAACCAACTGAAATTTTACATTTAATGCTGACCAATTGCTTAAGTATCACACATATTGTCATATTACAACAATATTTGATTTATATTGAAATAAAATACGATTGTATAGGAATGTATGCTCAACACATTATTTTGTACAGTCAACGTCTATACATTGGTGCATGCAAAGTAACACAGTCGTGGAGCACCGTCTTCCAGATGGAATAGGAAGCTGAAATTATGTCTCAAACATACTATTGATAGGTCTAACAAACTGAGAGGGTGTCTTGGTTTCTGGCTTGAACTTTATTTTTTACCATGTTTCTGTGAACCACACTACTGCGCAAGTCTATTTAGAACTGCACATTTTGTGTACAACTGCGCGCTAAAAAAGCCCTGTTTTATTTTGAAACTGATGATATAAAATTATATGTTCAGGTCTGAGCAATGGCAGTAATGTGGAATGGATGGACTCGAAAGGCGATGAACTGGCTCTCTGGCAGGCCATGCTCGACCGACCAAACTGCTGGATCGAAGGGACGCTCTTACTAAGACTGAACATGAACCAAAGAAAATAATCGACTCGTTGTACCACTCACTCACTTACCAACCAACACAATGACAGCTGCACGACACATACATAGCACATCTTCGAGAAATAACTCATATGGAAGGATGTTCAGTTGGAAGATTTACGATAGTGTGGGTATTTGGAAGGCGTGGTGAACGTCTGTCTAGGTTGCACGTAGGGCCTGCTTGCTAAGTCGAGCTTTCCAAGTTCTGTTTCAGCACAGGCCATTGTCTTGTAATGCCGGTGCCGTGGAAGTCATGTGATATGTTAGTTTTTCGAATAACTGCAGTTCTTGTAAAATATCCGGATTTGCAATGTTGCTTAACGTTTGCTAACTACCGTGGACGCTTGAATGACCGGAATATTGTTGTTCAATATCGCTATTTAAAGACAGTCCCTGTCATGCGTATGTATATAAAATTATGTATATTTGAATCGACAATTTTATATACATATATATATTATATAATTAGGATTTTTCAAAGCGACCTGCATTACAATACCAAAGTTTTTGATGTAGTCCCATAATAGACGTATGTATAACATGAATTGTGAGACGCAGTGGTCTAGGGGTGGGCTGGGAGCCTTGGAGTCGGAGGTTCCAGGTTGGAATTCACCCCAAACCGCCGTGTAGGTATCTTGAGCAAGTCCTTCACGCGCAATTGCTCATGTGCTTCGTCATGAAGCTCTGATGCAGCGTACGCGCTTTAGTCAGGAGCGCTTCTGAGTAGTGAGCTTGAAGGGGCGCTATAGCAAATGCGAGAAATAAATGAACTGTGATATGATATGGAAGCGGACCCCGAGTCAGTTTAGTCATGGACAATAATCCTATTATAGCATTGTAGTGTTAAAAGACCCGGCGTACACGCACACAACATGTTGCCAGGCATTATTCCATGTGTTGAGACATTTCATGTGGACCCTACCTTGCATTATGTTAGGCATCAACACATGGGTCACATTTGCTTGGCAGCTTCGAAAAACTCTCTGTAGTGCTGCATAGAATCACAGTCTATTTTATAGAGAAACTTGATTTTAAAATCTGTCATTTATGTTGCTCCTCTGTAATAATGCACGTGGCTTCTTGAAGTTAAAAAAATTGTTCATTCAACAGTAATGGACTGAAGTGCACAATCATTACAGACAATAGCTATTGTCTTTCGTCGTAACAATGGAGACCAATAATGTGATTTATGTATGACTATGAGAATTTGACGCATTTCTGTTGTGGTTGAGGTAGGCCTACGATAATATTGAGGTTTTTCTGTTTACGCAATATTTCTGTTGTCTCTCGTTTGTTTTGATTGCCTCGGTTTCAATTCGTCATTAAATCGTTTCACTTGCGCCATCTGGGGAACCGGACTGTCGTCATAATAATAGTGATGCAACTTGTATACTGCACGGTAAAGAGACATTCATGCCGCTGACACGAAACGGAGTATCCCCCTAGAAAGCTATCCGGGGGGATGAATTAATCTATCCCCCCGGATGGAATTAACCGGTCTATACTATCCGAGGGGATAAACCATTCTATCCTTTTTTTTGAAAAATGCGCATAATAAAAAACATTATGCTGTAATCAAAATTTTAAGTGACTAATTGTTTTAAGTGTCCTAAGCAATGTTCAGATAAAGGCAGCTCGAATTTATTTAGTGACTCTGAGTGTTCCTAAGTGTTTTAAATGTTTTAAGTGCTCTAAAAACAGTGCAAAACAAATTATCTAGTAGGAATAAACATACCTGTTAGTGTCATTGTTCAAAACAAGGCAGATGAAAATTAATTTGCCAAAAAAATACACGCGGAAGCGGTTTTTTCGACTTTTTTAAATTTGGGGGATACAATTAATACGGGGGATACTCTATTTCGTGACACCGCAACAAAAGAGTATAAGATCAAGACAGTGCAGTAGGTAAGCTCTGTTGAACAGAGGTGCCTACGAAGCTACAAAAGGAACTGAGCATACAAGTAAAATGACTACAGCGAGTAGACATGCAACGGGTGAGGTTGAACTTTGGTGAGAAAGGGGCTACAACTATGGCTGTAATCGAGGGTATACGCATGTACACAGCATGTACCCACCTCACAAATACTTGTGTGTAGCATACGGGGGGAGGGGGCATTACCTGCAGATAGGCTTGGGCAATTCACCTTTTATTTGGTCAGTACAGTCCTGGCTACAACCCATGGTGTGTCAAGGGTGATGCATTTTGTGTAAGGAAATTATCTATAACAATACAATACAAGTCTGATTTGATAATACTGGTCTACAGCAATACAATACAACTGTGATTTGATAATAAATTTAATGATGCACTATGTGGTTCAGAAGTGTGCATGTTGAAGCCGGGCAGCTGTTAAGATCCAATTTAAATAGAATGGAAGTAGGACAAAGTTTTCACTTTGGAGTGTGAGACAGTCTTGCTATATAAGAGAGAACTTTGCGAAATATGTTCCAGATGGGGGAACTGGCAGTAGAGTCCACAGACGACGATGCGTGTACCTGGAAGAGCATACTTTCCAGCTGAAGATGCCGACTTCTGAGGCTGATTGAATAGAGCTGCAACCCTTGACCAAGCTGACCATGGGAGATGTATGTTCATTCATTCATTCATTCATTTCAAGAATTTATATAGCGCCCCTTCCTGAAGTCCACTCAGAGGCGCTCCAGTCCAACCTCGGTGAAACAAAAAAGTTTTAAGGAGCGTGTAAAACACTGAGGAGTCAACCCTAGGTAACAGTTGCATCTCCAACGGGAAATTATTGCAGACAGATGGACCTAGAACTGAGAAAGCACGATGCGGACAGGTTAAGGTTTCAACACGCGGGACCAATATGTATTATGTATGTATGTTTATTTAGGCCTACTGGTAATTTGATATAGCACTCCTTCAAGGTTAACTACTCAGGAGTGCTCCTAGTCCAGCCATATGTGTGTATCTTGTATGTATGTATGTATATATGTGTGTGTGTGTCTGTATGTATGTATGTCTGTCTGTACACTTATTATAGCACCCCTTCAAGGTCGCTACTCAGAAGCGCTCCAGACTACAGTGCGGACACTGAATCGGAGTTTCACGCCGTAGCGCTGAGATAAGTAGGACGGGAGATAGTCTGAGCATGCAGTGTACATCTTAAACAGTGTTTAATCTAGTCAACCTCTGGTTTGGAGGATCCAGGTTTCAGGGAAAGGGGACGGCAGGGCTGAGGCACATAACGTTGACAGTGGGAGGGCTTCTTTTTACTGTTGTCAACTTTCGTTTTTTCTTATGACCTTTTTTAGTATACCGTTTGATAACTCTCTCAGCATATAATAGCAAATAGTAGGCCTGTCATGCTTTCCTGCAACTGGGGAATGTCATTCCTGGTGCCTCCCCCCCCCCACCCGAATTGCTTAGATTAAACACTGCATGAGAAGTGTCAGCTTGAAGCGGATAGGCTATGCCCACAGACAGGAAGCCAGTGTAAAGAACGAAGAGCTGGTGTGATGTGATCTCGGTGCTCTTAGTAGGGGCGTTGGCTTAGTCGCACGGACGCCTTCATCGTCTTGGTTTCGGCTGATGAAGCTAGTTACCACTATAGCTGTAGTTGAAATGATCGCTGTTCAAAGTATATAGCCTACTTCTGGTGGTGGTATTTGCAGTTTAACGTCACTGTGTGGTAACAAAGACCATTGGCGACGCCCTCCTCCTTTATCCAGGCTTGGGACTGGCACTGGCAGAGTGCAAATTAGTAGCGGAGTTATAGCCTAGCCTACTTCTAGTAGCAATGGTCGAACCAGTGGACCCACACGTTAGGTTCGTATCGCTAATTGTACGGCCTCGGGGCATATATCAACACTCAATTGATTCAATGGCAGTAAATCACAGCAGCAGCTCTGAAATCCAACTCCTACTGAAGTATGCGCCTTTAATTACTTCAGGTTACTTATTCGTTCCGCATTTATACGGTTCGCAATGCTGAGTAAGCTAAGCTTGGTTCTCCCTATAAGTAACCATATACGCAAAGAAAACATAGCTGCGCTAATTGCGGTTATAACCCCCACACACACACACACACCCACACACACACACACACACACACACACACACACACAGACTGTCACACACGCCAGTGTAACTGTAGAAACACGAAACCACCCATTCAGACGTTTTCAACGCCATCAAGAAGCTTTCTACTACAGTATTATTTATGTAGCGCGTGCTGCAGCCTTTCAACGGAGCTGATAGACTAGGCTACTCGAGCATGCAGGTGAATTTGAGAAATGATAGGTTACAAGAGTAAGAAGAACGTGCCAGATCGAAATGAGAGTTGGTCTTGATGTAGGCTACTCGATCGTAAGAATAGTTATTTTTTTTATTTTTTTCTGCGTTACCATCGCTGCCGCATTCCCGCATTCTAGTCAATATTTATGCGGGTATTTGCAATTACGCACTTCAATTAGCCTTGCAATGCTTCTCCGTTGTATGACATTACTGTGGCCATGATTTCGTGCATCATGTATAGACTATTAGGTCTATTTACCACCCTTGTTGCAAATGTCATCAACACTGCAGCCATGGGTGGAGTTTATCAGGGGCTAGGGGGAGGCTAAGCCCCCCAAGAAGACCCAGATTCATTTTTTTACCGTGTAAACGGTATCTTTTCCCGGGCTTAGGCCTCCCCAAGAAGGCGCAGACACATAAATTTGTTTGGGGAAAATGATTCTGTTCACGAACGCGAATCTTCCGAATGACTAAAAAGTCATCAAATATTTGTCGGCGCCGCTCGTCCTGGACCGAGTCTCACTCAGCCCCAACAAAGCCCAAGTTCTTCCCAGGTTCTTTTTTTAGCCACTCCAAGAAAAATAACCAAACTTCGCCCATGACTGCAGCTGTGTGCCTAGCCCACTCTGAATAAGACTTAATATCCAGTTGCTAAAACTAATGTGCATGGGTGTCCGTAGGTCTACACCTGTTGCTGTCTAACGAAACTGTGCCATAACAAAGATGATTAATGTCGCCCTCCAGGCCCCTCCTCCTTTATTCGTGTTTGGGACTGGCACTGTTATAGTGCTTCTGGATGTCTGCACTGTAGCAAAGGCCTATAATAGTATAATATACTATGCAATATTATTGCCAAGCTATGTAGGCCTACATGCAGTGCTATCCCAAACCTCTCGTTCAGCCTACGTGCTTAATTATAGACCTATGCAGAAGCGGTGCCTCAATGTGTCGCGGCAGGTCATTTGATCTGCCTATTCTACTCTTTAGTCTTGACCTGCCTTATATGAGTATATGACCTGCCAAAATTCTTTGGGCTTTATAATATCTTCCTTAATTTAATTGCTCCGACCTACTGCTGAATATTGTGACTAACTCCCATAAACCCTGACGCGACCTGGTAAAATAATTGCATAGCTGGCGCCAACACTGGGTGTGTGTAGGTCTACGTAGGCCTATGACTCGCGGTTTGACCTTTTGTCTCTGGCTCTCTGCATGCCGCCGCGCTAGACTAAGTGTAACAGTAGGCTAACACTAAGCCATTTCATTTCGGGTATAGATTTCGCCTTTCAGAAACCGTTTTCCACTGTTAGAAGAATTATCACCTTCAGATCGCAAGTCCATGAACCTCTTCACAGATGAAATCGTTTTTGAAACTGAACCGCAGAGATTTATTTAGCCTACTATAGGATCGTGATTTTTCTTCTTAAGCTATGTTCGACACTCGACAGGTGTGACTCCAGTGTAAATTTGAATATGTTAGGCTTCCATTAGGCTACACCGTGTAATTCAGGCCTAACAAGTTGAAGCACATTGTGACATAATATAAGCCTACATATTGAGCCTTCTAAGCACCTCACTTGCTGCACTCTGCAAGTGCCAGTCTCAAGTCTGGCTAAAGGAGGAGGGCGACACTAATCATCTTTGATATGGCAGTGTCGTTAAACATGTAACAAGCACCTGATTCGAAATGATGTCAGTAACTTCGTAATAATTTCATTTCAATGATGATTATTTCAGAGATTTGAATCTCGGATTAATGTGCGGTCCGTACACGGGGACCGTAAAAAGTGTTGGCGTCAATTGAGTGAATTGACCCCGACAGAAGTTCACGGTGATAAATATTTTCAATTAAAATGAAATGAGATTAAAGATCGAGTTCCTTCGGTCCAGCAGTTCGGTCAATCGAGAAAAACCTCACAGAGAAAAAGTTCATCATAGAAAAACGTGTAGGCCTACATTTACTGTAAGCCTACCGATCAGGGTGAGAATTCCCGGGAAGCTGGGGGGTTTCAGTCCTATTCTTTCTTAGAACGGCTAAAGTTAAGTCTTCACTGCACACTCCTGGGCTCATTTCCGCCTGTGACAATCGCGCCTGTGAATAAGCTGACTCGCGATTACGCTATTTGGGCGCTATAGAAATTACTAATTTAAGATTCGACGGCCCATGCTTAAAGTGTGGCAGGACGGTCATGTATTGCATCCATGCACTTATTTAAAAATCTGAATGCCGTCCTGCCACTTATTGGCTAGAAGTCTAGAACAGCCTGGAAAGGTAAGAAGCGTCCAGACACCTTTGGAAAGGTAATTAAGGGACGTCCAGACACTTATTTTCCACACTTTAAGCACTAATTAGGCCTATCGTTTCCTTTGGAGTTACTCCAGCAATCAGTAAAAAGAACTGTTGAGGGATTACTGCAAAAACTCTGTTTTTGCTGCCAGGCCCAATTTCACCACCAAAAGCTACCTTTCCAGTAATTGACCATAGAAACAAATATTCAAGTCCACACGGATCAAAGTCCTACCCCCTCGGATCCCCAGTCTGTTTTCTACACTTCCAACGCTGCCGTGCCTCTCTTTGCTATGCTCCACTTAGACTTATCTATTACCTTTCAACACCGCCAAGGAGCGTTGACCCTTCGGTATACGTTACCTTGCAACAATTGACTACCAACAAACAATTGTTGTTTTTGTTTTGTTTTCCCTCGGTGAAAGCTCCCGTTAGCCTGAAAGAACTTCTAAAATAATTGGCCGACTGGGAACAACATGCTTTGAAGGTTGCGGGATAACAAGGACTCCGCCAGACCGCAAACAGAATAACAAGGTGCCTGGTATCCTTGCAGACAAAGGGGTCGAGGCAAACTTTGCAGAAGCGACTTCAAGCTGGCTTATTAAAGGGATTGTTTTGCACAGACTCAGCCACAGGCATACACGAAGCAGAGCTAGATGTCAAATCCGAGCTAGATAATATATGTAGGCTATACACACACACACACACACACACACACACACACACACACACACACACACATATATATATTTATATATAAGAGCTTTATATTACCGTAATAGAAGGCTCTGCATATAATATATCGTATAAATTTGCAGCGCGTCGTGTACTACGCTCTTCGGCTAGGGGTGAACTTCTGGTCCCGCGGGCTCGCTTAGTTATTAAGCAGCGCCGTGCTTTCTCGGTTGTGGGGCCTACTGTCTGGAATGACCTCCCGGTTACCCTTCGCTCTTTACTTGTGGCCCATCCGGCTGGGTTCTACAAGTCTCTCAAG
This sequence comes from Lumbricus terrestris, assembly GCA_949752735.1. Taxonomy (NCBI): domain Eukaryota; kingdom Metazoa; phylum Annelida; class Clitellata; order Crassiclitellata; family Lumbricidae; genus Lumbricus; species Lumbricus terrestris. The sequence goes on along the minus strand of OX457052.1, from coordinate 10,342,473 downwards.
TCTTTTTTCTTTGCTCGTGGTTGGGCTGGGAGCGCCTTTGAGTAGTTTCTTGAAGGGGCGCTATATAAATGCTATGAATGAATGAATTAATTAATGAATCGTATATGATTCTATATAATTCTATACATGTATAATTATATATGTATGTATGTGTGTGTGTGTGCGTGCGTGCGTGCGTGCGTGCGTGCGTGCGTGCGTGCGTGCGTGCGTGTGTGTGTGTGTGTGTGTGTGTGTGTGTGTGTGTGTGTGTATGCATGTGCTAAACGGCTAGCTGCCAATACAATACATTTTGAAATTTGATTAGCCTACCCTTACAATGGCCAGAAAGGCAAATTGAAGCTGAGATATCAGGGTATGTATCAGCTAGGCTATGATACAAATAAACAATTAAGCAAAAATTGTAAGCAATATTCATGAATCGACACTCGACTCTTTCAACTCGAAATCAGAGACTCGAAAGGCTACTCGATACTTGTGAAGACAGCGCGTTAATGGACGCCATAAGCAACTGTCAGAAACAAGTCACTTCACGGGCGTTAGCGGTTTAAGAGAGAGACCCGGATGTAGCTGTGCTGAACATCACGTGGACAGCCACTCCCATTGCCTCTCTCTTCCTACTTACATCGTGTATCACCAGCAGATGGCATGCCTCCAGCTCAGCATTATGATATATTGGATGTTTTTATCATGTAAACATACATACAGACATAACATGCCAAGAATCTCCGGATATTGGAGAAGCCGTTGACATGTATGCAGATATTGTATATATACACAGTTTACATTGTGTCAATATCTGCATAATATTATATACACACATAAATTCACAATTATAGACATAGAAACGTGCGTGCATACATACATAGTTTTACTTACATACATAATACATAAATAATACATACATAATACATACAATACATACATACATACATACATACATACATACATTCACACATACATACATACATACATACATACATACATACATACATACATACATACATACACACACACATACATACATACGTACATACGTACATACATGCATACATACATAGAGGAGAGTGGGGTAAGAGCGGCCCCTTAAGGGTTTCATCTAAATAACTTTGAGCAGATGACAATATTGAAACAATCGACTATACCCTGCCACAGACCAACTATCTGGCTCTGCAGGATACACGAACTTTTTCAGAAAAATTCATCTGATATTTTGGTACTAAACATTTTATGCATGCCCCTAAAAAGCCACTCTTGCCCCATCGGTTGGGTAATAGTGGCATGTCTTGCCTCACGCAGTAGCCTATTAACCATTGTCTTTTCACTCCATCGGTGGGGTAAGAGTGGCATGAACGGGCAGTCTTCAATGCCCATCATTCATGCACCATGCAGTATTAACCATTTTTTTTCACTCCATATACTTTGGATTCCTTTTTGGAAGATAGCTTTCCTTAGACTAATTTGGTCTTAAACCGTAAGCCTTATATCAGATCGCCAGTAACTTTCAGAGCACTCCAGTCGTTAAGGGTTAATTAAAGACGGTTCAAATTGTCCATGGAGCAGCGTTCATGCCCCTCTGCCTGTAGTAAACCCACCTGACATCACCGCCCAGCTGCCTCTGCTGAATCTGCTCACATGTGGGTAATGCAAGGATGAGATCCACTTGCAGTTTGGTTCGGAGCCTCAAGAGGGGCGTGATGACACAGAGCAGATGTGCCGGTGACACGAAACGGAGTATCCCCCCTGAAAGCTATCAATTAATACGGGGGATACTCTATTTCGTGACACCGGCACCATCATGTGCGGCGAGGCACGGGCGAGGCAACACGAAGTCGTTGGCTGCGACAGGGGGAGGGTTGGAAAGAGGCTACGTGGGTAAAGGATGGAGAGGGAAATCGAGGAGGGGATGGGCTGAAGGAGGAGGAGGTGGAGCAGAAGAAAGAAGAGAATCAGAAGGAAGAAGAGGAGGAGTAGATTAAGCGGTGGAAAGGGTAGGAGGAATAGAAAGGAGGAAGAAGAGGAAGAATAAGATTGGCTAGTTAAGGATCCTGGGCACGACGTTAAACTGCATCCATCCTCTGCCACAGGGAACCAGCAACTTCCCTGTGCCGGTCCTAAGCCCGGACAAAATGAGGAAGGTTTGCCAGATGGGTGGAGATACACTGGCAGTAAAAGACCAAGACCATAGAAATCCCCAAAAACCACGACACAAGTGACATAGCGACCCAGATGCTTCAAGGTGTCATGATGTGGAGCTGACATGCACAGGCCGGTCAGTACAGACCAGTGGAGAGAGTCGGGGGAGAGAGAGCGTGGGACACATGCGGGCATTGACCCAGGTTGTCCTTTGTGTCTCTCTCCCAATATTCTCTTCATCAGACAAGGTGGTCTAGCTGGTTCAAGATGTTAATGGTATGGACCTGCAGACCGGACAGGTTGAAGATGGGCAACATGACGCGAGACAGACTCAAACAGAGAGTGGCGCCGGACACCTACGGGCGTTTAGCCCAAGGATTTTGATGATGATGATGATGAGTTAAGGAAGGAGAAAGTGAGGAGGAGGTGGAATAGTGGTGGATAGGCCATAGGAAAAATAGATGTTGAAAGAGGGAAGAAATTGATTGGTTAGTTACTGTTAAATCACTTAAATGACACGTGTCTCTTCTGGTTCTCTACCTCCCTACCTCCTATGCAGGCTCATACGTATGTCTGGCGTCGCCATTAGGACCTCCTCGATCTCTCGATGTTTCCATATTCAACTGTCATCACCAGTCCGACGTCATCTGTCTTGACTTTTCTTTTGTTCACCACATCTTGCACTCTCCTTGAATGACCCTTCTTAGGGGGGGGGGGGTGAGTCTCCTCTCAGTCCTTCTTAGAGCCCCATAGTAAAAGTCTAGTTTTCACCCCAATTCCTAGTGGATCATAGTTCAACCCCCAACCTCGTTATTTTTCCGCAATTCTCACACTGACTAAGACACAGATGATACCCAAGTTAGATATAAGTTAGCCTACAGAGCAGAACTGAGAAATTTACATTTGGAAATCTCTATGAAGAATAGGTTACCACCGGTAACCAATGTCCTTAATTCTGTGGAGTGAATTTTTTAGGCTGTCGTTAAAAATTCAACCGTGACCAATGCGTCTTGCCTCCTGCGTCATTGCCCCCACCACCGCCTGTTTGTAGAAATGAGAGAGAAAAGAAAAACGGATGCGAAGAACCGGGCGCGGAAGAGAATGCACGTTAAAAATGCCCTGATATATAGGCTATGTATGTATGCCTGTACGTGTGTATGTATATTTCTGTCTGCATTAGTATCTGTTAGTCCACTCAGGGTGAGAATTAATTGTCGGGGAGTTTGGGTGGGGGTTTCAACCACAAGTTTTTGCGAAAGTGCCCCAATGTAAAGTCTGTTTTTCACACTCCAATTTCAAGTAGATCATAGTCCAACCCGCATTTATTTTTCCACAATTTTCTCACTAAGTCCACTATAATATAATAGCAGTACGTGTGTGTGCTATCAGGTCCAACCGATCGTATGTGCGTGTGCGTGTGTGTGCGGTAAACTGGCGTCTGTCTGTCTGTCTATCTGTTTGCTTGTATGTTCATCTGTTTATCGGCATGTATAAATGGTTTTCGTGTTAATGACCGGATGTGGCGACTCGTATGTTTGTCGTTACAAACCGGCTCGATGATATATACGACCGACTAAATGAGAATATGAGAATGAGTGATGCTTAACGACGCCTTCGTATTTTACAGGCGCTGAGCATCTGGGACTGAGTTAGTCCACTGGACATGATGCTTAGTCCTAACGGACTAAATGCCTAGGCTATGGCTTATGTATAGGTCTGTTAGGCATCAGCTCCGAACGCATTTTGATAGTGTAGGCTGGTGCATCTGGAGGTCTTCCAACCTGGAACCTCCTTCACTTCGAGCCGCCGCGCAGGGACCTTGGGCAAGTCCTTCACTCCCAAATCGCTCGTGCGCTTCGGTGTGAAACTTCGAGACGGTGTCCGCGCCGTAGTCGGGAGCGCTTCTGAGTAGCGAGCTTAAAGGGGTGCTATATACAGCAATACGATGAATACATAAATAAATAAACGTAACAAATGAAGAAATGGTGGAAATAATTGGAGAAGAAAAAGCACTGATAAACACAGTGAGGAAGGGAACAACAGTGTGTAGGACACACGCTGGGAGGAGATGCACTATACTAATAACGGTCATGGAAGGTAAAATTAAAGGAACACTACGACAGATGATGCTGTATTTGATTGTCTGTATGTGCACTTGCTATAGCGCCCCTTCAAGCTCACTACTCAGAGGCCCTCCCGACTACAGCGCGGACACTGCATCGGAGTTTCACGCCCAAGCGCTGAGCAAATTTTGCGAGTGAAGGACTTGCCCAAGGTCCCATCGCGGCGACTTGAGGTGGAATCGAACCTGCAACCCTCCGGTTGCAAGGCAACGAACATACCTACTATAGGCTACTCCACTACTGCCCCACAATGTAAGCTTATGTATTGATGAAGACAACTGGATATTATGGGAAGACTAAGGAAGATGCCCAACATCGAATGGAATAGCGGCATCAGACATTTAAATTGTTTTGAACCTCACTATGTATATATATTATATATATACACACATATATACATATATATATATTATATATATAGGGGCAGGGAACCAGATGAAGAAGTCTGATGAATAATTGTAGATTAAACTTATAGGCTACTGGTGGACGTACGAACGAAATGAAGGAAAAAGATACAGAGGATGAGAAAGACTGAGCTGGATGATATTAGACAATATAAATGAGAACAGGACAACACTTGGAAGTCAGTCCAAGTGATTCGCTATTTCATCATTTATGATTATATTATAATTATATTATATCTATATTATATTTATATTACATTGATGATAATAATATATGAGGAACACAGGACTTGACAAACGACAGAGAACAGTGGAAATGCTTTATTCGTACCCATCGCCACCAAACGGTTGTCGCCAGGAACTGATGCCGATGGTGGTGATGATGCTATGTATATATGTATATATATACATACATACATAAATGCATGCATACATGCATACATGCATACATGCATACATACATACATACATACAATGTATGTATGTATGTATGTATGTCATACATACATACATACATACATACATACATAAATACATACATACATACATGCATACATACATACATACATACATACATACATACATACAGACATACATACATACATACATACATACATACATACATACATACATACATACATACATACATACGCACATACACACATGTACACTTACACACATAATTATACTCATACACACATACCCTATACATACGTACAATATAATAAGCATGGGTATTTGTTATGTGTATGACTATATTCAAATGAAATCGGACAAGCGTGGGTGTGTTTATGGGTGTTTTAAGCCCCATACTCCGAAATAAATCATTTCGAAATTCGAAAATTATTTTTTTATTCTTTAGACCTAACCGCCGCGTCCAATGAAAACCGTCGACAATTTTTCTCGGTTGCGCTTCTCAATAATAATCTGATAATAAAACTTGTCGAGTAAACACGTGTCAGATTATTGTATTACGAGTCGACGGTTAGATGACTTTTTAAATCGCATCAAAGGCTGTTGATGCAGCCATAGGGAAAACTTTTTTACTCACAGTTCTAACGTTTCTCCGATCTCACCGATCCTTGCCATCTAGGGCAGGCATTTCTGTTCAGACATAGGCCCTATGTAAGTATGTATGTAAGTATGTACATACATACACACATACATACATACATACATACATACATACATACATACATACATACATACATACATACATACATACATACATGCATACATACAGACATACATACATACATACATACATACATACATGCATGCATACATACTTATATACATACATACATACATACATACATACATACATAGATACACACGTGCATACGTACATACATACATACATACATACATACATACATACATACATACATACATACATACATACATACATACATACATACATACATACATACATACATACATACATACATACATACATACATACATAGATACACACATGCATACGTACATACATACATACATTAGTGTGGTTCACAGATACATGGTAAAAAATAAAGTTCAAGCTAAAAACCAAGACACCCTCCCCGTTTGTTAGACCTATCAATAGTATTATTGAGACAAAATTTCAGCTTCCTATTCCAACTGGAAAGCGGTGCTCAACGACTGTCTTACTTTGCATGGGCCAATGTATAGACGTTAATGTAGAAATACATGTGTCGAGCATTATATTCCCATACAATCGAGTTTTATTTCAAAATAAATCAAACATTTCTGTAACATGACAATAAGTGTGATACTTAAAGAGTTGGTCAGCTTGAAATCGAAAATTTCAGTAGGTTTTAAATTTGGAAAGTGTCAAAAAATGTCAAAAAGCATAATCAAATCCACAAATGTCTATAATTGTTCTTATTTTATGACACCAACACCTGATGCAGTCTTATACTCAAGAAGGCCTTGCAGTTTGCAAGCACGGTGTCAACAGCAGATTTCTTGATTGATTGAGTGAGGGCAACTTTCCTATTTGCCTTGACCACTCGGAGAAAACAGCTTTTTTCTTCATCAGCGATGAGTCAGTTGAATTCCTCGAACAACTTCACACTTCTCTCAGCCGTGTTGTTGACCATTCTTAATTGCTGACTTCAGTCTCTGCCCTGCTGATGATCCTCATTCTCAATCTATTGCTCAAGTGTAAGTGCAAAAAGAGAATCACCAAACTTCAGGTGTGGCAGTAGTGTCAGTGTTCACTGGTTTACAAAGTCGCCCAGGCAATCCCTCTCCTTCAGCTCCACATCATTACCCCTCAACATCCTTTCACCGAGGATTTGCAGTCATTACGTAAAGTATCTTCACCTTATCTGTAGCAGGCAGTTGGCAACATAACAGTGTCAGACCTTAAGCCTCATCTGAAGGGTACAATGTACTAGTGATTTTATAGGACATTCATGGCAGCAACGCTGATCTCCTATAGATAGTAGTCACCTGAATCATAAAATTTTATTTCCTAGATGAATCAAAATTTACCGATCTTGTCCTGGAGTTTCAGCAGCAAGAGGCGGTTTTGCCCATGCCAAATCACAATAATGGATGAATCTGAGTTTTTTCCTACTTTCTTAGATTGAATACGTCACGTTGACTGCTAAATCGGTATGTTTTGATGGCATACAGTAACCTGGCCAATCAACATGTATGGTAAATTGGGCTATCCAGTTTCTTATTGAGGGCTGACTTCCAAGGACAACCATTGACACCTCAAGGATTTCTTGGTAGTCATCTCTTAAGCTGACTTTATTTTCAGCAGACTACTTGAGAAAACCGAATGATCTCTCACGGGAGGCTTCAGTAATGGATACGACTTATGGAACTCGGATGTTGTCACGTGTTACACCATCCCATACATTCTTAAATCTCTTAAATATTGGATTATATTTTGAATTAGATGGACTACAGCACAAATGGAGATTTTTCCTAAAATCAACTCCATGAGATTGAGTCTGCGTCAGTCAACGCTTCGGTGTTGCCCTGACACTAGAGTCTACATCAGGGCACTTAATTTTCATACGTTTAGTAATGCTAGCCTGGGTCTTTGCAGGAGCACAGCACTATGATGACAGCAGGCCAGCCACATAAACTTGTTTCCTATTATGTCTTCTTGAAAAACGTTTAGGCTACTCCTCTAAAACACCCGGTGTTGTCATGTGCTGTATCAAAGATCAAGGCTTGAACATTATCAGTGAGTCTTCATATTAAGTTCAGAAGATAATGAAAGACCTTGGATTTAAATTATATCCGGCATAGAGGGAAAGATGGGCACAATAAAGAGTTTATCCACACCATCACCTGAAAACTAGCACTGACAGGCGGTCAACATATCCAGTGTGCTGCAAGTGGGTACAAATTCAGATCTTACAGTTTCAGCATGCTCCATCCTGGTCATCGTAAGCACTCAATGTGAATGGTATTCCGTGAAAATGACAGGACAAAAGATCGCACACTAACAAGCGCTGCTGCGCAGTGATTGACACCAACAATCTCAATGCTTCATGATCAGATCATGAAGCATTGATAATATGTCATTGCTATCAAGTACATTTGTCAATTGATGCAGTCTAGTCTTGACTGCGGTAAGTATAATAGCACAACATAAACTATTTCAAGGTCATCTACACGACAATGGTTGAGGTTTTTGATCAAGCTACAATGAATTAAGATTTCTATCCAATACAACTATATGGTAATATTTCTACGTCGTTGAGCACAATCTTCCAGTTGGACTAGGAAGTTGAAATTTGGTGTCAATAATACTATTGACAGGTCTAACAAATTGAGAGGGTGTCTTGGTATCTAGTTTGAATTTTATTTTTTTGAACCACCCTAACATACATACATACATACATACATACATACATACATACATACATACATACATACATACATACATACATACATACATACATACATACATACATACATACATACATACATACATACATACATACATACATGTGTGGATAAGTTCACAACCCTCGACGGGCTTTAATTTCGACAGCAGTGATTTTGTTGCAGAATGTAAATGCACAGGTTTTCCCCGGGCGACCGCGTGACTGCGACTCTGCTTATGTTTTAATTAATTAATTAATTAATTAATTAATTAATTAATTGATTAATTAATTAAAGACGAGATCCTGAATCGCAGTCGAATGGGTGTAATGCCATTCAAGGTCCTCGTGCATTCAGCGATGTTGGCAACAGGGTGAGAACTGCTGTGAGCAGTGGCTTAGCCAGGAATTTTTATGGGTAGGGGTTTGGGGGTTTTATGGTCTGGCCGGATGCCCTTTCTGACACCAACCCAACAGTATTACAGTAGCCCATAGATGTAAAAAACGATGGAAACGAAATAAAAAACGGGGAAAAACGTCGTTTTTTCGAAAAAATAAAAAACTACACAAAACGATAAAAAACGAAAACGGTAAATGATTTGACTTTGCTACATCTAAAACCGCATTTTTACCTTGAAAAAATTGATTAGGAACCTACTACACGCAGGCTATCTCTTAAATGATGATGTTAAACGATGAAATAATGACTTTAGTTAGCTGAATCCTTGAGAGTTGGCGGAAAGCATAAGGAATATCAGACAAAAATTAAAATTAAGGAAAATAGTAACAGAAAGTAAATGAATAAATAAAGTTACAGAAAAAATAAAAAACCGATAAAAAAACGATGGGAAAAATAAAAAACGAAAAAACGACGTTTTTGGGAGAGAATAAAAAATGGAAACAAAGTTTTTTTACAACTATGCAGTAGCCTATATAAAAAGGGAATAACGTAACAAAGGGAACAAAGTAAGAAAAACAATTGTTACTACAAGCAATGTTTTTTTTATTTAAGTGGATGAATAACCTTTTAAAAAACGTTTTTCATAGGCCAATGGGGGGGGTTTAACCCCCGAAACCTCCCTTGTCTACGCCTCTGGCTGTGAGGTGTGTGGTTGGATTCAAGCCCTTGTCCTTCTTAAGACCCATGCATAGTAAAGCCTGCATTGCACACGCCAACTCTCCACATCAATCGACCCCTTAGCTATTTTTCTACGATTATTCTCGTACTGGTTGGCAAGTATGCCTTACACTTAAAACAATTGGAGGAATAATAAGGATAACAGTCTGCCTCTCAGGCTGACCTTAATATAGGCAGCCATGGTGAGGAGTTATTAGTTGTTATTGTTTGCATGTGCACTTGTTATAGCGCCCCTTCACGCTCTCTACTCAGAGGCGATCCCGTCTACAGCGCGGACACTGCATCTGAGTTTCACGCCGAAGCGCTAGGCAATTGCGAGTGAAGTACTTGCCCAATGTTCCAACGCGGCGACTTGAGGTGGATTCGAACCCGCAACCCTCCGGCTGCAAGGCAACTGACGTATATACCCACTACTCCACCGCGCCCCACATTATTGTCAACCGATTGACTTTCTTAGCCTCGGCTTATCCCAATCTTCTTCTGGTCTTTTCACTGACAGTGTTCTATGTAGTTCGTAATCGTAATCGTAATCTCCAAACTTCTAAAGCGCCACTCGAAAACCAAGCGTGGGCACCAGCTTATTCACGAGCGCCGCGTTGAGTCAAAAGGGTTGTCCGTAAGAGTGGTCCAAAGGAGGTCCGGGTCGGTTGCCATTATGGCATAGGATCAAAGCGGGCGGAGTTGAGACAGTTTGAAACATCTGGCCATCATGTCGAGAAGTTGAGCCCGACAGTCTGGCACCCCAATCAAAGACTACCGAACAGTCCAAACTCCAATAATATTGCAGATTATTGTTTGTGCTGATTATTATTGCAAGTAGAAAAACTAGAGTATAGGCCTACATGCTATCCACATAGAACTGACCTAGGCCTATAATTATAGCCATGTATAGGAGCGCTTGTGAACACGACAGTATAGGCCTATGAAGCGACAGGCCATCATGCGACGCGCAGCGGCTCGGTCATGTCAGCAGGAGAAGTAGGTCCTAAAAACCCACATGACAGAGAATGATTGGCTGTTGGAAATTAGATTTTTGTTTTCTCAAGAATTGTTTCCGTGGCGTATAATACGTGTGGTCCTTTCGCGCTTGTTAAAACCCATCGCGTTTAAAGCATAATTCGTATAACAGGCATACACACTATACAGTTAGGCTATATAGACAACTGCAGCCTTGATTCACATGTAGTAATCATGGGCGGAGTTTATCAGGGGATAGGGGCTAAGCCCCCCCCCCCAAGAAGGTCCAGGTTAATCTTTTTTACCGTGTAAATGGTATCTTTACCCGGACTTAGCCCCCCCCAGAACTCTCAATCGAATGACTAAAAAAGGTCGTCAACGTTTTTTTGTCCAGAAAAATAGTAATTTTCATGAGATTTCAACTTGTTCTGGATCAAGTTTTTCAGCCCCCCCCCGAACGGAAACCAAACTCCGCCCATGGTATTATAGACCTAATAATGTTTGTCATACTGAGAGCTGAGTGCGTGGGCCCATGTATACATTGTATAGGCAGCAGTGGCGGCGCCAGGATTTTCGTTTTGGGGGGCTGGATTTTCGGGGAAAAATTTTCAGCCAGCCGCCAAAATTTCTAACGACCTTTTTTTAGACATCGACCAATATCTTGAGCCTTGCGCTTCATTTTGGGGGGGGGGCTAAAGGGGGTAAATCGTCCAAATATTTAATTTTTACATGGCGAAAAAAATGGATGGCCTTTTTTAGGGGGCTTAGTCTTCCCAGACCCCCCCTAGCGCCGCTACTGATAGGCAGTCGCGCATAGGTACCCGGTACAGGCGAAAATATTGCATGGCTGCTGAGAGTGTTACTGTTATTTCTGAACCTAGTCATAACAATAAACAGGTCTGTTTACACGTGAGAGACTGCAGACAGGTCCTTGTTTAAGACTAAATATATCTCCACGTAATTAACTTATAATCCCATAAGTAATTATTTCTATAATTAATGGGCCAATGTTTTGTTCCAATGCCTTATACAGGATGCTGTCCATAATTCAGCTCATAGCGTTATAGGATGCAAATAACAGGATCTTTTCTTTACAGCAGCTTTACTCCGAAGCAAACATGTTTAGAACCGCTCTAGCCAACTTTCTGCACGACAACAACAGCTTTATATTGTATTTTGAGCATTCTTTAAAGCGTCTATAGTATATAGAGAACCAGTGGCGTAACCCGGAATTTATGATGGGGGGTTTAGGGAGTCTTATGGCTTGGCCGGATGCTCTTCCTGATACCAACCCAACAGTAGTGCAGTTATAAATAAAAAGGGAATAAAGTAACAAAGGGAATAAAGTAAGAAAAACAATTGTTACTACAAGCAATTGTTTTGTTGCTTCTTATTGAAGTGGATAAATAACCTTTTTAAAAACTTTTTCCTAAGCCAATGGTGGGTTTAACCCCCCCCCCCCAAACCCCCTTGGCTACGCCATTGGAGAGAGCCGTTCAGAAGCGCTTCCATTGCCTCCCAGTGAGCAAGGCCACGCGAGAAAAGCAGATTTTGAGAAGAGGGAAGGAAGAGGGGAGACTGATAGTAGAGAACTAGAGTAAACAGGCGGAGATGCGCATTCCAATGAGAAGGGCGTGTAATATGTTATCGAGACTTCTGTCAAAGCAATATTTACAACTGCACAACCCTTTCTCTCTTTTCCCATCCTCCATTGTAAATTACTCACGATCGGATGACTGCGGACATTTTAAAATATGTTTAACTGCACAAATTGCTTTTACAGCTGCACAAATTCATTTAGAACTGCACTTTCTGAGTAGGTAGGCCTATAACTGCACTATATAATGGTCTGGTTGCAGCTATCCTATTGTGCCATTAATTCATTGATATGTTCATTCGTTCAGTTAGTGATTCGAACTATTATAATCGTAAGGAGAATTTCGCTGTCTTTAGGACTTAAAGCACTGGCTGTCTTGATTAATCGCACATTGAATGTTATTTACATATTCGTTTACTCATTACGAATATCAAAACAGAATCAGGTTTACCATGATGCAGGGCTATAATTATAGGCCTACAAGTCAATGTTGTACAGACGGCAGATATATGATCGCTTAACGAGTAATGCAAAACTGTCGCCGAAGAATTTCGGTGACTGTCTATTTTATTCAAACTGAGGAAATTGAAGAAAGACTATCTATCACATTCCTGACCTGTTAAGCAGAGTCTGCAGAGAATTAACCCTATAGGAGCAGAAAAGTTGCCTATCCTCAGATAAGAATATAGACCGAAGAAATAATAATGTTCATTAAAATCAGTTCTCATTGCACGCACTTAGCGCCGTATGCAATTATTTAGCGGTGTCACCTGGTTGTCTTTCGTTGGAAAGGGGAGTACTGCGCAATGAGAGAAGACTTGGGTGAAGAGAATAATAAAGAGACCGAAAGGAGCATTAGAGCAGAAATCGTTCAGCGCAGGAGTTGTGGTGGTCGTGTGAAGTGACTTGATGGACGGTGGACCCTCTCCAAATGGATTCCATATTACGACGCTTTTAAGAAGAAGAAGAAGATATTAAACTGGGCTGTTAAGCATTCCAGGTTAATTTACAGTGTTTTAGCACGTCTCCCGAACCACTTGAAACCCTTTTGATGTTAGGCTATATACTATGTTAGATGAAGAATTCCTGCTGTACGAACTTTTTCAGTTGCAGACCTGGATTAGGAGGCAACTCTTTCCTGGCAATAATTAGTCTCCAGTCGCTTGTCTCATTTGGGTCTCAACTTAAACTTTATCTTATACATTTTTTCAAATTGCTCATTCGCCAGATGCTGTCTATTATAATATGTCATGATGCTGACCTTCCGGATTTTGATCTTAGTTTAACATTGGTTGTCTTGACCTTGGCTTGTCAGTGGTTGACCTTTTGTCCATTAGACACCGACGCAGTGGAAGCCAGTGCATATTTCAGTGGACATGGACTACTGAGACTACGTCTGCCACGACTAGAGGTGTATAATGGGCAGTGTCGTAAGATCCCCATCTGACAGCTCAGTTTAGAGAATTTACCCAATTTGGCCATAATTTTTTTTAAATTCTTTTTATTTTACAAATATAATATCTATTTAAGTGCATGCATAGAAATGTAAAAAAATTCATAATTATAGTTCGACCACACCACCAGAATAATTTTGTAGGGCTTAAATAAATTATTCGCTGCTCACTAACTCCTTAAAAATTAATCCAGTGCTGTCCATGCTTATGACATAACACATGTTTCATGCATTGAATATTTTGAAGTAGCCTGGAAAGTTCAGTAGTTATTATTGTAAACTAACATTAAAAGTATAGAGTTACTAATTATTGCAGTGGCTTTGCTTCTGAAAGGATTGTGTTGAGAGAAGCACATTGCAAATGGTCGTATACATGCACATGCAATACAATTCAATACAATACATTTCAATACAATACAATGCAATGCAATACAATACAAATACAATACTCGGGACAAAACACCCAGGCCACTGGGTCAAATCCCGAATCTAACATAGGCCTAATATAAAGGGACATAATGTCCGAGTAGATGTATACATATGTTTACTGTAGTTAACAATATAATATATGCATTGATAAAAGTTACTATATTTGCAATTGCAATGGCATTACTGAAGCACATTGTTGCCATTTCCTGAAGAGATCCTGTTCGCAACAACGGAGCGTTCGGCATACACATGCTTTGTCGATTGCCAATGGAGTCTATTAGCACAACAATGCTGCATGGACAATTATTGGACACAATATATGAGTTCGTAAATATCCAGAGGAAGACCTGCATGTATCGCGGAGCCACCAACAGACGAATGGTTCCAGGAAAAAGTATTTCAAAGCATCACATTATATATGAGTGCACGAATAGTGTATCATGTCAGTGCAGGATGTTTGCTTTTCTCTGTATACAATCAGTTCATAAATATGCCTATTATAACGTCACCATGGCCTGCATAATAATTACAGGCTATGTGATCTGCGTATAAAAAAACATGTATGCGTGACCGCCTGCATTATAGGGGCAAGGTGGATTGCTATAGCGTGTGTTGGAATTCGTATATGACCAGTAAACAGGATGGGCCGAAAAAACCTACGGTTTTTGCCATTATCTCGACCAAAAGTAGGAATTTTAAAATGAAATCTTATAACAAGCTTATAGACAGTTTATATTTGCACATCGTGGCCCGATTTCATCAAAATATTTCAAACAAGACAAAGTTATATCACTTTTAGTGAGGCCACGCACCGTTTTTTAACTATAGGAGTGTCTTTTTTGGCCCACCCTGTATATATCTGGCCTATAAAATTATGGTTCCGAGAAGATTTGCGCAGGATTTCATGTTTTGCGCGCATAATTATACTGGTGAGCTCTAATTTTATTTATTATATAATAATTATGAATTATAATAGCTATACATTTTTATGCATGAAACTTCGTGACTCAAAAGAAAGGGCTCTGCATACATGCATGCATACAATCATCCATCATTCATACATGAATGTGGCCACGGTGCATGGTGTAGGGGGTATGTACGGTGCCGTGGAGCGGGGAGGATGCGGATTCAAATCCACCTCAAGACGTCACGTAGGGACTCTGAGCAAGCCATTCACTCGCAATATTGCTAAAGCGCTTCTGCGTGAAACTTCGATTCAGTGTCCACACTGTAACAGTGTAGCTGGGAGCGCCTCTGGGTGCAAAATTCTTGAAGGGGTGCTATAGCAATTTCTCGTTCATGGGCAACATAAGTAACATTCATAAATATTATATGTAGGCCTAGGCCTATATATATTTATATGTATGCATGTATGTATGTATGTGGGACGCGGTGGTGTTGTGGTGGTGTCGCTGCCTTGAAGCAACAGTTTAGCAGCTGTGTGTCATGGTAGAGGCCGGAAGATTCGAGGTTCGAATCCACCTCAAGTCGCCGCGCGTATGGACCTTGGTCGCTCGCAATTGCTCAGCACTTCGGCGTGAAACTCCGATGCAGTGTCCGCTCTGCAGTCGGGAGCACCTCTGAGTAGGGTACTTGAAGAGGCGCTATAACAAGTGCACATACAAACAAACAATGTATGTATGTATGTATGTATGTATGTATGCATGCATGTATGTATGTATGTATGTATGTATGTATGTATGTATGTATGTATGTATGTACGTATGTACGTATGTACGTATGTACGTATGTACGTATGTACGTATGTACGTATGTACGTATGTACGTACGTACGTACCTATGCACGTATGCACGTATGCATGTATGTAGGAACTCCGCCACTGGTTGCACTCTGCCAGTGCCAGTCCCAAGCCTGGATAAAGGAGGAGGGCTTCGCTAATGGCCTTTGTTACCACACAGTGACGTTAAACTGCAAATACACACACACACGCATGTATGTAGTAAGCCTCTAACATCGACTCTCTCGGTCATTTCTCTTGCACGAGACATCATCGATTGTGGAGCGTTCATTTCTCTTGCACGAGACATCATCGATTGTGGAGCGTTCATTTCTCTTGCACGAGACATCATCGATTGTGGAGCGTTGGTGCATTCCGTCCCATAGTTATAGAAGCCGTAATTGCTTCCAACTTCTAAGCAGATTTTCATCGCCTCATTGTCTATCCATAATATATATGCAATTATGGGCGTCGTTCAAATTGTCTAGAATAAAAGCTTCTTGTCAGCGCCCTATACAATATAATCTATAGGCTGCACGTCGTATACCGAGCGCTTTGTACTGATCATAAAAGGTTGGGGTCATTGTAATAATGGCTGAATAATATATGCAATTTTGATGCAGTACAGGAGTGTATGCAATATGCATGTCCGCGTGTGCACATGTGTGTGTGTGTGTGTGTGTGTGTGTGTGTAGGTGTGTGTGTAGGTGTGTGTAGGTGTGGGTGTGTGTAGGTGTGTGTGCATACGTATGTGTGTGTGTGCCTGTGTATGTCAACGACATACAATGTATAATAGATTTACAACTATATGTTGCAAATCTGTCGTCACTCCTCGCGGACTGCAGGCACCTGTCTGACAGGCAGAATGAATAACCGCCAAGTCTTGCGTCGATATGGCATCACTATGGAGGGTGATAAGGTTAAAGGTCAAATCATGGCGTCATCTATGAGCGTATGAATGTATGAACGTATGAATGTATGAATGTATGTATGTATGTATATTTAGTGTATATAATGCTTGCATGTGCATGTACGTATGTATGTAGGCATATGTACGTTCGTATGCACGTATAATAGCCTACAAAGTACGTATCTAGGCCTACGTACACGTAGGCTACAAATATGTGTGCAAGAGGTGACTATAGCAACGGCCATGAACCGCGCAATGGAGCAATACATCCATGGACTCCTCGTGAGCATCAGCATCTCTTAAACATAATATATATATGTATATATATATATTCAATGTGCGTGTATATATATATATTCAATGTGCGTGTATATATATATGTATGTGTATAGCCTGCTATATATATATATATATATCAGAGGCCGCAGTGTCATTGCTGGTCAAGGAATTCGGTTCGTCTGTTTTAACAGCTGCATTGAGCAGAAACCTTTTTAAACATCGACCTATATATATATATATATATATATATATATATATATATATTTATACTACGTGTACGTGATGCCATTAGAGTGATTTTTTTATATAATATCGGCCTCCAGTGGGTGTCTTTGTTTATAGGACTATGGACCCAATCGCGACAGATTCCTTCTCTGCTACACTACATATATATATATACACATATACATATATACACCAGAAGGACATTTGCGGTCTCCGTATAAACCCTTACGTACACATGTAGCAGACACAGAGACAGGTTGGAGGGTGTCAGGTGTCTTAGTCTTCCCGTCAAAATACTTTTCCCACAGCTGCATGTTGTGTGACACGTAATTCCTGTCAGCGAGGTCTCAGTCAGATGAGCCTCTACCATGACACACAACTGCTAGACTGCTGGCATACTGGTCAATCAGTTGGTACTTGGTAGCAGGCATGCAGTTAGGCTTGATATAGCCTAACTGCACGACGATTGGAATTAATGGTGCATCTCTGTAGCAGTTGAAAGGCTACAAAATAATTATGTTGTCAGTCTGCTGCATTCTTGGAGACATCGATGGATGTCGTCTTAGATAAAGAAGACAAGTACCCACATCACCCACCCCACAAGCAAAAACAGAGGCCCTACAGAAAGAAAACGTTTTGCTCAACTGTTTGATTGATGCACCATGGCAGGCATGTGACCTTATACCTTAATGTCTTTTTTTCTGCTACAACAACAAACTGTTATTTACTTCCTACTTTGCATGCTGGTCAATCATGGACTTTAAAACTAATAGTTATTCTTCTTATGTATAGGATTGTTTTCGATAAAAGACTTGCTTTTACTTCAGGTCTGGACTATATATGCATGTATATTGTATAGCCTACATGCGCTTGCCTATATGTCTATTTATATACCCGGTAGCGTCTTTTATGACCCTCTTGAAAGGAGACTACACGCTCTATACGACCGTTTATCCATTGTAACAGCGTGGTGCAAATTCGCCGCCGTTGCTAAGGTCCCATTTATGCAGCCACGTTGTTCGGGTTTAGATTTTAGGTCACTAAATCAATGGGATTGCTGTATGCACTGATTCTACTTGTCAGGCATTGTTTGACCTATACAGTAGACGTCTCTGGGGGAGGGAGTATCCAGGAACGAGAATCCCCCCGGAAAAAATCGAGAGAGCATTCCCCTCCCGAAAATGCATATATGCAATAATGCAACATTTTTACTTTCACCCATCCCCAGAAAAATTCTACAGATTTATAATTTACATGTGAAGTTCCCCCTACCCACCCCCTCCCCCGTCGCGTTGAAGTACTAGAAAGGCCATCAGAATAAAATGTTTAGAATTTACAGCAGTAGTTTGTCTGAATAATAACAGTAATAAATAACAATAATAGTAGTAATAATAATACAAGCAAATTATATGTAGATAATTAAGTGCCATGGGTTCGTATAAGCAATCGATTAAAAATCGTAGCAACGATTCAGAAGCACTCGGAGCAGGGAAAAGTCAGTCAAGATGGGCCTGTGTGAAAAGTTCAGGTTTGAGATGCTTCTTAAAAGTTGAAAACGATAATATTGTCTGATTTACGTAATCCTTCGGCGTGATTCGGCTTCTTCCCACTCGCCAACTCCTTCAACACGCCTGTCTTTCGTCCCCCCTCCACTAGAATTGCTATGGTTCAGTTCCATCATTTACTTAAACTGGGCCTTCTCTTTGGAATACGCTAGGCTATATACGCTATATAGACTACGCTATAGACCTCTTATCTCCTTCCGTTCGCCCTATATACCATTCTTTTGGCTGCAGTCTCTCTTCTTCCTTCGCTCTTCACAAAAATCTGCTTGCTCTCAAGGTTCCTTAGTCCTTACACACTGGGAGCGCTTCTGAACAGTGCACAGTGCCACATCAGGGCTTTTTAAACGTGCAGTTGTACACAAAATGTGCAGTTCTAAATGGATTTGTGCAGTTGTAGAAGCACTACTGTACAGCTAAAACTGTAGCAAAAAAGGTCGTTGTCCTCCGATAGGAAGTACTTTGCCATGGAGGATGAGAAACGAAGGAAGAGGTTGTGCAGTTCTAAAAATTCCTTAAAAACAGCCCTGTGCCACATGTAGACGCTTTACAAATGATCAAATACAGTACAATACAAAAATACAAACAAATTATATTGTGGGTCAAATGCCAATGCCTATAGGCCTATGCATCATTTTCGCGCTGCAAAATCGATGAATAATAATGGTATACGACGTCACGCTTGGATACCAAATTTCGTATCTAAGCACGACGTAGGCCTACAACGGTTTTCCGCTAGAGGTGCAATGGCGTCTGCACGGACGAATTTTAACATGGTTTAGATAGGGAGAATTTGGCTTAGCGTATACTGGGTCGTTTGTTTGTCATAAGCTGCTTAAATGTGACCCATAATTTAGGTAAAATTGCAATGAACGTGTACGTTAAATGCAAGTCTCTGGCAGTCAAGTTTAGCTAAACAATAAGAAAATTTGAAAATGTCGTTAGATACTTTTTAACGCTCCGACCGACCCTATATAAACCCCAGCAACGCAAGAGGCAGTACCGCTTCTCGGCCTTTTGGCTAAGATCAAAGTGAAATAATAATTAAATGCTTCCCTGCTGGGCCAATGGCGTGGATTAAAACCCCGTAAGCCTAGTAAAGCAGGAGGGCCCCTGGCGTACCGTAACTGGTCGTAAGCCTACAATAAAAAAATAAATAAAAATAAAAACAAACAAAAATTGCAAAACGATGTGCGGAGCTCCGAACTCATGAGCCGACGCTGAAGGAAGGGCATTCGAATTAATTTTCAATTGCAGCTTTAAAACGCAGCCATTTCACATTATCACGTATACGGTATAATTAATTTCGAATCCATCAGATAAGAATTATTACGACATAAATGTTGTTTTCCACCGAAATTGGAAAATGACATTTATGCCGTGATAATTAAACAATTCTCAGATAATGTGCAATATGACTCACATGATATGCCATGCCATGACGATGATGATGATGATGATGATAATGATGATGATGATGATGATGATGATGATGATGATGATTATGGATATCGACTACGATCATCATACAAATCTGCTATGCACATGATGCACATCGTCCTGCGATCTTCCACCTGCATGCATGTTTATTTGGCGACTGTTTCTCCTCTGTCGCAGGACACAGCGATTGGAACGGAAGATGGAGTTACAGCAATCTTCCATGCAATGCCGTTGCTGATGAAGCATCATTTGTGGAGTGCAAGGCTTATCTTTCTAAAGCAATCATAAAAATTATGATTGCGGCACTGTCATTGATTTGCTGAACTCATAATTATGGCTTAATTTCTGGATCGAAACTGTCCACTGCAGTCTCTGAAGATCATCTCATTTGTTTCTACTGGCTGCTGATTAGTGCTCTAGAGCGTATGGCATTATTTTGAGTCACTATCGGGGCGGTGGTATTATAGGAGTATGTTCGGTGCCTTAATAGGAGCCGCAAGGTTGCGGGTTCGCATCCATCTCAAGCCGACGTGAAGGGACTTTGAGCAAGTCTTTCACTCGCAATTATTGCTCATGCGCTTCGACGTGAAACTCCGATTCAGTGTCCGCGCTGTAGTCGGGACTCGAGAGTCTGGAGCGCCTCTGAGAAGAAATCTTTAAGGGCTCTATAAGTATAACAGGTGCTCGTACATACATACATACATACATACATACATACATACATACATACATACATACATACATACATACATACATACATACATACATACATACATACATACATACATACATACATACATACATACATACAATGTCATACATACATACATACATACATACATACATACATACATACATACACACACACACACAAACACACATACACTGCTCTTTGTAGTGATCTGCATTTCCATATCATCAATCATGAAGTGCCTATTTTTGAGACGTTTTGCTCATGAGATAAAGCCGCCCTTCAACTGCTTTTAAACGTACACCTGCAAAATCTTATCCCACAATTCTTTCAATGAACCCATAAACGCTTTTAAACGTCACGCTGGCAAAACATTCGTTCCTCGCACTCCTATTTGAAGTTTCCTCCTGCAGACAGCAAGAATAAGCATGATAACTTTTGACCTCAATATCATATTCCTAAACTGCTATCAGACACTTGGTGCCATTAAAGGCACGGCAAAGTACGACTGCATAGTGAAGCCTTGCTGCCAGAACTTCTTTGTATACGAGCAGTTTATGAACAATTACTTTTCGCTTAAAGCAGCAGCTCTCACCGCAGCCTTTCAGCAGCATCCAACCTACCTCTGCATGTTGCACCGCTACATTTATTCATCTGTGCATGTTTGAATCCATATAAACATGTTCGTCATATGGAGGACTGGAGGTCTTTCGTTCATCTCTGATGTCTGTCTGGTTGGCTGCCTATATCTCTGTCTGTCTGTCTGTCTATCTGTCTGTCTGTTTATCTGTTTGTCTGTCAGTCTATCTGTCTGTCTGTCTGCCTGTCTTTCAGTCTATCTGTCTGTCTGTCTGTCTGCCTGTATGTCTGTCTGGTTGCCTGCCTATCTGTCTGTCTGTCAGTCTGTCAGTCTGTCTGCCTGTCAGTTTGTGTCTGTCTGTCTGCCTGCCTGCCTGTCTGTCTGTCTGTCTGCCTGTCTGTCTGTCTAATGTCTGCGTCACTTGCGATGTGTTTTAGCTCGAAACAATTATTCCGATAGAGAAAAGCTTTCAGAAAATATGTTCATGCAATCGGATTTAATCAGGTATAGGGGTCTTACTTGTACTTTTGTTACTGCTGCTGCTGCTGAATCAGTGCTGATGCTGCTGCTGATGTTGCGATTCTCGTTTTTAGATTCTCCATCACACTTAAGAATTCATTGAGTGAGTTAACGGCAAATCGATTTTGGCATTGTTACAAATTGCTGCATATTATTGTGCCTTCAGCGCACACCTCTATAAAACACACTCGAGCACAAAGAGGCACGACATGCACGTGTGTATGGGTCTAATCTCATAATTTTTATAGCATAAGGGAAATATAATTATGAACACGAAGACATGGTCTAACAGCTAGGTCTTGTATATGTATAATTTGTAGGCCTATATATAAATCTATATTATTATTTTTGCTTAATTGTGTGTTGCTATAGCTTAATGTTTTTTATTCGCATGAACAGTTTGCTCCGCTATTCAAGACAAGTGTTTCAGTAAGTGATCTCCGATTTCTTACAAGTGTCTGAGTAATCTCGTCGTGGTCTTGATCTCAGCATAAGATTGTATGCCTGTGTGTGTGTGTGTGTGTGTGTTTGTGTTTGTGTGTGTTTGTTGCTTAATTGTGTGTTGCTATAGCTTAGTGTTTTTTACTCGCCTGTTGACGTCACATGTCTGAAGTGACTGTTTCTTAAGCCTTTGTGGCAATTTCTATGATAGATTGCATCCAGTGAGTGAATGCTTACAGGTCTATAGGACCGATAATGACTAATCATATCGGCCAGTGATATAGAATGTTTCCGTGTTTCGTATAGGCCTAGCCTAAACCACCGTGGTGGCTAATTCCACCCACTGTTCCACGGCTCTGGTCAAACCACGGACCCCTATTCAATTGCCCTAATTATGGTCGTATGTTTGCATAAACAGCGCAATTAACCGCATGCCACAATTGCCACAGGCATGTAATTAGCCATGCTAACAGCTGCACAGCTCCGCTGGACTGGACACGTTGTTCGCATGGCTGAATCGCGGATCCCGAAACAAATCTTTTACGGTCAGCTTGCACAAGGTACCCGGGCGCAGGGAGGACAATATAAACGATACAAAGACAATCTGAAGTCCAACCTGAAAAAGTGTGGCATGGCAGCTGCTGATCTGGAGGAATTAGCGGTGGAGCGCTCGGAATGGCGCGGTGCATGCAGCGAGGCGGTGAAGGAATTCGAACGTCAAAGGATAGCGCAGCTTAAGGAGAAGCGGCAGCGGCGCAAAGCAAGGAAGCAATGCGCTGAACATGGGAACACCCAGGACTAGAACACTACTCGCGACGTGAGATCCGTCGTACCGACGGCTCAGTCCATCAATTAGCCATTTGCCGCGTCGACTAAACAAAGCGAAATAATCGCATACGGGACCATGTGGGGTATCGTCGGGGCGTATATTTATAATCTGCGCTTGTATACTTGAGACTCATACATGTTGTACATGGGCACGACTCTTGTGGGTCACCTATAATCAGTGTGAGAATTGTGGAAAAATAACTGGGGGGGTTGGACCATTATCCACTTGGAATTGGGGTGTAAAAAACATACTTTAACATGGGGCTCTAGGAAAGACTGGGGGGGTCGAAACCCCCAACCCCCCCGGCAATTCTCACCCTGCCTATAATAATAATATTAATCTGTTTATATTTGGATTCTTACGTCTGGACTTTTTAAAGCGCATTTCTGGAACTCCTTAAGGCTGTCTGGACATTGCTGGTTGTAGACCTACAAGGTGAGTTTTAACACAGCTAAATTAAGAGTATCTTGACTTTTATTGTGCCAGACTACCGGAGGGATGAGCCAGCGCAAGAGAGAGCGCCCTGCAATCATGTTTACGAATGTTTTATTTATCCCTTATGCTTGTGATATATAATTCTAATATATGTAGGCCTATGTACATTATTAACCTATACGTATAATCATATATATATATATATATATAATAGTTGGCTAGTTCTATAATCTATACGGACACATCATTGGCCATAGGGTTACAAATCGCTGAATTATGGGGCTGCACTGCAGGACTGCCAGGACTTATGTACTCTAAATCAATTCACCAAGAGATCAGTTAACGCAATAAGAGTTTCGTAATCCGGAATTCCTCCTGTCCTCCCTATTTCGCATAGTTTGTTTGCTTGTTTGTATGTGCACATGTCGTAGCGTCCCTTCAAGATGACTACTCAGATGCGCTCCCGACGACAGCGCGGACACTGAATAGGAGTTTCACGCCGAAGCGCTGAGCAATTGCGAGTGAAGGACTTGCCCAAGGTCCTTACGCGGCGACTTGACGTGGATTCGAACCTGCAGCCCTCCTGCTGCAAGGCGACGAACATACCCACTACACCACCGCGCCCCACAAACAATTGCAACATGAAATAGTTATCGGTCCAGATGATGCAACTGTTGCCAGTAGCGCTATGTCTTTTCATCCGCTAACGGTAGGCCCTATGTATATTAAATATACCAAATAAATATATACATATGTGTGTATGTGTTTGTGTATATGTATATGTATAATATTATGTATATGTATATGTATGCGTATAGTATATGTATATGTATATATAATTATATATGTATATATAAATATGTATATGCAAATATACATAAATATTTGGTAGAAGCAAGCTTATATATAGGCCTACTCCAATTCCAAGTTCCTCATTCCACGAACTCCACTTTCTTCCATCTCCAGTCATTCGACATTTGACGGCTCATAGATCAAAGCAGGTTATAATATATTATGTTCACTGTGGGACGTGGGTGTAGTGCTTGTCTTACATGTGTGTATACATCGTTTATTTAGCGCCATTGTATACGGTACCCGGACGGTGTTTCCCGCATTAAAGCTAATGACGTCAAAAGACTGCCAGGGTCGTTGGGGTCAATCCTACGCCACCATTAATTTGTAGACTTCATAAATAATTCATTAATTGCATTAGTGGGAAATTGTCTACACTCTGTAGCCTATAGTCATAGGCCTATAGGGCCTTGAGATGTCAATCGTGCAGAGGAGGAATTTGTTGAGTTTGTGGAATTCATAAATAATTCATATGTTGCATGAATCTGGTGCATGGTTGGAAAGTAGCGAGATTCCAATATAGAGGAAGTGGTTAGAATTCGTGTCGCGGAACCAAAGTTGGTGTTGAGATTCTGGCTTATTTGAATACACCCCGCATTCACCTGTGCCACATTCTATTATAGTGAGTAAACACTACCGGGTGTAAATCGTGATCGTGAGCTTCAAACATCTAAAGCGCTACAACGTTCTGACATAATTATAAGCGCACGGACTTCCATCTCAAGCCACCGCGCATGTATATACTGAGACCATCATGCAGCAAATCCTTCAATCGCAATTGCTCATGCGCTTCGGCGTGAAGCTCCGATTTCATTGTGCGCTCTGTCGTCGGGAGCGCCTTCGAGTAGTTTGTTTGTATGTGCACTTGTTATAGCGCCCCTTAAAGCTCTCTCTACTCAGAGGCGCTCCCGACTGCGCGGCGACTTGCGGTGGATTCGAACCTGCAACCCTTTAGCTGCAGCCTGCAAGTCGACGAGCATACCCACTACACCAATTGCGAGTGAAGGACTTGCCCAATGTCCCTACGCGGCGACTTGAGGTGGATTCGAACCTGCAACCCGTCGGCTGCAAGGCGACGAACATGCCCACTACACCATCGCGCCCCGATAGTGATCTAAAGGGAGCTATGACAAGTGTTTATACATACACAATTACACATGCACACATATATATTCCGACACATTCTACTGTCAGCTCGGCACTTTTCTTTATAGCCGTGGTGATGTCGGGAGCACCGTATATGTTATAATGATTGAATGAGAACCAGGCGCAGAGCACCAGCTTATTCACGAGCGCTGCATGTAAGATAAGATCAGCAGCAAATGGGGAAACTGGTCATCTGCCACCAAATGCCGAGATTAAGAAAAATGAGGCGGCCAGCGCTTCAAGCCCATGGACAGTTAAAATCGGTGCTGCCTACAAAGCGTATACAACCTGCATTCTGTATACATGTATTATGCTTTATAATTATACGCATACAACTGTAGAAAGCTTCTAAGATTAGACCGTGCGTAAACCACGGAACGGTATAGTTATGACTGTAGCGAGTGCATGTTATATCGTCTAGCATTCTCAGTAAAGTATAGGACATAAAAACAAAGACGGAATTAAGGATATCTTGGGTAGGCCTACTCAACTACTCAGCCTTCACTTCGCAACTGCAACCACATCGTCTTTCTATCATCCGACCCACTTCCATTCGCCTGCATCTAATACGTTGTGTATACATATACACAGAGTGTATACATATAAACAGAGAAGAGTGTGTATATGTATATGTATAATATGTATATGTATATGTATAATATGTATATGTAAATCTATATGTAAATGCATAATATGTATGTATGTATGTATGTATATGAACATTTATATAGCGCCTTACAATAACCTCACGAAGGCGCTTAACGCAGCTACCGGGCAGTTCTGAACAAGTGCGACTTAATTAACTTTGAGAATGTTTCATGAGAAACACGCAACGCAGCATCACGAATTGCCAATGGAAGACTGTTCCAGAATGAAGGTCCAATACACGAGAAGGCGCGGTGTGTCCGCATCACTGTACGGGAGCGTGGGACTATCAAGTCCCCACGAGTCGCAGAGCGCAGAGACCGACGACCTGGTTGGCTGGAGACGGGAATACAAAGTTAAATATATATGTATATGTATAATATGTATATGCATATGTATATGTAAATGCATATGTATATGTAAATGTAAATGTATATTTATGTGTATATGTATATGTATATGCATATATATATGTATATATATATATATATATGCTCTTCTCTATCGTTAACCGATCGCGGTTAAATGACCGAAAACTATTTAACGGTCGAGTAACGCTGTCCGATGATAAGCTCTTGTGGCGCCATCTTTATATGGCTGTATAGATAAACGACGGTTGGAAGTCGATTTTGTTTATTCGTCTGCTATAACCTGTAACGAGGTTCATGAGAAACACCGACGGTTCGAGACCTGTGGGAGTTAAAGCGTCTGTTCATCGACTTCGGTTATCATCATCATCGTCGTCGTCATCGTCATCATCGTCGTCGTCGTCATCGTCATCGTCGTCGTCTTCATCATCATCAGCAGCAGCAGCTTCATCATCATCGTCATCATCATCATCATCATCACCACCACCACCACCACCACCACCATCATCATCATCATCATCATCATTATAGTCGTCATCATCATCATAATGATCATCATTATCCTCATCATCATCGTCGTCATCATCATCATCAGCAGCAGCATCATAATCATCATCATCATCATCATCATCATCATCGTCGTCGTCGTCATCATCATCATCATCATCATCACCACCACCACCACCACCACCATAATCATCATCATCATCATCATCATTATAGTCGTCATCATCATCATCATAATCATCATCATTATCCTCATCATCATCGTCGTCATCATCAGCAGCAGCAGCAGCATCATAAACATTATAATCATCATCATCATCGTCATCATCATCACTCATCATCACCACCACCACCACTATAATCATCAGTTCCTGACGCCAGACATTTGTCGGTGATGGATCCAAAATATATATTTATATAATATAATTGTGATCTTCATTGTCATCGTCCATTAATTTTGTCAAACTCATAAAGCTCATTGTTTCCTTTATAGTGTCAGTCCAATCAATGTGCGTCTTAAAGTATTTTATCAATCCAGGCAACAGCGCAGAGTCTTTGTCTTGCTCTGTTTCGTTTAATTTCCAACTCAGCATGACATTGTGGTGGTAGCTTACATTGTGTATAGACTTCGGTCTAGTTCAGCATACATAGGCTACATGCAGGTCCTAATCGCATAAAAGTCATGTCTGATAGCAACTGCCTGATGCTAATTTTCCCAGCAACTACGTAAATAAAGGCTGTACCATGACGATAAGATACATGTATATATTCAGCGTGGCTTTTATTTAAACCAGCAGGGCCGTAGCAACAATTAATGTGGCCCCCTTCGAACATTATTATTATGTCCGGGGCGGCGAGGCCCCTAGCAATGCAGAAACTGGTATACATATGTAATTCTGTACCATGCTTGTTCTAAGTAATTTCGTTTCATGATTATTATTAAACCCTAAGTCTGATATTATTATACTCTGAACTTTTATAGAATTGGCATCAAATTGTCTTCATCCAGTATACTGCATATCTGAAACTCTGTTGCATTTTCAGCATTCAAAATTTGGCTCATAGGGCCCTTACAATGCAGAAATTGGAATTCGGTATTTATATTTACACAACAAACTTATAATGGAGTTCATATTGTGACTCGTGTTGTTGTTTTTTGGCTGCGTTATTACTCTCAGATGACTTTGTTTGCTGTAGCGACTGTTAACATCGTAGGCCGTGCGCTTTTGTGCAAGACGTGTCTTGTTAAAGCGCGTTAGAAATAATAAATTGTATTGTATTGTATTGTATATTATGTATGGCCTACATAGGCCTATACAGTGTACATGTATTTCGTGCTTACTGGTGTTGAAGTCTTTCTGACAGTGCTTTCCAACATGAATTGTGGAACAGAGTCAATAAATGTCACTTATCTATAGCTACACCTTAGGCCTACATTTTTTGCCACTTTCGGGCCCCTTTCTTGCGGGGGGCTCCTCCGGTCGGAGGGTACGGAGAGCGGTTGCTAGGCCTCTGTAAACCAGGGGTGCGCAACCTTTTCGTCAGTGTCTGCCGCATCGAAGGCTTGCATTCTTCGCACGGCCGCCAGCGTTTAATCTGGTCCACCTCCTCTGGGGGGAGGGGGTAGAATCGAGGTTTCTGGGGAGGGGCAAAAGAGCGTTCGGGGGATGATCCACCGTGGCGCGTAACGCCGAGAGGGGGAAAAGTTTGAAGTTTGTCATTTCCACATTGCAATGGTGGCATTTTAAGCTGTCATCTAAACAAAATTGATAATGATTATGAGTCACAGTGGTCTAAGGCTTCAAAAATATACTTAGGCCTTCAATAATAACGATTTTCTTCTTGAGTTCCCACATTTGTAATGGTGCCATTTAAAGATGTCACTTAAAATTTGACAAATCCTAATTAAACGCTTTGACCAAATTATGACGCTTTTTTGTTGGGTTCTACTTTTCATGGAGACACCATGCAAATATGTACCAATATATATATACACACATATATATATATACATGTATAGGCCTACCTACATGTGTGTCTTTGTATATATCTATTCCACAGGCACTTGGAATATCGCCTTTTAAGAGCCTGACAGATGGTATACTATAGACCCTAAATATTTATTTAATATACACATATATATATATATATATATATATATATATATACATACGTGGCTCCAGTCGTGTATGGCAATATAATTTTTTCTCATGTGTGGCTTACCTGCATGTTTACATATAAACGGACGTGGTACTCATCGGTAGACGGAACAGAGTCAGCCACTTCCTATATCAGCAGATAATAATATTCAATGTATGAGAACATGTTTCTGCAGCCATTCCAGGCCAAGATGCAGACGTATGTTTCATACTTCAGGAGATAACGCAAAAACAGGTGCACGGATATGAAAAGAATGGATGGAAAACAAAAGCGCATAAGTGATGCGGGGTCCCGAGTTCCTATACCTGTATGCGATGGTAGAAAGAACAACAGAGATAATAACTTATAGATAATAACTTATGTGTAGGCTTGGCCTACTCATAGCAGCCAAATTGATAGCGTCAAGAAGTGATGATGGTGATGATGGTGATGATGACGACGACGACAACAACGACGGCGATGACGACGACGATTATGATGACGGTGACGACGACGCCAACAACAACAACAAGGCACGCTTGACACTTCGGACGTTTTTGTATTCTGCGCCATATGCTTATATGGAATTGGTTGATATTCATTCATTCGGACATTTATATATCTACCAATAAATGCATGTCTGAACAGATATGGGAAATAAGAAACGTGTTTTCATTACAGTTCGAATTGAATACAAATCGCCGTCTGATATTGCAATAACTACACAAAATGTTACGAAATCTGATGTTGCAATAGCTACACAAAATGTTACGAAATCTGATATTGCAATAACTACACAAAATGTTACGAAATCTGATGTTGCAATAGCTACACAAAATGTTACAAAATCTGATGTTGCAATAGCTATACAAAAATGTTACAAAATAAAACATCAAATTATGAGCTGCAACTTAAATTTACTTTTTAAAAATTCACTTTTCTTTCCACAAACTGAAATCAGCTTAATGGTACGAACGTCGGAAACTGTGGAAGAGCCTATAACCATGCATGGGTGGAGTTTGGTTTCCGTTTTCTTGGAGGGGCTAAAGCCTTCTTGGGGGGGCTAAGCCCGGGAAAGGATACCATTTGCACGGTAAAAAAATGAATCTGGGTCTTCTTGGGGGCTTAGCTCCCCTAGCCCCTGATAAACTCCGCCCAGGCTTATAGCCATTGACAATACCAGCATGCATGACAATGCCTGCATGCATGACAATGCCTGAACGGTGCTAACGGAAATCGTGAAACGGGCAACAAAGTCTGCAAATAGTCTACATTTCATTGTCCCTGCATGTATATAAATCAATTCACACGAAAAATTCATGTTCTTTCAAATTGTTTGTGCAATTCAAAGCATATTATTTTGCCAATTAAAAGTGTTTTATAGGAATATAAAAAATGTAACCAGTGAGCGTTATGCCCGTATAGGCCTACTTGGAGACCTGTAGACCTTATGCCTTTGACCCTAACATAGATGCTCAAAATAGGAGATAGACAAATAAGAAAGGATACCAATATGGTGTTGCATGAACTGAAAAAGAGCCAGTAGGCCTAAGTGGCAGCTATTATAACCAGCATAAGTCCCCTGAAAGCCTCCATGGACCATGGCAGTTGGTAATTATGGGTCTTATATATACACGTGGTACAAAACACAGCATGTACGTACATGACCGAATTGCTCAACTCTATGCTTATACAATATACAAGCGACTGCATCCATGGCAGGCGTGTTTACACGTATATACATCCATTTGTATGCTGAAAAACATTTAACAGCATCCACAAGTGTGTGTGTGTGTTGTGTGTGTGTGTGCGTGTGTGTGTGTGTGTGTACGTGTGTGTGTGTGTGTGTACGTGTGTGTGTGTGTGTGTTTGTGTGCGTGTGCGTGCATGAATTCGTATAATATACGAATAGGGAGCAGGCTAAGCTATGGCACTGGGTAATAGCGGATAATAAATGTCAGGCGAAAATAAATAGCTGCCTGCTTCGTTTACGGTTAAACAAGAGCTCATCTACAATAATATATCACCCTGCTGAGTGTAGCTCCACGTGAGCCACTTCCTAGCTGAGCTGATGTTAATGAACTCCTAGTTGCCCACATCGCATGGAGACCTACCCCCCTCTATATTATAATATGTACAGCCTATAATGATTGAATTACGCCCCAACGCAACTAAATCATCTAAATCCTTTTACTGAGAGCATATCACGTGTTCGTCAGTCCAATAGTGTATACCGCATTAAAGTCGGTTTCTCGTTGCAGGATTTAATTAGTGATTGAATTGTTCGTTTATTAAGCGTAAATTACCATCTAATCTGGTTTCCGCCCATCACATGTGTGAATGGATAATTGAACGTATGCTGTATAAATAGCTAAACGTTTCTTATAAACTGCAGGCACGAGATACTATCATGTCTGTGCCTCGTGAGTTCCTTGTGATCGTCTTTCGTAGACCTGTACCTAATTTGAAGGAGGATGTTCTGCTATTTGATCGGATGTTGGGATCTGTTTAGCACCAGTAAACTCACGCGACCTTGGATCATACATACATCCGATACATTTATACATTCTCTTGCAATGGAAATCAGGCTACATGTCGCTGTTGGGCCTATGTATTTAGATTTTGAAACATTTCGGTACTCTGACGAAAAACGTTAAACACTTTGACACTAGGATCGTTTAATACCAGTAGATCACTCGACTGCCCTGTAATAGGTCAGTAGGAAATGTGAAGAAATTGGAAAACAACATCTGTTATTATCGCTTGTTATCGACATAAAGAATGCAAGGAAAATTAATGAGAATGAAAGAGGTTGTTAATTATTCTATAGGCCTACTCTATAGTGCTGGCTATTTTATCTACTAGAGCGCTTATAATTATAATTATTATTATAGGCTATTTATGAGCTGCCTGACGCACGGTATGGCTCCAGTTACAATAGCAATATGCATCGCTTATCGCTATTAATTTTAACAAAATATTCGCAGCACTCACCATTGTAGGCTATAGGTTACTATAGTAGCATCGAGGCACCGTATACATCAGTCACCGAGGCCGCGAGTTCTTAACGGAGTTGGGGGCGCCACATGACCATGACCACCATCGCAGTGCTTAATCTTGATATATAATTCTCATGATAGCATTCCAGATATCAATTGCAGATATCGTTCTAAAGGTGCTATATATACGTGCCACGAAGGAATAAATGACAAAAACGGACGAACGGACTGACGGACGGACGGACGGACGGACGGACGGACGGATAGATGGACGGATGGATGGATGGATGAATGGACGGACGGACGGACGGACGGACGAACGGACGGACGGATAGATGGACGGATGGATGGATGGATGAATGGACGGACGGACGGACGGACGGATGGATGGACGGACGGACGGATGGACGGACGGACGGACGCACGGACGGACGAACGGACGGACGGATAGATGGACGGATGGATGGATGAATGGACGAACGGACGGACGGACGGACGAACGGACGGACGGATAGATGGACGGATGGATGGATGGATGAATGGACGGACGGACGGACGGACGGACGGACGGACGGACGGACGGACGGACGGACGGACGAACGGACGGACGGATAGATGGACGGATGGATGGATGGATGAATGGACGGACGGACGGACGGATGGATGGACGGACGGACGGATGGACGGACGGACGGACGGACGGACGCACGGACGGACGGACGGATAGACGGATAGATGGACGGATGGATGGATGGATGAATGGACGGACGGACGGACGGACGGACGGATAGATGGACGGATGGATGGATGGATGAATGGACGGACGGACGGATGGATGGACGGACGGACGGATGGACGGACGGACGGACGGACGGACGCACGGACGGACGGACGGATAGACGGATAGATGGACGGATGGATGGATGGATGAATGGACGGACGGACGGACGGACGGACGGACGGATGGATGGACGGACGGACGGATGGACGGACGGACGGACGGACGGACGCACGGACGGACGGACGGACGGATAGACGGATGGATAGACGGACGGACGGACGGATAGATGGACAGATGGATGGATGAATGGACGGATGAATGGACGGACGGACGGATGGATGGACGGACGGACGGACGGACGGACGGACGGACGGACGGACGGACGGACGGACGGACGGACGGACGGACGGATAGACGGATAGACGGACGGACAGACGGATGGATAGACGGACGGACGGACGGATAGATGGACAGATGGATGGACGGACGGATGGACGGATGGACGGATGGATGGATGGACGGACGGACGGACGGATGGATGGAAGGATGGATGGATGGATGGATGGATGGATGGATGGATGGATGGATGGATGGATGGACGGATGGGTGGATGGATGGATGGATGGACGGACGGACGGACGGACGGATAGACGGATGGATAGACGGACGGACGGACGGACGGATAGATGGACAGATGGATGGATGAATGGACGGATGAATGGACGGACGGACGGACGGATGGACGGACGGACGGACGGACGGACGGACGGACGGACGGACGGACGGACGGACGGACGGACGGACGGACGGACGGACGGACGGACGGACGGATAGACGGACGGACAGACGGATGGATAGACGGACGGACGGACGGACGGATAGATGGACGGATGGATGGACGGACGGACGGATGGACGGATGGATGGAAGGATGGATGGATGGATGGATGGATGGATGGACGGACGGACGGACGGACGGACGGACGGACGGACGGACGGATGGATGGATGGATGGATAGATGGACGGATGGATGGACGGATGGACGGACGGACGGACGGACGGATGGACGGATGGGCGAACGAACGGACGGACGGAAAAGCGGATAGACGGACGGACGGACGGACGGACGGATAGATGGACGGATGGATGGATGAATGGACGGACGGACGGATGGATGGATGGATGGATAGATGGACGGATGGATGGACGGATGGACGGACGGACGGACGGACGGACGGACGGACGGATGGACGGATGGACGGATGGATGGATGAACAGACGGACAAGCGGATAGATGGACGGATGGATGGATGAATGGACGGACGGATGGATGGATGGATAGGCGGGTGGATGATTGTGCAATGTTGAGTTGCACGTGTATCTGCGGCATTTGTGTCATGGGCGACGTCACCGTGTAGCTCTGTGCATCCTTTTCAGTTGCTGAAAATACACGAACGATTAATATCAATTAAATAACGATAAATAACGATTAATTGGCGACATAAATTGCATCCATTCATCGCAGCTATAACAGCAGACTTGAACTAAATAGAAAATTAAACTGGCCAACGCGTAGGTTGCCAGTACTGTTGCCACCATAATATTATAATAATATTAGGCTATACGTGTAGCTCAGAGTCGGGAATTTGCTGTAATAAGGTCCTCCACGTGGAATGACCTTAATTCCCAACCCACGTCTTCCACCGGCTAAGCTCATGTCTGGACTCTTCACTGCATCTTCACGCTCTGTCTCAAGACCTTTCTTTTTCCAGGACTTCTGTGCTGAAAGCGCCTCTGAATAGTCAATGCAGTGGCGTAGACTCTGGTGGTTTCTGGGGGTGTTAAACCCCCATTGGCCTAGGGAAAAGTTTTTTTAAAGGTTATTTATCCACTTAAATAAGAAAAACAGAACAATTGCTTGTAGTAACAATTGTTTTTCTTACTTTATTACCCTTCGTTACTTTATTCCCTTCTTATTTACTGTAATACTGTTGGGTTGGTGTCAGAAAGGGCATCCAACCAGGCCAGCCCCCCCATCAGAAATTCCTGGCTACGCCACCGAGTCAATGTGCAGAATATAATATGCTGCGAGAGGCGCTATATAAATTTGTAGATACGATACGATGTACATGTATACTTCCATAATATATATATATATATATATATTATGGATATATATGAATTTCTGAATCTTATCGTTTAGAGATGACTAGAGGTATCGAGGATGCATGGCTAACGTGTGGGAAAACTGCTCAGTCAAATAAGAATTGATTGTTATTGATTGACTGATATTGATTGATTATGTGTGTGTTTATTTTACCATTTATGTAGGCTACACTAAAATCCAGCTAGCAATTGGCCTATTAAAGAATATTTTCTATCGTATCCTGTCCTATTCTATCGCATCTCATTCCATCTTAACTCGTATCATTCCATCTTCTCATCTCATCCCATCTCATCTAATCTCATCTCATCTTAAGGTAAGTTCGATTTCAGGCAAAAATCAAACGGTTAGGCAAGTAGGAGAAAATCAGACAGAACCCGGGGATGTTGCCTAAAACTGGAGCGGCAGGGAAGATATATAGGAGAAGAGAAGTGACAAGAACAGGATTCTTTGGAGCCGCTGGAAGATGAGTGTTTTCCGTAATTGAATGAATCGTTTGCATGCGCAGCAGAGGCTGCTAGAGGAACCGGTGTCACGAAATAGAGTACCGGTATTCCCCCGTGATAATTATATCCCCCCAGATGAAGAGAAGTTGAAAGTCACTTCCGCGTATGCTTATTTTTGCGAATTAACTTCCATTTGCTTTGTTTTGAACAATTACACTTTCAAGTATGTTTATTATCCTACTAGATTAGTTTGTTTGCTTTGGCTTTAGAGCACTTAGAAAATTTAAAACACTTAAATTTCTTAAAACACTTAGAGTCACTAACTAAAATC
Organism: Lumbricus terrestris; assembly: GCA_949752735.1. Lineage (NCBI taxonomy): Eukaryota > Metazoa > Annelida > Clitellata > Crassiclitellata > Lumbricidae > Lumbricus > Lumbricus terrestris. The sequence goes on along the minus strand of OX457052.1, from coordinate 10,306,354 downwards.
GAATTGCCTTGCTGAGAACATTGCTTACTATGCTTAGCACACTTAAAACAATAATTAGAGTCACTTCAAATTTTGATTAGGCTACAGCAAAAAATGTTGCAATATACGCAATTTTCGATAATTGGGATAGAATGGTTTATCCCCTCCAGGGCCCCAGGATACTCCATACCCGGTTTATTTGTGCACCCCCGGATAGCTATAAGGTGGGGGTAGAATATCCCGTGATACCGGCTATAGACCAAGCGTTGGTACACGAATGCGTAGGAGGGTCAAATACTAATTGTCACTATACTGTTGTGGGTAATATG
>OX457052.1:10291046-10301046 GCA_949752735.1 Lumbricus terrestris | reverse complement strand
CGACTGTGTTCAGCACGACACACGCAGACAGAGAGACGGACACGCAGACATACAACGAGAGCGACTTAATATTGATGGGGGAAAATAGATTTGCGACATTTTCTGCCTCTGTAGTAGAATCTGAAGCCCTGCGAGGGTCGGATGACAGCAGATCGATGAACGCGAGAAGAGATTCACTTGATGAACTGTTAATTCTCGCAAACTGTAGGCTGAGAGATTTGTGTGCAACGCTTTACACATCGTATTATTATTAATCCAAGTCGTAAAATAGAGTTTTTCTAACACCACATGTGCACTTGACATTGTCGTGCGTGCATTTAACTTGGCTGTATTATACTGCGCGTTGTTTAATATGAATTTTTTATATAGAATATCTCGTGTCAAAATTAATACGCGCGATATGTCATCTAAACACATGGAATTCTACTTACCAGTAACTGTTGGTGTTTAAGTGCAGTTTGGCAGTTTGATAGAGAGGTCTGTTCTTCGAAGAGCGTGCTGTTGTTGACATTTATGAATATTACAAGCAGCACTTAGATCTAGATGCAGTTCGAGCTGTCATTGGATACATCGCATGACAAGGAACGAAATTACATTTGGGATTTTTCGAAATTGAGTGACGTTATGGCTTAACAATATGAAAGACTGGTTCTCTGTTTGGTAATCGTATACTTCTGAGACAATTGGAGCCGATTTTCGCATACAGGCTGCGTTTTCGGGCTCTTCTGATTCCAGCAGATTAAACTTTTATATTTGCAATTGGATTTGCTCACGGAAATGATTAGAAGAACCATCTACTAAATTATTCTGTGATCAGACCTAGAACCACAACATGCATACCTGATACATATAGAGCTCAGGTTCCATCACATAGTGTATGAATCTGGGAAGGCTAATAACGATTATGTATAGCATCCCATAGGGCACCTACCTGCTTGCCCATAGAGAGACCATTGCCGATCTTTTCATATGAAACCGCACGGTGTTGATATTGATCCTATATTTAATATCCATGGACATTGGACAGAGGCAATAGACTCCGATTGTGTCAAAACGATTTGATCGCTACTTTGTCGTGGACCGCTGACTGAAAGAATCACAGAAGTATAATTTTCGCCTATTTTCTCAAGACACTTATTACGATTTATTACGCCTAAATTCATTATATAAGTACCAATAGGCCGCCTCCTATATATATATATATATATATATATATATCCAGAAGAACATATATATAATATTATATATATCCAGACCCTCTGCTGACTTGATGTCACAAAAGTTCACACTCTCCTTTGAGAGACTATATATAATCCCAAAATTAGAGGGTCCGAATATCCTATAGTTCTAACAGAATCTTATTCATACATCCTTACATTCTAATCGTAGCCACAAGCGTAAAGAATTACTGTGGATGTTGTGGGGCTCAACACCCCATGTAGTCTTTCTTAGAACTAATAGCAAGTCTTTATTACCGTGGGAATTGGGGGAGGGTTCAACACTTAAGTCTTTCTTAAGACCAATTGTAAGTCTTCACTGCACATCCCCCAACTCTACATAAATCACCGTCGGACCTTTTCCCCGTTATTTATCTAAAATTCTCATACTGTGCAAACTCCAAATAATACATGTCGCTCTATAACTCGTGGGCTGATCACAGAGCTCTGCATGCACCCAGTGGCTAAAGTGCGTTGGATGAGCACTGAACAGTGTGAACTACGAAACCTGGTTTCAATTGAAAGCATGTGTTATTTTTACCAAGGTTCCATTGAATTTCGAGAGCAGTGGGAACGCCGTTCCCACGCGTTCCCTATCCACTTTAACCCCTCGCCGCTCACCTTATCCACGAGACCTTAAAAATGTACACCTTATAAACTATAGTGTACCAAGGCCTGTATACGCCTTCTGTTCACGGCTATCGCGTAGTATCCTGGTGGCCATTTGGTCATTAACTCCAACAGTCTACTATACATACAGGAGAGTAAAAATAGAAAATTATTCATCAGGGTTTGCCTGTTTTTCATTTGCACCACATTAATTGAACTACGCTTAATCAACGATGAATAACAAGCATTGAAGTTGAACTAAATTTAAATGAGACTTTTATCCTGGTTTCGATCAAACGTTGGCCAACTTGCGCTGTCTTTGAACTCAAATTGATCGTGTTGACTAGCTATTTTTTAAGTTATCAGCTATAGGGCCTACAGCAACTTGTTACTGGACTACAAAAGGTAACTAGTAACTGAAACTGATTACTTTACCGACAAACTAACTATAGCTATGGGTATACTGCATGGACAAGTTACCAACACTAGTAATTAGTTGCAGTAGCGCGTTACAAGTATAGGCTAACGAGTAACCTAACGCAAAATGCGACAGCTTTCCAGGCCGTAGACTCCTTCGCTCTGCCACGCAAGGTGACCTGGTTTTCCCTATGGCTCCAACTTCCACAGTGCTGCACAAAAACTTTGCTATGGTCAGTTCATCTTTCTGGTATTTTTATATTTTCCATCTTACCCAATGTCTTACCGTCTCCCTAATGAACGTATTTTGTCTTTTCTTTGCTCCCTTTCCGCAAGCGTTTGAAAGCCATTCCCCTTGATTGCTGTTTGGTGTCTGAGGAGTTTTTCTTGAATTGTCGCTATATAGGCTAAATTTACGATTACAATTACAATTAGAGCAACACTGTAAACTAAAAGGGAAATTCGACAAAACACCGTGATCTCTATTAAGTTTGTGCTAGCACCTTATGTGGTGTGCAGTTATAGACATTGCGTTTTGCCCACCGTATACAATAACTGGGCGTGCAGTTGCTGACCTATATCTCTGCGTGTTCCATTTGCCCGCACGTCGCGGAATAACCCATGCATGGTGATCGTGGAGTAGCTTTGTGCGGTGCTAAGAAATTTGACAGATGCTACAGTGTTGGGCGGTTCCATGGCAAAATGTCATACGACAAAATGGCAGGGACAAATTTAAAAATGACAAAATATCACCTGCAAAATGTCATGGACAAAATGTCATAGGCTTAAGAGTAAATGCTTATTTTAATCATTGATAATCTCAAAAGATAAAAATCCTGATTGTTTACCATCGAAGAAGAGACATTGCCAGAGTTCTTAATATCAATGTTGTATACGGTGCTTCGATAATGTAGGCCTACAACACTCTAAACAATTGAAACCAGCTTTAATTAAGCGTTGTGCTAAGTTGTTAGTCAGATTTAAAATTACTTTCTAATCGGTTTTTGCCATTGAAAATGTTTTGTACCAATCACCTTTTCAGTTGATTTTGAGATGATCAATTATTAAAATGAACACCTATTTATACTCCTCTCTATATATAGACCTACTTATGACATTTTGTACGTGACATTTGATCAGGTGGAATTCTGTCATTATGACATTTCGTCCGTGCCAATTTGTCCATGACATTTAGTCGCATGACATTTGTCAGGCCATCGTGTTGAACTGTCAAGCGAAAAGTCTGGGTTTCAAATCCCAGACGCCAAGGTAGACATCTGCTTAGAGATGTATACTCGTCCCTAGCCAATACATCTATAATGACTGCACGCTGTTGGGGGGGTGAGATGGTGAGGGATTTGACTGATCACCCACCCTCATAATTACAGGAAGGCCTGGAAAATGAAGTGGCTGACACTTCATGCCCACGGTATATAAACGCTGCAGCATCTTGGGGCTAAATCTTGATGGACCGTTATATTCTTGTGATGAAGTCATAACTAAGACAACGTCCACATCCTGTCCACATCCTGTTGACATTGTGCTCTGGTCCGGTTTTTATGTCGGTCAAGTTTTGAAGATTGTACAGATCACAACAAGACTGGACAATTATTATGTAAAATCACCTTTATCAGTAAGTAATTACAGATGTTCACGTATGCTGTTCGCTTAGATCCGTGTCTCTTGCGGGCCTACATGTACACATTGTACAGCGTGTTATCAGAGTCTTTTAATAGATCGCTTGCAATGTCTATGACTCTTAATAATTATGAAAGAAGCGCTATCGCCGCTATGTATAGGAGGAGTAGGATTCAATATTTCTAACAATATAGTAGGCCTATATGCAAATTTTTTATTAGAAAGTACTGTATAAGGTGGAAAACTCCCGAGTTAACCATACTATGATTTTTTCTGATTTTTCTGATATCTGATCAGAATTCTTAAGATCCTGCTACATAGATCAATCATATACTTATTGAACTTGCAACCACAGCAGCATGGAAATTTTGCAAAGACATAAACAGTCTAACAGATCGCAGTTATCTCATGCCGTTTCCAAAGAATGTCGGACGTACATGTATATCTGACCATATATATATATATATATATATATATATATATATATATATATATATATATATATATATATATATGTATATATATATATGTATATAAGTGAAATCTGCATGAAGGTGGCGCACGTGAAAGGTTCTGAAGGAAACCTGGAAAACTTATGAGCTGCTGGAAAAGCCAAGCGAAAGGAGGCAATTAAGAAAATGATGGATGATAATATTCACTGAAGAAAAGAGGCAAACGCTAGAAATGTAAGCTCATAGTTACACACCCACACACACACCCACACACCCACACACACACACACACACACACACACACACACATTATATATTATATATATATGTGGAATGCCTGTGGTCGTTATTTTCCATTGGATATGTGTCTGCTGCTGTGGTGAAGCAACGAAGCGTAGCAAATACATCATCGATGAAGACGCCAGCAACAGCGGTTTCAGCTGCTGCAACTGAATGATTATGTGTAGATCCACCGTACACGCGTACGTTCGTTTGTTCCACGTCTGATCTCTTATTTTTACATATATCTATAAGAAAAGGAGCATAGGTATACGTTATATATATATACAGAGAGAGCGCATTGATATATATATATATATATATATATATATATATATATATATATATATATATATATATCAAAGCTTCTTTGAACGCGTCGTGGCTCCAGTCTGCGGTCAACACTGTGATAACATTTAAAAATCAGGTGATTCACGATCGGACACGGCCATGTATATACATTATACAGGCTACATATATATGTACATCACAGTACATGTATATATATATTAGGCATGCTTATGCATGTATGTATGATGTATATGATTATATATATATATATATATATATATATATATATATATATATATATATATGAATGAAGACTATGCGGACGAAACAGTTTCGAAAATTGTCTAGGGTTCTGTGTTGGCTTTTAGATCATTTTTATTGCAACCATGCATACTCGTATACGTAAGCTTAGCTGCTTAGGCTTATACATGTATAGATCTAGGATTCTAAGGTGTATGTATACATGCACTAGCAAATTCCTTTGCATGATTTAGAAAGTGTAAGCTTAAACCGACGAACTGCATCGTGTCTGCATCGATGCCTTCGTGTCTAGCAGATTTGCAATAGCACCAGACACTGTGTAATTGCAATTGACATTATGTGGCTCAACGAAGTACAATGTTGTACATGTGTGTACATTAGGAACGACGTATAGGTCTATAAGAGCACTATGTTGAGTCTGAAGGTAATAAAATATACTCCGATCTCGTGTAGAGTTCCCCACAGTTTCTCATGAGGGTTCAGGGTCTCATAATAAAAACAGAAGAAAGCAGAGGCATATAAACAAGCAGACGGAGGGTGACAAATAGGTATACATGGAGAGTGAGACTCTATCCTGTGGATTATATCGTATACTACGTCGCAGATCAGAGTAAATTGGTTCGTTCGGTGACAGCAATGTCTGTCCGTCGATCCAGCTGCCGCTGTCACGAAATAGAGTATCCCCCGTATTAATTGTATCCCCCAAATTAAAAAAAGTCCAAAAAATCGCTTTCGCGTGTATTCTTTTTTGCAAATTAATTTTCATCTGCTTTGTTTTGAATAATGACAATAACAGGTATGTTTATTCCTACTAGATAATTTGTTTTGCCCTATTTTTAGAGCACTTAAAACATTTAAAACACTTAAGAACACTCGGAATCACTAAATAAATTCGAGTTACCTTTATCTGAGCATTGCTTAGGACACTTAAAACAATTAGTCACTTTAAATTTTGATTAAAGCATAAATATTTTTATTATGCGCATTTTTCAAAAAATGGGATAGAATAGTTTATTTCCCCGGATAGTATAGACCGGTTAATTCCATCCGGGGGGATAGATTAATTCACCCCCCCGGATAGCTTTCAGGGGGATACTCCGTTTCGTGTCACCGTCTCACTATTTATACGATGTCTATAATAATATAAACCGATCGTCGCCTGTCTGTTATCTGTCGGGTGGGTTGGTGTTGATGGGTGTCGTGTAGAGTGACGATGGGTCAACAGACAAGGGCCTTCTGCACCCGACAAACCCGTCCTTTGCACTCCAGATATTCACAGTTTTAAAGTATACACGCACGCACACACAAACACGCGCAAACACATACACAAACACATATGCACGCACAAGCACGCAAACATAAGCATACACAAACATAAACACCCACACGCACATACAAACACAAACACGCACACACACACAAACACATAAGCATGGAGGATAAAAATACATGCGTCTATAATTATGTATATGATCCATTATAAGATTAGATGATATGAGATGAAATGATATGAGATGAGATTATATGAAATGAGATGAGATGAGATGATATTGTAATTGTAATCGTACATTTATATAGCGCCACTTCAAGAGAACTCCTCAGAGGCGCTCCCGACCTGACACAAAACCACAATCAAAGAGAATGGTTTTCAAACGCTTGCGGAAAAGGGGCAAAGAAAGACAAAGAAGTTCATTGCATGCGGAGACTAATAGGTAACTTATTCCAGAAAGACGGACCAACCATAGCAAAGCTTCTATGTAGCACTGTGGAAGATCGAGCCATAGGGACAACCAGGTCACCATGCGTAGCACAGCGAAGGAATCTACTGCCAGGGATGGACAGCACAGGTACACAGAGTTCCATAAGATAGATCGGAGCTTGGCCAGCTAGGCAATTACGCATGAACATTAAAATCTTAAACTCAATACGTTTTTGCATTGGCGACCAGTGCAGTTCTTCCCGTATAAAACTTGATATATGCCCAAACTTTGGTATGCCGCCAATCAGGCGGGCCGCAGCATTAAGGACAGATTGCAACTTATTAATGCGTGAAAATGTTAAACCCGCATAGATGGCACTACCATAGTCAACTCTCGTGCATATAAATGCATGCATCAGAGTAGTGGCAGCTTTGGTAGTAAGTGAGCGACGTACCGAGCGAATTTGACGAAGATGGTAGAAGCAAGTGCGACATACATTCCTCACGTGATCAGAAAGGGTCAATTCCTGGTCCAAGGATATACATGATAAGATATATATGATAAGAGACGAGATGCGATGCGATAGGATAGGATAGGATAGAGAAAATTCTTAAATAGGCCAATTGCTATCTGGATTTTAGTGTTGCCCACATAGAGGGTAAAATAAACACACATCATCTATAGAGCCCTCAGCCAATCAATACTCATATACATGTAAATATCAAAACTATATATTTGCAAGGCAGACGATTGTTTCGTAACGGGTTCGAGGTTCCTCTGAGATGGGTGTGCTGCCGGAAGGACCTTGCGCAACATTCTCAATTGATTGGCGCCATCGATTTACACTTAGCCAATACATTATGTCATGTCACGTCACTACGCCGACGTCGCTTCGCGACGGTTGGCTGCATTATCGGACCAATGTATATCTACTCCAGCAAGATCTGTCCTTTACGGTTCTCAATAGCGCCGCTCCCGATAGACCAGTCCACAACGTGATGTTATCGAGCCAACATATTCTTGGTCTACTGCGGCTACGAACACCCTCCACCAGTCCCGTCATGACACTGTTTTCAATATTGTTCTTCTGTCGCAGGATGTGACCAAAGTATCGTAATTTCCGGGTTTTGACATGGACTAATAATAACTAGCATTTTGTCCCTGCTAATTTGTAAACTCGGTCATTAGTCAACATTTCAGTCCCTTCCCAATGCATTTGTTTTCGAAAGCCTGTATTAGTTTTTCCTCCTCCTTCTTCAGTGTCCACGTCTCACAACCGTATGTTGCCACTGGCCACATTAAGGCCCTTATCAGTCGTATTTCTTATATTATGGCGCCTAATAAATTTTCATGACGTCATGCAGCCATCTTGCGATTTGGCGACGGTGGTTATAATTAATAGCTTACACAGAACGCAAGTCTGAGTCGCGGTTAACTACATGTATACACCGAGATTTGAAATACATTTTGATTCTGACATTTTCAAAGCCATTAAGATGTGGCCAGTCTATTGGCCAGTCTTGAGAATAATGAGGCGATCTCTTGTCTTCTGAGAACGACTGATAACGGTCTGATCCATTTCTGTGGGCGGCGGCGGCGGAGGCGGGGCGGAGTGGAAGGGACGAAGGCCCCTTGACAGATCTGCATCTTCTCCATAAGACCGATTCCCAGAGATAACAGCCGAGGGAAAGGAGAAGAAGAGGAAGAAGAAGAGGAAGAGGAAGAGGGAGAGACAAATGGATTCTATAATAATAGACTGATTTCGTTTCTGTGTCTATATTTATCGTCGCGATCATTCTGTCGGCAAAGCTCCAGTCAATGACGCTCTGTGCAAATATGAATCAAGGACGCTCAGAGGTTGAAAGAAGACTCAAGTCGAATCAGATCATTTATTTGGCAGCCGGGCAAGATGAATTAACAAAAGAATTATAAAACAAAAAGACAATTAGTCATGAAGAAATTACAAGAATACGCGAACAAATGAAGGATCTCACATCAGCCAAAATTATGTCTGATTGCTGGTAGATAAAATCTGCGAATCGATCTATAGTCTGACTTATCAGCCATAGGCCTACAGCTGCTGTAGACCCCCTAAGGACTGCAGTCGGATACTACTGCTTCAGTCTGATCAATGCCAATCGTTGTTTGCTTGACAGTGAACGACGTGTCCGAGTAAAATGTCGTCGTAAAATAATTCCGTCCCAGAGGAATTCTTCATCTTTAGAAAACATTAGACGCACATCAAATCAATGCGCAATCGTGTAATCGCACCACATGAAGTACAATCAAATTGGATCATTATTATCTGCAGGCTAGCAGTTTAAGGCGAAATAACAGAAATGTGTATGCATATTAAACCAACACACTGCTATTTGTGGGGTGCTGTGGTGTAGTGGTTAGTTCGTTGTTTTGCATCCGGAGGCTTCCAGATTCGAATCCACCTCAAGTCGCCTCGCAGGGACCTTGAGCAAGTCCTTCACTCGCAATATTGCTCAGCGCTTCGGCGTGAAACGCCGATTCATACATACATAGTCTATATACATGCATACATACATACATACATACATACATACATACACACATACACACATACACACACACATACATACTATATAACACATTCAGTTGAACAAGGAACCAATGGATTCTGCGTTACATAGAAGTCCTTGAAACCTTCAACCGCCTACTGTGTCATGTGCTTGAACGTGCTTCAGTAACATAAGTGTCTGCTGTCATCGGGCTTTTAGTGCTAAGAGTGTATGTTGCGTAGGTTGTGTTTCCGACACATTATTGTATAGGATGGTGGAGGCGTCTGTGTGGCGTGTGATTGACGAGTGGGAGATGCGGTCCACTGATGAAGACTTCACAGATGGATTTGACATGAAAGGCAGCAGCCACCGTAGCTCAATGTAGGATATCTGGGTCGGTGACTTCATTCATCATGTTGAGTGGAGCGCATAGTCAAGCGAACATTGTCTGAAGATGGGCTGCTGCTGCTGCTGCTGCTGCTACTGCTGCTGCTACTACTGCTGCTGCTGCTACTGCTGCTACTGCTGCTACTACTGCTGCTACTACTGCTACTGCTGCAGCTACTACTGCTGCTGCTACTGCTGCTGCTACTACTGCTGCTGCTGCT
>OX457052.1:10176046-10286046 GCA_949752735.1 Lumbricus terrestris | reverse complement strand
CTTGCAACGTCGCAAATTGCAAGCTCCAAATTTTTAAAGCATAACACTCTTAACTTCTAAAGGTGAGCGCAGGGCACCCAGCTTATTCACGAGCGCTGCGTCATGTCAAAGGGATTGTCCAGCAATGGTCGAAAGAAGACCCAGTAAGATCCGAGAAAAATGGGGGCAGAGGAACTGATAAGGCGGACTTCGTTCAGGACGATTAAGTTTGGAAGACGGAAGTTTCGATGGATTATGAAGATAGGAATATAATTATATATATATAGGCCTATATATATTATATATATTTATTTTATTTCGTTCTATTTATTTATTTCTTGCATTTACTACAGGCTAGAGCCCCATTAAGTGCTCCACTCAGAGGCGCTCCCGACTACAGCGTGGACACTGCATCAGAGTTTCACGCCGAAACGCAAAAAGCAATTGCGAGTGAAGGACTTGCTCAGGGTCCCAACGCGGCGGCTTGAGGTGGATTCGAACCTTGAACAATCCTCCGGCTCCAAGGCACCGAAGTGACCGAACCCACCAGATTGCCCCGTGTGTCAGACATAGACAGAGGAACGGACGAACAGGCAGACATAAGCAGACATATGGACACATATAGGGACACATAAGGACACACGGGGGCACGTAAACAGAGATACATGACCGGCTATTATTGGCCGAGTTTGACCCAATTCTCGTGAATGTTGATGCCATGCGCTGACATATTTAAATCGAGATACCCATAAATCATAGCGACCTCTTCCGCTTATAAGCCGGTATTCACCAGTAAAGGCTATGAACATAAATTATGTATCAGTCATCTGCAGATGTGTTGTTGCGCTGAACCAGATGTCGTAACGACGTCACTGTTTCTTTGCCATCTTTCATATAGTGTCCCCAAGTCATCCTCTCATGATGTTACATATTATAGCCATATACCCTACATGTATACGCACGTGTCGCATATTTTCTATATTCATATAGGCTGCACCGCTACAGCATATATAATATATGTAATCATATATATATGTAATTACATGTAGCCTATTATATGTATGATATTACATATATATATGTAATCATATATATAATTATGTATAATATATATATAAGTAATCATAGCCTGGAGCAGCTAAGAGAGGCGACAAAAGAGAGGAGACGCTGGAGAGGATACATCAAGACTGTCGCCAGAGTTCCAAGAGCTAACGGCACCAGGTGACCAGGTGATGTAATCATATATATATATATACATATATATATATATATAGGTAATTACATGTATAATATATGTAATCATATATATAATTATATATAATATATATATGTAGTCATATATATAATTATATATAATATAATACGTACATGTATATATCAGATATGTGGGCAGAATATTGAAGGTGGTAAATATGGTGTGACTTGAGCATCATACTTGTAATCTTCCAGCGTCTTTGACCGAGTACATATTAAAGGCCTCAAAACAAATATTCGATTAAATAAACAATCGCCACATGTCGATTGATGTATGTATGGCCAGCTGATGCTCATATGATCCACTCCAGTTCTTGTTTATCTTAAGTCACACGTGTTTAGGTCAGCGAGTTTGAGAAGGGAAAATGACTGGCTGTAAACAAAAACACGTTGATTATCTAAACAGGCAAACGTTGACTTACGAGGGGCCTGGAAAAAAATGCGTGATGTGATATTTGTGCCCTTTGTTGATGGATTCTATAGTCGTGCACCCACATACATAGCTGTAGTAGTAGCTGTAGCAATAGATGCAGCCGTTAAATAATGATGATGATGATGATGATGATGATGATGATGATGATGATGATGATGATGATGATGATGATGATGATGATGATGATGATGATGATGACGATGACGATGACGACGACGACGACGACGACGATGACGATGACGAATCTTGACGATGACGATGACGGTGATGGTGATGGTGATGGTGATGGTGACGATCGGTGACGATTGGTGATGATCGGTGATGATCGGTGACGGTGAGGGTGACGGTGAGGGTGACGGGTGACAATGGCAATGACAATAACAATAACTGCAACAGCAATAATAGTAATAATAATAATAATAATAATAATAATAACAATAATAACAGTAGTAATAATAATAATAATAATAAATAATAATAATAATAATAATAATAATAATAATAATAATAATAATAATAATAATAATAATAATAATAATAATAATAATAATAATAATAATAATAACAATAACATTAACATTAACATTAACATTAACAATAACAATAAAAATGCGACAGAGACGTATGAGTCGCCAAACTTCGTATACGAAGAGTGTTTAACAAGCCGTTGGTTTTCCTACGAGATTGCTACTTAAACAGCGATGTCGTAAAAATAATTATTGCATCATGGATTAAATATGGTTGTTAACTGTACAGTGCCAAATTCAATCCCTCCTCTATTTTCATGGCATATCAGCAATTATCAGGATACGATATAGACGGCCAGATGTGCCACACACGAAGCGAATGGACACTTTCCAAATGGAACAGTCATAAATGCACAAAAAATGGGTCGTCCGAATGGCTATAGCGAAATTCCGTGTGATAGATTTCACATCCGCCAGATATTAAGTCTGCTTGCAATATTGGTAGGTAATCTCAAAATCTGCGAATATATATATATAGTATATATATAGTATATATATATATGCTATATATATATATTATATTTATAGCTGGTCTGGCTTAGCAGTTTTACCGCAGTTTGATGGACTGTCGGATAGGCATACTACTGCTTCAGGATGATCGATGCCACCCGTAATTTGCTTGGCATTGAATGACGTGTGAGGGTTAAATGTCGTCGTAAAAAGCTGTCCCAGGGAAATTAGGTACGTATTTAGAAGTTTAGAAGAGCTGTGTTAAACAATTATGGCATAAAATTAGATATACACATATATATTTCCACCATCTGGATTTGATATCATTGCACCTGTGAGGTCTACTCTAATACAGAAACACTATACGTATACATGTAGATTGCGTTTTGAAGTATGTATGTATGTATGTATGTATGTATGTATGTATGTATGTATGTATGTATGTACGTACGTACGTACGTACGTACGTACGCACGCACGCACGCACGCATGTATGTATGTATGTATGTATTACATTGTATGTATGTGTTTATGCATGTATCATTGTGTGTATTTAAGTATCCATGATTGCATGTATGTCTGCACATATCCTTGTCTATTTGAATGTATATTTGCATGTGTGTAGCACTATAATTATATGTTGCATTGTTTACACTTATAGGTTTATGTAGGTAAATACTAAGTATGCATGCACGCATGCATCAATGCATTGTTCATTTTGAGTTTTATCTCAGTATTCATGTATAAAAAGCCTTTTAATTTTTCTCAAAATATTAATGCACCAGCCCAAAGGAGACCGCATGCAGCACTTGAGTCGGTATGATTTGTTGTTCAGTATAATATCCCATTACCCATAATTTTATGCTACCCCTGCAGTACCGTTTATATGCTACTAGACGCCTAATTATAACCGTTGAACTCTTGCGCAGACGAAGTCCCACAACGCCGACCTTTTGCTGTCAGACTAATTGAAACGTATGGCTCCGTTTTCTTGCACACTGTATAAAGACGAGACTCTTGTTTACATGTTTTTAAGTCTTACGTCATCTAACAGATTTTACTGATCCGCCGTACTCCGACTGTTTAGTCCTAATTGAAGTAAGGACCTCGGTGCGTTTTTTGCTGTAGCAGTTGATGTACGATGCAATTAATACCCAAATTCCTCCAGACAGATTTAATTCTTCACCTCTGAACAATGGTAATAATTTTATGGCCCCGTCCCCGGAAAGGTTCGACACTTCAGACCTACACAGGAGTAAATATTCACGACGATGGATGTTTATTTTTGTACTGCCATCCTTGCAAGTTCAACCCGGACTGCGACCTCCTAAGAACATTTCTTTTTTGACAACCCTTCTTACTTGACACAGCGTTCGAGCATAAGCTAGTGCCTGCGCTTGGCTTTCGTGTGTCGGTCTAGAAATTTGGAGATTACGATTACGATTACGAACTTCGGCCAGGGGCGGATCCAGGGGCCAAAATGACCATGCCCCCCATTTAAAAATTGCATGGGACGTGGCCCCCCCATTTGGTTTCAACAAGCCATTAAATAAATGCAGCGGGAGAGAAAAACAGGATACCAGGCCCCTCCCCATTAAAGAAGTCGCATGGGACGTGACCCCCCCATTTGATTTACCACACTCCCGACTATGATGACTGACGACTAAAAAGGTCATCAACTTTTTGGCGGCTGAATTGGTAGCTTTTTCCTGAAAAATTGGACGAATGACTAAAAAAAGGTCATCAGTTTTTCGGCGACGAATAACACGTTATTTTTCCTCTGTCCCACCAACAAGACCGAAAATGTTGCCCCCCCCTTCGAAAATTTCTGTATCCGCCCTTGACTTCGGTAGATCGATCTCGCTGGATATTTGAGTCACCCAGCTATTTAGTAATATCAACAAATAGCCAGTTTACTTAACAGATTGTATTGTTGGTGAACATGATAACAAACTCTGAATTAGGAAGTCTTTGCTTGCAACGGATGAGCGCAGACTGAACCGAGACTGAACTGTGGCTCGAATGCATGCAGTGTGTTGCTGCAGGACAGAACCTGGCAAACATCTGAAACATGCATTTATAGCACAATTCTCGGTATTTTGTATCCTATTATAGGCCTAATAATTACTGTGCATGCACTAGAGGTTAGAAATATAATAATTATATCATTAGCTAAAACAGTCATTATATATTTTTCGTATGTTAACAATGATTCAATTCTTGTAAATCGCACAGGATCTGCAGTTCTACAGTAAGAGGAAGTAGGCTACATGTAGGCCTAAGTGTCGTTTAAGTTGCAAATAATGGATAGCATGCGTGTATAATTAGGCGTATAATAGTCCGTTAGCCATATATATAGACTGACGTTCGTTAACTTCGTTTAGGGTATAGGCTACGCTTAATACGAACAGCCAGTATCGTGTATCTATCGGCGATTCTACGGAAAGGTTTAGGTTTCAGCAGATCTGCACAAATTAGGAGAGCCGCCATCTCTGCAGGATGCTGCCTTATTCATTAGCCATGTCATGTATGTCTATGAGATTTTTATATATACAAATCAATCCTGGTGTGAAATAGCAAGATCAACTCAAGCAGACATCCAGACAGAAGAAGTCAAACATGCAGGCAGGCAGGCACATAGACAGACAGGCAGACAGACAGACAGGTGGAAGAAACATGGCTAAATAAATCAGTATACTCCTATGTTTGGAAAAGAAGCTGATGACGGCATGCGGTGAGGGAAGGAGGAGACGCGGAAGACCGAGGAAGAGATGGTTTGAGAAGGTACAGGAAAAGTCTGGCATGAGCCTGGAGGAGCTGAGAGAGGCGACAAGAGAGAGGAGACACTGGAGAGGATACATCACGAATGTCGCCAGAGCACCAGGTGACCAGATGATACTCCTATAAGCGGCCTTTGCGTCGGGCAGAAAACCTGAAATTCTTGATGGTTTTAACCGTTATACGAATACGAAACTGTTGAACACCTATTTAACTGCAGTACAGATAAGAACAAGAAATGGAAACTAGATTATTAGAGGCCTGAAGACACGAGACCTAAGTCACCTAACGATCTGTACGACGAACTGATTTGCTGATGATCAAAAAACAGTTGTCAGAAAACGGTGGCATGTAGGCCTATGTATATAGCATGCAGGACCATATATAATTACAGTGAAGGAAATCGATGAGAGATTGCATGTCGTTCCGAGGTGTGTCCATGACATTTGCATATCTGGGTAGATCTGCAAATGCATTTGTCGTGTCGCCCGGGATTTATCAGCGTCAACCCAAAAGACTCGTCTGCAGCTATGGAGACTAGTTTATTCACCGGCTGACGTTGAAAGAAAGTAAATTATATATGCGATGTAGATATACATGTAGCCATATAAAAGCGTGTATTATCCATTCCATTCATTCCAGGATTTATATAGCGCTTCTTCAAGGGAGGCTACTCAGAAGCGCTCCCGGCTTTAGCACAGCAAAAAGAACAGTTTTTTTGTGTTAAAAAATGATTCTGTAAGAGCTCCAGGAAACAGACGTTGCTCCTGTGGGAGTCCATGCTAGACAACTGCATGGGCCCACCACAGAAAAGGCTCTACTCTACATGCATGTATTAATTATGCATGTTATGTTTTATACACGTAGGCCTATATATGCACATATTTATATGTATAGGCTATACATACTGAGAACGGTCGGCTTAAGTATGTGCTATGCATGTTATGTACATATAATGTATTATGCATGTATATAGGTACATATTTTTATGTATGTGACTGAGAACGTTCTCAGTCACATACATGCGGAGAGTATAATAGGCTTCGTGTGCTGGCCTTCACTGTGCCACACTGTGACGTAGAAACGTCATCCATTGAACGGTGCGCATGTACCGTACTTGAGTCTATGCGTTTTGCGTTTGTACCTTGAGCAAGTCCTTCACTCACAATAGTTTCCATTACATCAGTCTCAGCACCAATGATTGATCGTATATCGTATATCGTATCAGGGGCGGATCCAGGGGAGCCAATCCGGCCATGGCCCCCATCTCAAATCACCATGGGACGTGGCTCCCCATCCATGGTGGCCCCCCAAAAAATTTCAGGGTGTCAGTCATGCACAGGTGAATTAATGTATAAATGTAATTAAAATCTATAATAAAAAATAATGTGTAAATGTAATTAAAATCTAATCTTAGTCTCTCACGCAATTGCATTGTCTTAATATAAAGCATCGAAATGAAACAATCTTTCAACAGTATACAACTATGATTTGTGGCATGCAATGTATGTTATTCGTGTATATATTCGTAGTAAATTGAAAAAAAACATTAACACCAATGAACACAATTATAACTAAGTACAACTAACTATTAAATACAA
The DNA here is from genome assembly GCA_949752735.1 of Lumbricus terrestris. NCBI lineage: Eukaryota > Metazoa > Annelida > Clitellata > Crassiclitellata > Lumbricidae > Lumbricus > Lumbricus terrestris. The sequence goes on along the minus strand of OX457052.1, from coordinate 10,279,024 downwards.
ATCAAGTTAACACTAACAGTGTTTGGGATGTAATTTATTTTTTGCAGATGCCAAAAAATTTCAGGGCGAAACATGTTAAGTTTTGAGTTTAGTCTATATGTGCAAGAAAATGCGGTGAATGATAACACTTGTTTATCCTTGTTTTTATTTATATCTTACTATATATCATTCAGTAGTGGGAAGTATTTTATTTATTCCAGTCTTAAAAAGTCATCAGTTTTTTAGAAGGAAAATTGAACACCTTTTTGAATATTTCGGACGGTTCACTAAAACTTCATAAGTTTTTTGGGAAGCGAAATTGAACACCCTTTTTGAAGATTTTCGGCGGATTATTTAAAAAAGAACATCTAGTTTTCGGGAAAGAAGTTTTTAAGTAAAGTCTATATTTATTGTGACCTTATGGCACTCTTATAAGCACTGAAAAGTACAGCTATTTTGTTAAGATAACAGCTTAAAATGCTACCATTGCAATGTGAAAATTCAAAACAGTTTCTGGTGGGGAGGGGCATATCCCCTCCCCACACCCCTCCCCTACCACTCTCGGCGCTGCGCGCCTCATGATTGTCTTCAGACGGACAATTATCTACCCCTCCGGAAACCTGAATCCCCCTGAGGTGGGGGCTAAATTAAACTCTGGTTTCGGCCAAAAACGACTAAAAAAGTTAAATTTTTCGACCTCAGCCCAAAAAAATTTTGGCCTCCCCCTTCGAAACGTTCTGGATCCGCCACTGTATCGTATATCGTATAGAATGAGAATCTATAAAGCGCCTCTTGCGGAACTAGCCATTCAGAGGCGCTCTCAGCGTGACAGCCCGAGGAAATAAGAAATGATGCAAAGTAATTTGATATAATTATGACGACACTATACAAACTGTGATTAATTAGATCTAATGTTAATAATATTGGTAGGCTATAATAGTCGATGCACGCAAATTCTGAAATGTCTTATGTCTGCATACATATGAGCCATATAGGCTACGGATCTGATCTTACATATGACCATGGAAGGTACGCGTTTGCTTATATATATATATATATATATATATATATACATATATATATATGTAGGCTATGTATATTATAGAGTATATATGTAGAAGCTATTGGTTCTATAGATCTGCTAATATACTGGGCCCCATTTAGTAGCCTGCACTTGCCTTAAGATACACCACGGTCCACGTACGCATCCACCAAATTCCAAAAGAACGGCAGTGCAAATTTATGATGTATGTATGAGAACCTGTTACATGTACAATTGTACATGTATAGCGCCTCATCGAGATATTACTCAAAGACGCTCCCGACTATATTAAACAGCACGGATACTGAATCGGCCGAAGCGCAAGAGCAATTGCGAGTGAAGGACTTGCTCATGCAGGGTCTCTATGTAGGCCCTATAGGACCTACGCGGCTGCTTGTATAAATCATAGCTCTGATGAGATGGATATTGATGGAGATGACGTGTCTACCGTATACTGTGTGCAGGATATACACTTTAGTTTAGGACATACGTTTTAAGAAAATCAAGAAATCAAAATCTTCCGACTGTGTTGGAACTATCAGCCTATACGTGTAGCCTAGGCTATAATATATGCCTGTGTCTGCAGACTTTAACTCGTTCGCGATGTTACTAAAAAATTAATCATCCTTTGAAGTTGACGGTCAACGCTACGACTTGATTCAATTTAAACATTGTAAGCATATAAAATCAATAATATAATATTCATAGATAAATATTAATGATTATATAATTATTGCTCGCATGCTGATTGAATTTTTTTTAAAATTTTGATTATAGTATAAAGCGACATGGCGTCAACCTTTGAACCGTCAACCTTTGAACCGTCAACGATGACCTACGACGACATAGAACCGACTTTATTTGACAACGGCAATCTCAATTTCTCCATCGGGGCCATGACCTTTCTTGACGGTGGTCCAGGAGGGGAGGGACATCCTAAAGAACGCAGCGGATTCTGCAGTCCGTACGGGTTCCAGTTCACCGTCAACACGATCATAATGGGACTGCTGTGCATCCTTGGACTCTGCGGAAACACGATCTCCATACTCGTCCTCCAGAAGGACCGGAACAACCGGGTTGCCGTCTTCCTTCTCCAGTCGCTTGCCATCGCCGACAACTCCATCCTCCTGATCTGCTTCGTCACGCTGGTCACCATCTACGGTCTGGAGCAGGTCTTCGACGGCAACGATCTGTTCAGGTACTTCAGACACATCGCACTCAAGTACACCAATCCCATCGGTAACATCGCTCTAAGCATCGGTATCTGGTTGACGGTTCTACTCGCCATCAACCGCTACATCGCCGTTTGTCGCCCCTTCAGGGCCAAGCGCTGGCTGACGATGACTTCCGCTCGGGTCCAAGTCGCCATCGTGGTAACACTCAGTGTCCTCTTTAACATCCCGCGCGTCCTTCGCTACGGCGATTATTCCTCGTGCCAGGGGAATAATTCATCTTCATCTTCATCGTCGAACTGCTCCGGATCGGAGCTGACGGCCCTGGCCAGAGAGAAATGGTTCGGCCTGTACTACCTGAATGCCTTCTACGCTCCCATCGTCAGCGTCCTACCACTCGTTCTTCTCGTCGGCTTCAACGTTCCTCTTATCCGTCAGATGCAGAAAACGAAACGGCGGATGAAGCGCAACTCGTTGTCGTACAGCGGACGCCAGGAAAACAACATAACAATCGTTATGATCGTAATCATACTCGAACTGATCGTCCTACACACCCCCGACCGCATCATTCAAGCCATCAGATCGTACGACACGGTGAACGGGACCGGGAAGGTCCCCGTCTGTCCGGACCCCGTCTACATCGCTCACATCCTGTCCAACCTTCTCATCATCGCCAACTCGTCGACCAACTTCATCGTCTATTACATCTGCAGGAGACGGTTTCGCCGGACGCTCTGTCAGAAGATCTGCTGCGGGGCGGGTTGGAACCCCGCTGGAGGGGCCGACCAGAGCCCGTTGCCCTCCGAGGCCAACGGGGGCTCCGTTCATAACATCCACTCGCTCGGTCGGACTCGTCATAAGTCGCCGGTGGACGTTGATGGCCGGACAATGTCGCTTAAGGACAGATATAGACTGACGAAGAAGAGGGACAGCAACCAATTCCTTCTTAAAGTCAACGGAACGCATATGTGATGATCATCGTCGTCGTCGTCATCATCATCATCATCATCATCATCATCATCATCATCATCATCAATCATTATGATCATGATCATCATGATCATCATGATCATCATGATCATCATGATCATCATCATCGTCGTCGTCATCATCATCATCATCATCATCATCATCATCATCATCATCATCATCATCATCAATCATTATGATCATGATCATCATGATCATCATGATCATCATGATCATCATGATCATCATGATCATCATCATCGTCGTCGTCATCATCATCATCATCGTCATCATCATCATCATCATCATCGTCATCGTCGTCGTCATCATCATCATCGTCGTCGTCGTCGTCATCATCATCATCATCGTCATCATCATCATCATCGTCGTCGTCATCATCGTCGTCGTCGTCGGCGGCGGCGTCGTCGTCATCATCATCGTCATTATCGTCATCATCATATCATCATCGTCGTCATCATCATCATCATCGTCGGCGGCGGCGGCGTCGTCATCATCGTCGTCGTCGTCGTCGCTGTCTTCACTATCGTCATCATCATCATCATCATCGTCATTATCGTCATTATCGTATCATCATCGTCGGCGGCGGCGTCTTCTTATTCTTTGTTTTCATCACCATCATCGTCATCGTCATCGCCATCGTCATCGTCATTTTATCATCATTATTATCATCATCATCTTAATCATTTTTATCATCATCATCATCATTATTACCACCATCATCATCGTCATTGTCGTAGTCATCATCATCATCATCATCATCATCATCATCATCAACGAAATCGTCATCGTAAACTCTGACTATGTTGGTCTCATGTCTACTTCAGGACATGGACCAACCGCACGTAATTCATCACTCAGACCTCCAGACTATTTTTTTTACATTTGTTATCGTTTTGTTATTTGTTTTCGACGCAAGAATATTAAATTTTCTACAAGATTATTTTCGTCTTGTCTTTTCGAATTAAATATCTTAGTCCGGGCGGCAGATTCCAATGTAATGTAATGCAATTAATGTAATGCAATGTAATTAGTAATTACTAATTTCTTATATATAGCGCCGCTCACAGCCGAGGCCATTCAGTAGCGCTCCCAGTGCGATAGCCTCTACAGAAAAAATAGTTCCTAAGAAGAGACAGAGAGATGCAGATAGAGATCCTGAAAGTAGAGTCCCACGCAGAGTGGAGGGAAGAGAATTCCACAAGGAGGGCCCAATGATGGTGAAGGATCGAGTTTGAGCAATAGTGGTCCTAGCTCGTGGAACAGACAAGTCAGACCTGTCCAGAGAACGGAGAGGTCGATGAGAAGATGCAGAAAGAGGAGAACGAATGAGATCATTGAGATATTTTGATGAAAGACCCAGTTTAGATACGAGTACCAGAGAAAGGGCTTTAGGCCTATATTGCAAGCGGTCAGAGATAGAGATTAAGCCAGTGTAGTTGGTTGATCATAAACGATGATTCACATAGCATGCACTTGATTTTAGGACGCAGTTTAGTATAGGTCCTTATTCATTCATTCGTTCGTTCGTTCATTCAAGAATTTCAATAGCGCCTCTTCAAGATGACTATTCAGAAGCGCTCCCGACTCTAGCACGGCAAAAGAGTAGTCCTAGTTTTGAGTTGAATAAAAAAAACTTCAGTTAGAACCAAACGAAATAAGACTTAGAGCTCCAGAAGAGCACTTACGAATGACCCTAGATCAGTGCTAAAAGTGTGGAAAAATAAGCGCCTGGACGCCCTTTACCTTTCCAAAATAAGTGCCTGGACGCCCCTTACCTTTCCAGTCAGTGCTGGCCAATAAGTGGCAGGACGGCGTTCAGGTTTTAAAATAAGTGCATGGACGCCGTCCATGACCGTCCAGGCACACTTTAAGCCCTGCCCTAGATGAACGAATCTCTCTATTCAATGGTCAATGTGGCTCAAGTCACCCAACATCCGAATTCCTTGAGTTATTGCTAACCGGCGACCCATATATAGGGCCTACACCGACTTTCCTCCCTGGACACTAGGCCTATAGGACATAATTTATACAGGGTCAATAAAAGGAATTTGGGTACCTCCCCTAGGCAGAGCAGTCGCGAGCTCTTTAACTGCAAGAATATTATATTCTAGCCAAAGATGAAATTAAAATCTAACATCTACGGTCTACCCGCCATACATCTTAGCAGGATTCTAAAAATTGACTCTTATACTCCAAGTACGGTACCGTACCTTTGCGACATCTACGCGGTGATCCATGAACCCACCATTTCCTCCAACGCTTAATATCACCAACTTCACGGATGGCTGCTCATTCAATCATTCATTCGGAAATTTATATAGCGCCCCTTCAAGAAAGAAACTACTGAGAGGCGCTCCAGACTCCAACGCGCCCAAAAGAACCGTTTTAAGTTTAGTAAAGTTCTCTTCCATATTAGTACTTCTGTGTTTTATTCTGCAACTGGTAATCGTAATTAATCGTGATCTCGAGATATATCCACAACGCCCATAAAATCGTACACTCGCGGGAACCAGATTATTCACAGGCGCATACTCAAAACAAAATCGATAGGCAGCGGGTCAAGATACGGAAAGTCAGGCCGACAGACAGAAGACAGACGGCTAATGCGGGTGATGCTTAGAGTTGAAATGGCGAGGGATGTGAGGAGAAGAGAAGGAATTAGGATAACGTTTGTGAAAATAAGGCAGTGTTTTCAGTTTTGAGTGAAGCAGGCTTTAGCCTGCTGCCTTACCTGTGGGGAAGATGGCGAGATAGCAGTGCAATTGTTGCGGAACCAGCAGGGAGGAAACCCCTACGCCGCGTTCTAATTAACAGTCTCTTAGCTTTTCATGTCGGGAGGATTGAGGGGTTCAACCCTATAGTCAGGGTGAGAATTGCCGGGGGGTTGGGTTGGGGGTTTCAACCCCCCAGACTTTCTAACAGCCACATAGTAAAGTCTATTTTTTCACCCAAATTCCAAGTGGATAATGGTCCAACCCCCCCCCCCAGTTATTTTTCCACAATTCTCACACTGCCTATAGTCTTTCTCAGGGCGCCATAGAAAAGTCTTTTTCACACCCCCAACTCCATGTGGTTCGAAGACAGTCCAATTATTTTTCTACAATAATCATACATGTACGTACTTTCTTCTCAGTGCCTTGAAACTGGAACAAACTCCAGGCACATGTCCGCCACACGATTAATTGGTAGTAGAGCGGTCGCGTTTAAATCCAGACTAAAGTCACAGCAATCTTGCTCTCTATAGGATATCATCATCATCATCATCATCATCATCATCATCATCATCCTCATCATCATCACCACCACCACCATCATCATCATCATCATCATCGTCGTCGTCGTCGTCATCGTCATCGTCATCGGCATCGTCATCATCATCATCATCATCATCATCATCATCATCATCATCATCATCGTCATCATCATCATCATCATCATCATCATCATCATCACCGCCATTGTCAGTCAGACACCGCGTGCACTTTGAAAAAAGCAGAGCCAATCAGAAATCCCAAAACTATTTCGTTCGCTATACAAAGTCGCTCGATCGATCGCCTCATCGATTCGGAAGTGGATATATGCCTAGCAGTCATTATGTCATATAGCAAGTGCACCAAATTGCCTTGCATGGTTATCGGTGTATTGGTATATACAGCATGCATTATTGATAAGCTTACATCTTTTCGTGTGTGTTGGTCGCATGTTTACTGATATCTTGTTAATTACGGCATGCATTAGAGATGACTTGTAGAACTTGACTGCACAGCTCAATACTATATCGGTAGTTACAGCATCACTGATTTGCTTGCATAATATTTTGCATGTTTATTGTGCAGTATTAATATGCCTGCGCGTTGGTGAGTGCATCTATTGATGTACTCGTTACTCTATTTAGTGCATCTATTGATGTACTCGTTACTCTATTGAGTGCATCTATTGATGCACTCGTTACTCTATTGAGTGCATCTATTGATGTACTCGTTACATAACGCCCTACCCAGGCTACCCTCCCACCCTCGTGGTGGGAGGGTAGGGCGTTATGAATAGGGTTGAGAGCAGTGAAATAGTTAAGAGAAGATAGAAAAGATGAGCAATGTATAATAATATGTCGGCACATGGCAAGTTAAAAACAAGGATACGCTAGGAAGATAGCTTTTTAAAGTACGGTATAGTTATCATTGTGCATATCCAGTAACCATTTCATAAACCATGAATCCATGAATCATTATAAAGACAATCAAGCAATGTAGTCATATGGCCAATGGGAGGTCATTCCAAACCGCAGTCATCATCATCATCATCAGCATCATCAATATCCTTAGGCTCAATGCCCGTAGGAGTCCGATGCCACTCTCTGTCTGAGTCTGTCTCGTGTCATGTTACCCAGTTTCAACTGGTCCGGTCAGCAGGTTTGCTCCATACCATTAACATCTTGGAGTAGCTAGACCACCTTGTCTGAATGAAGAGAATATTGGGAGAGAGGCATATGAAGGACAACTTGGGTCAGTGCCCGTATGTGTCCCACGCTCCCCCCCCCCCGACTCTCTCCACCGGTCTGTCCTGACCGACCTGTGCATGTCTGCTCCACATCATGACACCTTGAAGCATCTGTGTCGCTATGTCACTTGTGTCGTGGTTTTTGCGGATTTCAATCGTCTTGGTCTGTTACTGCCAGCTGTATCGCCACCCATCTGGCAAACGGCCGCAAACCTTCCTCGTTTTGTCCGGGCTTAGGACCGGCGCAGGGACGTTGTTGGTTCCCTGTGGCGGAGGATGGATGCAGTTTAACGTCGTGCCCAGGACCTCAAAACTGCAGTACCCGTGCACATTCGAAAAGGTTCTAATCTGTGACTATCTGTCTGAGATTAGCGCGTGCTCGGGGAACCAAAAGCCTCCTCCCGTTGCCAAAGAGAGAAGACCTCGACGGATTGCAACTACATGTCACTGCAGAGACAGGCAGGGGCGGATATATCCTACAGAAATTTTCGAAGGGGCTGGGGCCAAAATTTTCGGTGATTTTTGCGCAGAAAAAATCTGATGACTTTTTAGTCGTTTGCTGAAATGTTTGGAAACTGGAAAATACACCAGTTTTCAACGCCAAAATAACTGATGACCTTTTCTAGTCATCAACCATTGCAAGCAATAATAATATTATATATGGCCTGAAACCAAATGGGGAGCCACGTCCCTGCACTTTTTAAATGGGGAGGCATGGCCGGATTGCCCTCTGGCATGGGCGGAGTTTGGTTTCCGTTCTTGGAGGGGCTAAAGCCTTCTTGGTGGGTGGGGGCTAAGCCCGGGAAAAGACACCATTTACACGGTAGAAAAATGAATCTGGGTCTTCCTGGGGGCTGAGCCCACTTCGCCCCTGATAAACTCCGCCCATGCCCTCTGGATCCGCCCCTGGAGACAGGTCGATTAAGGTCAGACAAGTATGATCGTGCACAATCAAGAAGGCATCGCCAAAAAGGCGCAGCAACTCGGTAGGAGATGCCTTGAGAAACAGGAGGCCAGTGAAGAAATCAAGCACATAGCCATAAACATTGGCATATTTAGGAATGCGGTCAATGACGCAAGCAGCTGAACGAAGAACTTGATCAAGGTTCTCAATTAGTCCAAGTGGCAGATCTATAGTATAGCAGACTAAGTACCGAACTGCAGTGATCAATTTTACTAGTGACAAAGGCATGCACAAAAGATCGAGGGATCTTGAGACAACTTGAAGTTGACGAAGCTGGTAGTAGCAACTTCTAAAGCGCTACTCGAAAGCCAGGCGTGGGGCACCAGCTTATTCACGAGCGCTGCATGCGTTGCGTCAAAGGGGTTTCCGTAAGAGCAGTCCAAAGATGGTCCGGGTCGAGTTTCCATAACCTATAGTCACTATTAGTCAGCCTACCCTCTATGAGAGCTCGCGACGCTTCTCAGAGCCCTTAGTCAGCTGTTTTGGATGCCTGTCGGCTTGCTCAGGGGCTGAGTAAACCCTCCATTCTCCGAACAAAATCCTGACGGTCTTGCTCTTTGCGTTCACGTTCACATAACTTTGAAATTCCAAACATACTGCGTTCTGCCATCTTGAAGTCTTGATTCAACGAAAATTGAATTAAAATACAGTAAGCTGGCGCCAAAGAAATTGACGCAAAGAACTGAATAGCTTCCGGTTGCGATTTGAGTTTCTAACCAAGTTTAATGTTTTTTGCGATTTGTATTTAATTTGGATTCAGACACTGTCTTTTGAAACGTATTTTTGAAAATGGGACGTAAAGGTCGTAAAGGTTTTAACTGGAAGGCACGGCAAAATAATAAATCTGAAACTCGAAAAACTTCTGGGGATGTTGTTAAGGTAAGCGATAATAAATGGAATAGTGGTGTCCACGTGTTTTGGTGCATGATACAAATTCACAATTTATAAGGGAGTCTATCCGAATCCAAGAAATCCTATTATCCAAAAGTGACGAAAGTACAAAATTGACTGAATCCATTAATCGTTGTAGTCCCGAAAGCTAGCACTGCCTAGTCAGCCAATATCCTTAATATTTAAGTGCCACCCAAAAGCCAAGGAGACTAGCTTATTAATTGACGCGACATCAAATCAAGTTCACAGAGCCAGGTTGTTTAGCCCTTGCTGTGCAAGGTCAGACAACCGATTAGACAACATGGTGGATATCGTTGTTCATAGTGGTTGCAGGGTTGTGCGGTAGAATAAGGATAAGATGGTTTAATAGTGGTTTTCAGTCGCATGTAGAAAGCTGCATTTGTCATGGCAAGTGGAGGAGTGGCAAAATTGATAAACAAGGGAGAGGGTTGGCGAACTGGGAGAAATATTTTAAGTTTATTCCAAAGAGCTGATGTGGCCTATGTTAAGGATCAGAATTTCAGAGAGGAGGACGAAGTTGAGGTAGAGCAAGCATGAAGAAGAATGATTTTATCTGGGTGGTGCAAGAATAAGAGAGCTGTGAGGTTTTGAGGGTGTTGTAGGTGAGCGATACAATTTGTCAATGGATGTGCTGAGGTAACTTTAGCGATTTGGGTACTTGAGCTGTGTATTGGTATTTGTGATTTTTAGAGGCTGCATTCCCGAAAACATTCTGATCTACTTGCGGCATTTTTTTTGAGAAGTTGGTGTTGTAGAATGGGACGTTGCAATTGTCAAGTTTGGAGTGGACCTCTGAGTTGGCATGGCTTTTTTCTGGCATTCCTGCATTCCATTCTGTTTAATTTTGTCTTCCGGAGGTTTTCCAAATTTGAATGAGTTTCCATCCGTCACATATTATACAAGTTTCTTAAAAAATGTTGTCTAATATTGGTCTTTCTGGTGTTTCCATGGTGCAATTGCTTATTTAAATGAGGAGACATTTGGGAGATTGTCTTTTAGTGATGGATGCAGAAAATTTAGTGATCTCCAATGATGATATTCCATTCTCATATATTAAGTGAAAGAATTTGCTTGTTTAAAAACAGTTTCATTAACAGATCTGCATTTTCAATTGGCTATGCATGAATGACTTTGTAATCTGCTGTTCAGTGCTTAAAGTGCGGAAAAATAAGTGCCTGGGCGCCCCTTAACTTTCCAAAAGAAGAGCCTGGATGCCCTTACCTTTCCAGTCTGTGCTGGCCAATAAGTGGCAGGACGGCGTTCAGATTTTAAAATAAGTGCACGGACGTCGTCCATGACCGTCCAGCCATACTTTAAGCCATGCTGCTGTTAAATGTATGTCGTAGCTTATATTTGTTTAAGCATGTTATCGTTTTATGCATTGTGATGCATATGCGCTTGTCAGATCATTCAGATGCAAATAAAGGCTACTTGCTTATTTAAGTGTAGCCAGGGAAAATGTTTTTTGGATTTCCCAATATTGGTAATGGTCACAGGGTACATGGTCAGTATGGAAAAGTAAAATTTTTGCATGTAGCATTTAAAAAAGACACTGGTCAATCTTAATTTAAACACTTAACAGAGTTTGAATCTTTCAACCACAGTTGACAGACTTATTTATTCAGCAGCGACTTTCTATCGTAGAGCGTTTTTCCAATGGTAAGTTGTCACAAAGGGCGACCCGGTGGCTGATGGGTAACGCACTTGCTCACGGAGCGGGGGCAGTTCCGATTCGACTCCGGGTAACGACCTTGGGCAAGTTGTTTACGCACACGTGCCTCTGCCACCAAGCAGTATAATTTGGTACCGGCATAAGCTGGAAAGTAAACAGCAAGTCCTGTGACAACACTGACCCTGTGTCCAGGACCTTGATATACATGTTCATTGCCGGATCTAGGGCTTAGGAAAGGAGATGAGTGCCTTGCCAACGGGCCTGCGACCCTGGGGTGACTTTGACTTAACTTTAAGTTGCCACAAGGTCCCTGTGGGATAGGCAGTTGTAGAAATGGTCTATCATATGTACTGAGAGCAGATGTAACACTTCCATCGATGTTGTTTTCGTTGTACACACGCAACACATGAAGAAAAGTCTTTTTTGAAAAATATTAAATTGCACGATGCGCATTGTAATGAATTCTTGCTAGTTTTGTTCGTTCTTAATCAATTTATGTAAATTGTGACTTATGTAAATTTATGTAAATTATTTAGGTTTATGTATATTGCAAGCTAATCAATAGTTCATGCCTAGCACAGTGGAAAGGTTCTTAAAACTTTGAAGCACTAAGTGTTTACAGAAAAACATACATTGTTGGGTCAGTGAGCTTGCTTATGAGTTGCACAAAGAAATCTATTTAGTATTCGTGTGAGAAAAATGTTTTACCAAATTTGTTTGTGATAAAGATTTAGTCACAGTTTGGATGATGTTGTTTTGTTGGAATGGTTTCAGGATCTAGTGCAGTTACCTGGGGTTGATGCTCTCCCAGCAAGGAAAAAGAGAATGCAACTCAAGGAAAAGAAGGAAGAACCAAGAAAGCGTCTGTCGAAGAAAGAGAAAAGGAAATTGAGCAGCATTCTTAAAGCAAAGGCTCAAAAGACTCTGGTAAATACAGACATGCATTTAACTCTGAAACTAACAAATTCATGTTATTTTGAGACTTTACTCATGAAGCTCATTGAGCATGTGCTGTTACTTTGATTTTAGACAATTCAGTTAAACATATTGGTGATTCAAATTTCAGTTTGACATTGGACAATTTCAATTGGACATGGACAATTATTGGACATTGAAGTTTTCAGTGTTTTTCACGTAATTGTGGACATGGATATTGAAACTTACACATGATTGTGGACAATACAAGCATCTACAGATCCTATTTTGATTTCTTCTGAAGATGTCAAAGACTCACATAAAAGTTTGAAATTTTTCAGTTTAAAAATTGCAAAAGTGTCAAGGCCAAGGTTAAAGTGCTCAGTTGTCGAATATGGATGTTAAACGATGACCGGAAATCCGGATATTGGTTTTGAATGCGATAATCAGTTTTTACTGTTTACAAACCAATGATCGAATTTGTTTAAAGAAACCTTTTCGAAAATTACGGTTTAAGTGATATTTCATTCATTTTGTACTGACTATTTGAGCTTAGAGATTGCCATGAGAACAAACAGATTGCAAGAAATTAACGATCTGCGATGCTGCCAAATAGTTTATCAAAAGAGTTGAATATTGACACCAAGAACACCTTCATGATTTTCAAACAAAATGGTATATGGATGTCTCAAGGTACAAGGTTGAACAGGTTGGCTCAAATTTCGGCAACCTGTATTTCGGAAAGTGATTGAGCAAAAGCATTTTTTATGGGTTTTGTACATTCTCATGCAGTCCAACTTAGTCAATCATGTTTTTTGAGTTGATTGGGATAACCTTAGTGGGAGAGAGCTTTTCTGCATGCATGATGCTTTCAGAATCGCAAAGTTTGGATACTGCAGATGAAAAATTCAGCTTGTCTACTCTGATATTGTTGTTTAGCGCACCGATCTGCTACAACGCCTTGCTGAGGTACAAGCCAAGCCAGAAGATTTGAAATGCCTAACTTCAACTTCAGATATGCAGACAAGAAAAATGAAACGGTTATTGCTGAACTTGTCTTTAAAAGTTTAGTAATTTAAGGGTCAAATTGAATGATACAGAGTATTTGTTATTTTGGAAAGGTTTATTTATCCAGTTCACTGCCCGTTCACTGCTATCCAAACTGTGGTCAACTGTCCGTAACGATTGGTTTACCAGGCCACAGAATGACACTCTGAATCACAATTTTGCTCGTGCTAAACATATATTGCACATTGTAATACATTTTTTGCACCTGTCTCAAGTTTTTGTTTGATCTTAACAATTTATGTAAATTGTGATTTACATAAATTTATGTGATTTATTTTGGTTTATGTAAATTCTTGGCAATTTATGTTGGATGTTGTGAAGGAAAATACACAAATAATTGAACAGTTTTAAACATGCAGCAGATAACATAATTGTAGTAAAAGGTGAACCATATTTAAAAAGATATTTTTTGTTTGCTGTGGTTGCCTAAGCCCACTTGGAGTGGCCTTCCTCCTGCACTAAAGTCTAAACTAACGACTCTCGTTTTAACTCATCTGTCTCTCACTCTTTAAAGTCATTTAATTTCTGTCCGAGTTTTTCGTGCTGCGAGCGATTCTGAATTGTCAATCTGCGAGAGGCGCTATACAATTTAAAGATGCAATACGATATTATGAAGTACATCTTTAAAGATGCAATACGATATTGTGAAGTATATATTTAAAGATACAATACGATATTATGAAGTATGTATTTAAAGATACAATACGATATTATGAAGTATATATTTAAAGATACAATACGATATTATGAACTACAATTTAAAGATACAATACGATATTATGAACTACAATTTAAAGATACAATACGATATTATGAAGTACAATTTAAAGATACAATATGATATTATGAAGTATACATTTAAAGATACAATACAATATTATGAAGTACAATTTAAAGATACAATACGATACTATGAAGTACAATTTAAAGATACAATACGATATTATGAAGTACAATTTAAAGATACAATATGATATTATGAAGTATACTTTAAAGATACAATACGATGTTATGAACTACAATTTAAAGATACAATACGATATTATGAAGTACAATTTAAAGATACAATACGATATTACGAAGTATATATTTATGCAAGTTTTTAATTATTGAAGGAAATTTGTTTCTTCAGAAAAAGAACAGTTGACGAAAAGGAGGAACTGTGGGGCCAAGAGAAGAAGATGTTTCTTGAAGAAGCGTCTGAATCAGAAAGCGATTCTGATCGTTCACATCTAGAAGATGGCAGCACACAGGTTGCCGCTGTTAGCACCCAACTTGTCGCCGAAATTAGCCGTGAGGAGCAGCTCCCCAGAGTTGGTGAGAAGAAGACGGTTGCTGAAGTAAGCATTCAGCAAGTGAATGAAGTGACAAGTCCGAAGAGAGAAGCCGCTGCGCAGGTATGCAGACTGTTTTAGTTTAACTTCTTACTATGGAGTCAGATGTTTGGATCTGTTCATCGTGATTTATTATCTATGTGTATGTGTACAAAACTATACATGTGTGATTTAAGGTATTGAGTGGTATGTATGTACATTGTACGTATGTACGTACGCACGCACACACACAAGTACGTATGTATACAAAACTACATGTGATTTAGGTATTGAGTGGTACATTGAGATTGTGGGAGGGGTTTAATGTGATGGTAAACACTCTGGCATGAAGAGTGCATGGATTCAAGATCGCTTCCTGCTGCCCTCCCAAAGGTCCACTTAACCTTCCATTCAGCAGATGGCGTTGGTAAACTGAGCAGAATGAAGTGATGAGCGCCTTGCATTGCTGCCAACAGCTAAACTGTGACTAGTTACTGTAATCGCTTGTGAAATCAAATCTGATATCCTATGAATTTTAATCATACTGCATTGTCTCAGTTTGAAATTAAATGATGATTTTAATTATTGATAAAATATTAATCTACTAGCATTATTTTGCTTCTGTCGGCACTTTGATATGGAATGGCCTCCCAGGCCTCCCTGCTATAATTCGTACTCAGATCTTATCTGGAAGCACTGCTGTTTCTGCGCGTCTCCTTAAAACTTTTCTTTTTTTCAAGGGATCTTCGCACTGGGAGCACCTCTGATTAGGTTGCACTGTGAGAGGCGCTTTATAAATCCAAAAATAGTATAGTGTTATTATTATACGAAGATTTTACAGAGACCAAGTTGATATGACTATAGGTAATTAAATACATGTATGTCTTTTATTTTATTTTGCTAATTAATTTTAAACATCCCGAGGCTGTAACATGACGGATGGTGCCGCACTTAATATGTAAATGTTTATTTAATTTGTTTTTTAATATAGTGTGAAAGTATAAATGGATCCTGATATAGAGTGGAACATCTTTGTAATTAATGCACTTCATTAGTATTTAGATTCCAAAAACGAGTCACATGTGGGTCGTAAATTCAGTTCACCTTTGCAGTTCCCTCATTGTTCCGAAATCTCATAAAGCAGCCATTGATATATTTTCCAAAGACAACTATTTGTTTTATATAGGTTTTATTTGTACTTTTGTTTATTTTTGAATCACTGTTGAAATCTGTTTTTGCAGAAACCACCAGTGCAGACTGTCCAGAAGGATGAACCAAGTGAACACATAAAAAAAGTTCACATCACTGTGAACAGAAGTGAAGAAATACAGGTTGGTTGATAATGTGCACGGCTATCCGCCGTACCTCAAGATATTTGGGGGATCGTTGATAGAAAGATGACTTAGGTCAGTTGTCTCATTAATTGTTTTTTTTATGGCAGAAATTCATTAGCTAAAATGCAGCCTACCATTTTTGGGACCTGGGTTTTCAAACCCCCCCTTATAGGGCTAGCGGGTTTGAAATCGCGTTCTTCTGAATCACATACCTATGGTAGAGCTCGGTGTTGTATGGGGGTGTTCAGTGTCTTGGGGGCTGGAGGGTTGCGGGTTCAAATCCACCAAGCCGCTGGGCATTGACCCTTCACTCATTATTGCTCATTCGTTTTGGCGTGAAGCTCCGATTCAGTGTCCGTGCTTTAGTTGGGAGCGCTTCAGAGCAGAAGTATTGAAAGGGCACTATATATCAAGTGCGCATAGAAATAGATAGTAGACTTTGTTATTAGGGTCTATTTTCATTGCGTGCAGCAAAATAAAATGAATGTGGAATTGGTTTGTTTCGCACTGGTGTGTCCGACTGTTTATCACTAATACTAAACTAAACTAAATTTTCTTGTTTATTGTTTGTCTTGTTTTACATAGAAACAAAGAGAGCTTCTTCCGATCTACATGGAGGAGCAGATGATAATGGAAAATATCAATGAAAATCCGGTGGTCATAATCTGTGGTGAAACGGGATCTGGAAAAACAACTCAGGTTCCGCAGTTCCTCTACGAAGCGGGATATGCGCAGTGAGTTATTGGTCGGATCAATGTTTCGTATGTAAATTAAATTGTATTGTAATATTCTCTGGTAATTCGGTTTTATAACTGTCTTCATTTGTCAATTTTTTTATCACATGAGTTCACAGTGGAATAGCTTTATTAAGCATTTTTCGTTTGCTCCACCGTTTTGGAGGGAAACAAGTATTCGATAATGTTGTATTTTGCCAATTTTTTGCACTTTTACGATGAATGCATGGTTCCCGTCAGTATGGAATTCATTGCCTTCAATCTGTGATATGTGCTCCTATGTTTTTTTCTCTGCGTCTTGAATTAACCCTGGAATTTGGCCTTTACAGTGGCTTCGCTTAATGTTTATTTCCAGAGTCCTCTACAAGAGCACGAAGTGTCATTGAATCCAATAAACAAAACGACAATCTATTAATGATGACATATTAATTTTCTTTTGCTGAAATTTTTATGCCACGATGTACCTTGCTGCGGTGTGTCAACCTGCACCTTTCCAAGAATTAAACGAATATATACACATAATATTATATATATAATGTTGACCAATGGCTGGTGCATATTAAAGTTCACTGCATTTATGCTTCTAAAACGTATAGTTTTGCTGTAGGTATTTTAATGTTGTTGGTTTGCAAAAGAAAAGTTTTGCAATGAACTTTCAGATTGTGGCAATTTGTTTCTTTCTCAGTTCGAACGGCATTATAGGAGTGACGCAGCCACGAAGGGTTGCTGCAGTGTCGATGTCGAAGCGAGTGGCCAATGAAATGGGGTTGCCTTCAGGGTTAGTTATCTATTCATCTGTTACTGTAACAGTAAGCTTTCTATTATAAAATAATGATAATAAAATAAGTTTTAATTTTAATTATTCATTTGCTTAGTCAAACTGGCAAGTTCAAACTATGTCCCACATCGTTAATGACTGTACAACAACTTGTTTCCCGGGCGGATTAACCGCACTCCATGTTGCTGATGAGGCTGCTGTATGCTGGCTTAGCGCGAGCTGCATACGCTAAATAAATACTGGCAAGTATGTCCAGGTTGTCTTCTAACTATTTGGTTAAAATTGTTTTTCACGACAGGGAAGTCTCCTACCAGATCAGATTCGACCGTAAAACAGTAACGGAGCACACAAAGATTAAGTTCATGACCGATGGTATTCTTCTCAAAGAACTTCAGGAGGTTTGTGAATTCCGATGCTTGTTGATATAATTCAACACACAGGTTTTATATGCAATTGATTGTAAATACAGACTGAGCTGGCATCTGCATCAAAGCAAGAATGTCAAGTAATGAGGACATGCTTGATATAAAACAAGTTACTTCTTTATAATGATAATGATGATAATGACAATTTATATAGCGTCGTAACACAGCCATTCTGCTACAAGGGCACCTCACAAACGGCTGACTGTGTGATAAACCTTCTTCTTCACGTTCTCTGCCCTCAGGCAGGTTTGTATGTCCAACTACGCCATTTTTCTCTGTTCTTTGCTTTTCTTTTCAGTCCATGGTACATATCCCTCCTCTGTCAGCATCCAGTCCAGCAGCATTGTTCTTGGTCTAAGCACACACATGCTAAGCCTGGGATAAGCTAAGGTGGGATAAGCGTTAGCAAACAGATAAGGTTTTAAGCTTTGATTTGAAAGAGTCCACTGAGGTGGCCAATTTGATGACGGTTAGAACTCCATGTTCCAGCATCTAGGACAAGCAGCCGAGAATGTCCGATCGCCGAAACATGTCCGCTTCTTTATTACCGGTCTTAGAGAAGAGTTGTTTTAGTGCTTAGCTGTTTTTTCGATGAATTAAATTGCATTATTTTGATTGTGTTTTGCAGGACTGTGAGTTACTAAACTACAGCGTAATCATTCTGGACGAGGCGCATGAACGCAGCGTTTTCACGGATATCCTTCTCGGTCTTCTCTCCCGCGTCATTAAAATCAGGAAAAAGGTTTGTGAATTTACGTTGTGCATTAGGGTGTTCGTTAGGCATCAGACAACTCCTTGCATTTCAATCATTTTTATTTATTTTGTGTATTTAAGCACATTTCGTATGAACAAAGTAAAAATTGCAGGCCTGTGGAAATATGCGTTCATTTTGTTAATCAACTTAGCATTACTCTGTAAAAATGTTGGCATTTACTGTAGAGTTACATTGATTTGCATGTGTAAAAATGTGATGTGCTTATGATTTTATGTTTCAATATTTTAACAGTGAGCAGTATTATTTCCCAGTTGGTGTTGAACTTTTAATAACTTCTCTTTGCCAGCCACACTAGTGTCGGTCCGTCGTATTGTATAAAGCATTTGGCAAAATGTACATTCAGTCATTATTTTAAAGTGCTTTGTAATCGATGTGATTTAATTTTAAATATAAAACCATGCTTTTACCAGTGACTTATACGATATTAGAAGAGAAAGTGATGCCTATAGAGGGTTTGTTATTTGAAATTGCACAGAACCAAAATCCTCTTAAGCTAATCCTGATGTCGGCCACACTACGCGTCACAGATTTTACAGAAAATAGGAATCTCTTTGATGTTCCGCCACCAGTCATCGAGGTAAAATTCTGCCACTGCAGTTGTAAAATACGAAATATTTGTTTAAAGTTTATCGTTGAATTGATTATTTCTTTGATTTATTCACTGGGAACATTAAACTTAGAGTTTGTGGATGTGTATAGATAATGAATCAATACTTGGTGTACACGAAACGCATAATATAATTGATACTGTTAGCAGGTTTGCGCATAGCCAAAAAGTTTTTTGTTAAAGGTTTTTTAATTTGCAAGTTCAGTTCTCGTAGTTGGTAATTCATTATTTTGTATTTGTCATTGTTAATTTGTTGTTACTGTTGATATTAAACTTGGAGAGGCATTGGTGTTTAAATATTGCCATTTTTGAATTAATAGAACATATTCAATGGCAAGCTGAAAATGTTTTGATGCAGTGATCATAAATAAAAAAGTAATATTTTGGTTTAAATATTTTTTTTATTTCTGAACGTTGTTTAGGTCAAAGCAAGGCAGTTTGAAGTCACTCTTCATTTCAATCGTCAAACTCCAGCTTATGATTATTTGGGGGAGGCCTTTAAGAAGGTGAAAAATAATGCTTTTGTTTAATTTTTAGGCTGTAATTTAATTTGTTTGGATATATTTTAAAGGTAATGTTTTGTGCATGGTTCCGTGCTTAACAGTTTTGCTGCGAGACTTAAACAGTGCTAACTTTGCCCAAAAAAGTTAATGCTAATCTTGTGTCTTATATGTAATAAATTTATCACAGTCTGCAGTTGGGCTAAAGTTACACAGTATACACACAGATCATCGGAGTCATTCGAGTTATAACGTTGATGCAAACGTCTGTTAAAGTAAGCTAGGCAGTTAGTTAAAGGCAGAAAACTTCCAATCTGGATGCCTGGTCATCAGAAAGTACAAACTCAGAGAGAGATGGTCTTCAAGATGGCTTCATTTACCTAGTCACCTGTGGCAAATCACCTCATTCCCTGCCGTCTAATCTGTCACCAGTGTTCATCTGAAGCTATAATCTGTCACCAGTGTTCATCTGAAGCTATAATCTGTCACCAGTGTTCATCTGAAGCTATAATCTGTCACCAGTGTTCATCTGAAGCTATAATCTGTCACCAGTGTTCATCTGAAGCTATAATCTGTCACCAGTGTTCATCTGAAGCTATAATCTGTCACTAGTGTTCATCTGAAGCTATAATCTGTCAACAATGTTCATCTGAAGCTATAATCTGTCAACAGTGTTCATCTGAAGCTATAATCTGTCACTAGTGTTCATCTGAAGCTATAATCTGTCACCAGTGTTCATCTGAAGCTATAATCTGTCACCAGTGTTCATCTGAAGCTATAATCTGTCACCAGTGTTCATCTGAAGCTATAATCTGTCACCAGTGTTCATCTGAAGCTATAATCTGTCACTAGTGTTCATCTGAAGCTATAATCTGTCAACAATGTTCATCTGAAGCTATAATCTGTCAGCAATGTCCATCTTGTTCATCTGAAGCTATAAATCTGTCAACAGTGTTCATCTGAAGCTATAATCTGTCAACAATGTTCATCTGAAGCTATAATCTGTCAACAATGTTCATCTGAGGCTATAATCTGTCAACAGTGTTCATCTGAAGCTATAATCTGTCAACAATGTTCATCTGAAGCTATAATCTGTCAACAATGTTCATCTGAAGCTATAATCTGTCACTAGTGTTCATCTGACGCTATAATCTGTCACCAGTGTTCATCTGAAGCTATAATCTGTCACTAGTGTTCATCTGAAACTATAATCTGTCACTAGTGTTCATCTGAAGCTATAATCTGTCAACAATGTTCATCTGAAGCTATAATCTGTCAACAATGTTCATCTGAAGCTATAATCTGTCAACAATATTCATCTGAAGCTATAATCTGTCACCAGTGTTCATCTGAAGCTATAATCTGTCACCAGTGTTCATCTGAAGCTATAATCTGTCACTAGTGTTCATCTGAAGCTATAATCTGTCACTAGTGTTCATCTGAAGCTATAATCTGTCAACAATGTTCATCTGAAGCTATAATCTGTCACTAGTGTTCATCTGAAGCTATAATCTGTCACTAGTGTTCATCTGAAGCTATAATCTGTCAACAATGTTCATCTGAAGCTATAATCTGTCACCAGTGTTCATCTGAAGCTATAATCTGTCACTAGTGTTCATCTGAAGCTATAATCTGTCACTAGTGTTCATCTGAAGCTATAATCTGTCAACAATGTTCATCTGAAGCTATAATCTGTCACTAGTGTTCATCTGAAGCTATAATCTGTCACTAGTGTTCATCTGAAGCTATAATCTGTCAACAATGTTCATCTGAAGCTATAATCTGTCACTAGTGTTCATCTGAAGCTATAATCTGTCACTAGTGTTCATCTGAAGCTATAATCTGTCACCAGTGTTCATCTGAAGCTATAATCTGTCACTAGTGTTCATCTGAAGCTATAATCTGTCAACAATGTTCATCTGAAGCTATAATCTGTCAACAATGTTCATCTGAGGCTATAATCTGTCAACAGTGTTCATCTGAAGCTATAATCTGTCAACAATGTTCATCTGAAGCTATAATCTGTCAACAATGTTCATCTGAAGCTATAATCTGTCACCAGTGTTCATCTGAAGCTATAATCTGTCACTAGTGTTCATCTGAAGCTATAATCTGTCAACAATGTTCATCTGAAGCTATAATCTGTCAACAATGTTCATCTGAAGCTATAATCTGTCAACAATGTTCATCAGAAGCTATAATCTGTCACCAGTGTTCATCTGAAGCTATAATCTGTCACTAGTGTTCATCTGAAGCTATAATCTGTCACTAGTGTTCATCTGAAGCTATAATCTGTCACTAGTGTTCATCTGAAGCTATAATCTGTCAACAATGTTCATCTGAAGCTATAATCTGTCACTAGTGTTCATCTGAAGCTATAATCTGTCACTAGTGTTCATCTGAAGCTATAATCTGTCACCAGTGTTCATCTGAAGCTATAAATCTGTCACCAGTGTTCATCTGAAGCTATAATCTGTCACTAGTGTTCATCTGAAGCTATAATCTGTCAACAATGTTCATCTGAGGCTATAATCTGTCACTAGTGTTCATCTGAAGCTATAATCTGTCAACAGTGTTCATCTGAAGCTATAATCTGTCAACAGTGTTCATCTGAAGCTATAATCTGTCAACAGTGTTCATCTGAAGCTATGATCTGTCACTAGTGTTCATCTGAAACTATAATCTGTCAACAATGTTCATCTGAAGCTATAATCTGTCAACAATGTTCATCTGAAGCTATAATCTGTCAACAGTGTTCATCTGAAGCTATAATCTGTCAACAATGTTCATCTGAAGCTATAATCTGTCAACAATGTTCATCTGAAGCTATAATCTGTCAACAATATTCATCTGAAGCTATAATCTGTCAGCAATGTCCATCTTGTTCATCTGAAGCTATAAATCTGTCAACAGTGTTCATCTGAAGCTATAATCCAGTGGTTCCCAACCTTTTTTGACTGTCGGGTCACTTTTTCTAAGTTGGAGGACACGAGGGCCACTTTTTCTTAGTTGAAGGACATTAGGGGCCACAAGGCTAAATTTTAATTAACGAAAGGCATATAAAATTGTTATAATTGAATAAAAAAAAGTTTGATGCGATTTATTAGCGTCCAAATTAAAATAATTTGTACCGTAATAGAAAAGAATTAGCCTATATATTCTATCATGTCCAAATTGTCAATTTTTACATATATTTTTCTTAATTCACTGAGATGCTGCGGGCCATTTTTGTAGGCCAGGCGGGCCACTTTTGGCCCGCGGGCAACGGGTTGGGAACCGCTGCTATAATCTGTCAACAATGTTCATCAGAAACCATGCATATTTTCATAATGCTCATGACATGTTACGACAAATACAAATGTACTGTGTTTGTCAGGTTTGTAAGATTCACCGCACTTTGCCGCACGGTGGAATATTAGTCTTTGTCACAAGTCGTCAAGAGGTCGAGACGCTCTGTTCGAAGCTTCGTAGAGCATACCCATTCCGAAATACAGCAAGTAAGTCTTTTTTTGTTGTTGTCGTTGCGGTGTGGCTGCAAAATTTTGTGCTGAGGATTATTTTGTTTTCACAGTGGATGGGTGCTATAACTAAGAAATGGGATATCTATTTAAGAGTACTAATAGATATTTCTGTAAGTAAGAAAGGTTTTTTGTTTTAGCTATGTGTGTAGTGGCTGTCCTAACACCAAATTGACATATATTTAAGATGGGTGTTGACTACTGTCTGTATCATTGAGTCAGTGAAATGTGCAATGTGGCGGGCTGAGCAGCAGCTGGTAATATGAAATTCCCTGGGCAGAATACACGGTGTTGAAGCCAACATCACTAGTTATTAGATCCTCTGATCGGCTTGACCTCCTTGTTCCCCGGGTCAGGACTGCCATGGCTCAATCCAGATGCTTTCCCTGGATAGGTCTCACTCTATGGAATGGACTCCGCCACCAGTTCACTCTGTCTATCTTCTGTTCACTTTCTTTCTGGTAGATTTTCCTCATTTTTCTCTCGCCTTATATCCTGCCTTTTCTCGCAGGATCGATCGCACTGAGAGCACTTTTATAGTGCTTTTGCTGAGAGAAGCGCTTTATTGATGGTCATGACTCATGATACAATACAATATTATTAGTTTGATCTCAATCCACCTTGAATGGTCTATTATGAAGATCTGCCCATAATTATGTGATATTCTTTAATTGATAAGCCTCTTTCTACATCTTGCTTTGGATATATGTGGTGTTATTGCTGTCTTCCACCTGGAAATTTGCTGACGCATCTTTACCACATGTGCGTAGGGACCTTGAGCAAGTCCTTCACTTGCAATTGTTCGGGCGCTTTGACGTGAAACTCCGCTGCAGTGTCTGTGCTGTAGACTGGAGTGCCTCTGAGTAGAGAGCTTTAGGAGCACTATAGAAATGGAGAAATAAATATATGCATGGTTAGCTTCAAATTTGGGGAAAACTTTTGTATTTGTTATATGTGTGACTAAATGGAGAAAATATTTTAACCAGTTAGCATGTCTGTGTTCCTCTAAGGCCAAAAAAAAATAATGCTGTGTTTCCGGTAACAGAGCTCTAAAAAATTGGGTAGGTAGGTCGGAAAATATTTTTATTTTGGTAAAATATTTTTATACAGTGACTGTCCGAAAAATTATACCCACTACTCTTTTTTGCATAAAGGTACATGCTGCAACAAAGTACGTGTTCTATGCAAGTGTAAACTGCCTATTTCCCGACTGTCTGCACCTAAAACTGCCCTAGAAAACAATTCTATTAATTTCATTTTGACATCTTTTCTGGTAAGATAAAGTGGGAAGGGAAGGGGAAGATGAGTGCGAACAGAACATCACTGCTAGGGGTCGTTCCAGATTGGCCGAGCCAGTGACTAGTTACATCCAGAGGTTGCTAGATTTATTTTCCCTAGTCACCGTTAGAGGTGGCTCAAGTGAGAATGATAGGGCTAGAGGTTTCTCAAGACTGGCAGCCAGGAAGTAGTTAGTCAGGAGTGAAACTCTAATGCAGTGTCCACGCTGTAGCCGGGAGCGCTTCTGAGTAGATAGCTTGAATAGGCGCTATAGAAATTGAGAGATCAATAAAATAAAATGAAACATTCTATTCACTTGAAAACTGTTCTTTTTGGCCATGCTGGAGTCGAGAGCCCCTCTGAGTAGTTTCCTTGAAAAGGTGCTATATAAATACTTGAATGAATTAATGTTAAATTCTTCACCAAGGGGTGCTCGAAATAAAAGGAAACTGCTCAGTGAGCGGAAGAGAGCAGAGTTAGTAGAAGAGAGCACAAAAAGGCACAGTAAACACAAGAGCACAGTGAGCAAAAGAGAGCAGAAAGAGGCAGAGAGCAAAGGAGGGCACAGTGATCACAAGAGAGCCTAGTCAGCTTAGGAATAAAGTGAGCAAAAATGGACTGTCTTAGGACAGAAAAACAGCAAGTTAAACTATAAACTTGCAGCAGGCTGTGTATAGCCATCATGTGCTACAGGCTAGATGGCCCTGTACTCAATGCCTGCAACGAGCTACTGTGAGAAAACCCTCCTTTCAGATCTATTACTCTTCCCCCCCCCCCCCATCCACCCCACAACCGCCTGCTTTGTCAAACTGACCGTGGGAAACTATTGATTGCTCTAATTAACAGATCATTATATACCTTGAAAGACGACTGCTTACGATCGTCGCCTGGCTTAGTGAAGGCTATAATTATGATGTTCCAATTGTACATCTCATATACGGGAGGCAATGTCAGTGTAAATAAAAAAAATCCACAAAATTTTCCGAGTTGCGGCAATAAAAGTGAGTCGGTCGGGTTACTGGAAACACAACATTAGTTTTTTGGCCTAAGATCCAACTCTATACGGAAGGCAATGTCACCGTATCATGTCCCCAAAAAAAATTTAAAAAACATTTTTTTAATAAAAAAATTTTTTTAATAAATTTTTTTTTAAAATAAAATAATTTTACAAAATTATTTGAGTCGCGGCAATAAAAGAGGGTCGGTCGGGTTACCGGAAACACAACATTATTTTTTTTTGGCCTAATGTTTAAAAGTCTATGGAGTAGTTTATAGTTTAGGCAAAAGGTAGATTAGTGTTTCTCTGCCAATTGGTATTTCTCTTCTCTTAGGTGCATCTCTGACTGATTGTATGCTTGTTTTTGTTGATGCGCCCTTGTAACGGCATGTGCTGTGCTAAGACACCATAGAAATTGTCGTTATTTTTATTGTTTTGCACATGTGTTTATGATTAGGTGCTGGTTCACATGAGAAGTTACCACTGCCAAAGAAACAAAAGAAATGCAGCAGAAGTTTAAGAAATTTGCCAAAAGTTGATTTAGACAAGTGAGTTTTAGAACAAAATATCGAACAGTTTCGATGGCCGTAAATTCTCGATAAGTTTGACTGCCTTAAATTCATAAATTCTTTAAGTATAGATGACAAAGAGCAATTTTTGCAGTTTGAGTTGAGTTACAACTTGTATTTGGGTTATAGCAAAATTTTATGTGTTCACCAATGAGGTGTTGATACAGACAGATGTGTCCAATAGTAAATGCTACTTTGCCTCGTTGCCTTGTCAGTAAATGACTTCTGACTAGTCAAAGTATAACTTTCTATTATTGTGTATAGTGTATGCTGAAAGTAACCTATTTGATAACAATTTCTTTGTAATGAAATTGAAATTCCTGTAAAAGTGGAGCAGTTGATTAAAGTTTTCTATGCACAATATCGATACATCAGTAAAATTTAGCACTAAAAAATGTTTAGTGCATTTGTTGGCGAAAATTTTTCACGATTTTTCTTTAGCCGTTTCTAAAAACATTTTCCAAAAGTATCGCAAGTCGGTGGTGAAAAAATCTGATGACCTTTTTTGTTATTTTTTATAGTTGTTTGTCAGAAATTTGTCCCAAGTTTTCCCAGAAATGTCGCAAGTCATCGCATGCAAGAGCTGATGACTTTTTTAGCCATCCACTGAAAATTTCGCATTCCTCCACATTTTTCACTACACAGGTCCTGCGCTCCATTTTGTTCTTCTGTGGAAAACCGGCTGCAATTACCTTTTTCTAATGATTTTTCACTGCACAGAATTGCTTTTACAACTGCACAAATTTATTTGCAACTGCTCATTTTGTGTAAAACTGCACGTTAAAAAAAGCCCTGCGCCATGGTCATCTAATGGAGCTTGTCACCGTTGATTCTCATCTTGTTTCAGTTATGCTTCTTCCTTCTATGTATTTTTTATGTTTGCATAATTGGATTTTCCTCCAGTTCTGTTGTTAAGCTGAAAGCGATGACAGGCTGTGGATAACTTTTGTTTCAGTTATTCATCGTCAGTCGCGGCAGACGAAGGCGACGGTGATGGCGGCGGCATAATAGAGGATTCAGAGAATGAGAATTTCGAGAGTGAAGATGAAGATGAGGAGGTGAGATTGAATGTTGTATTGCTTGATTAGCAGTTCATGTTGTAATGATCTGTGATTAATTTTGGTGGAGATGCCATGCCTGTATAGAGCGTTATATATGATGGTACGTAGCTAAATGTGTTGAATAGGAAGATAATGTTTTGAATTGTAGGTATATATGTGCACATGTTTTAGCACCCCTTCAGGATTCCTGCTCAGAAGCGCTTCTGATAACAGCGTGGACACTGAATCAGATTTTTGCCCGTGAAGGACTTGCTCAAGGTCCCTGTAAGGCAGCTTGAGGGGGGATTCGAACCTGCAACCCTCCGGCTACAAGGCAACGAACATACTACACCACCGCACCCGCAGATTGCACCTATCACGTCAAGTAATTGTGATTAAGAATGAAGCAAGACTTGGTAAATCCTCGCAAATCTGAATCAAAACTTCTCAGTCGTGGGTCTCTTTGTCTGGAGATGAGCTCCCTTGTCATTATGCTTGTCTGCCATTCAATGTTCACTACCATGCATTTTATTCTAATCTCATAACTGTCCCTTTTTAGCCTTGCTAGGTTTTGGAGTACTTCTGAGTAGTTGCTTTGAAGTGGTGCTATACAAATCTTTGTAAGGATTGAATGAAAATTGTGCATGGGCAATATAAAGAAATTATGTTGTGTGTTCTGCTATATAGTATGTAAGTTTTGTGGTAAAGTTGAAATTGTTACTATTATTGTCTGTGCTATACAACAGTGTACAACTGTTTGTTTGTTTGTTTGTTTGTATGTGCACTTGTTGTAGCGCCCCTTCAAGCTCTGTCTACTCAGAGGCGCTCCCGAATGCAGAGCGGACACTGCATCGGAGTTTCACGCCGAAGCGCTGAGCAATTGCGAGTGAAGGACTTGCTCAAGGTCCTTACGCGGCGAGAGATGGATTCGAACCTCGAACCTTCCGGTTTCAAGGCAACGACGCCACCACTACACCACCGCGCCCCACGCGGTGTATGTATGTATGTTCATAATCTATCGCTGTTTCTGTACCTGACAGACATTAGCCTGCAATTCTGAAGCGTCTGAAAGAGAGCCGATATATGCGTTACCCCTGTATTCCATGCTGGCTGAAGATAAACAAGAAAAGGTAAGTCTCTAGCCAATAATTGATTGATTGATTGATTGATTGATTGATTGATTGATTGATTGTATGCAGCCATTGAGACAAATTTAGCCAATAACTTTGAACAGTATTTCGATCAAAAAACGTGACAAATGTCCAAGGATTGTATCCATCAAGTCAAGTAATTTTTTATTGCAACCAATTCCGCGCACGCAAACCTGTATAAAAACGTATAAATTATCTTTAAATTTATATGGCTCCTTTCGCAGTGCACACTATTCAGAGGCGCTCCCAGAGCGAGAAACCAGGAGACAAAAGTGATCACTGGTTTTGTGACACATCGAAAAGAGGTACTTGGTCTACCCATTAATGCGGAGGATACATGAAAAGAGGAAGCTGGTTTCATAGTGCAGGGCCAATGAGAGCAAAGGCTCGTTTGTTTGTATTGTTTGTATGTGCACTTGTTATAGCGCCCCTACAAGCTCTCCCTACTCAGAGGCGCTCCCGAATGCAGAGCGGACACTGCATCGGAGTTTCACGCTGAAGCGCTGAGCAATTGTGAGGGAAGGACTTGCCCAGGGTCCTTACGCGGCAAGGTGGATTCGAACCTTCCGGCTTCAAGACAATGACGCCACCACTACACCACCACGCCTCGTGTATTAGCCATGGCAGTTTTTAGCATGTGGAATGAAGAGATAATTTATTTGCACCCATCACCGCTAAGTGACTGCCATCAGGAGATGATGATGATGATGATGATGATGATGATGATGATGATGATGATGATGATGATGATGATGATGATGATGATGATGATGAATAATTCAATCTTGTGACGGTCGGTCATTGAGAGTCACCGATTACTTATTTATAAGTTATAAATGTAAGGTGCTATATAAATGCCCATATACATATTACATACATACATACATACATACATACATACATACATACATACATACATACATACATACATACATACATACATACATACATACATGCTTGTGGGTTTGCATTTAGCCGATCTATCAATGCAGTGTTTCTGTGGATTATCTTCTTGTTGCTGTATTTACAATTTTTTTGGGCTTTAGGTGTTTGAGAAGCCACCACCAGACTGCAGACTGTGCATAGTCGCAACAAATGTCGCAGAAACTTCCATCACGATTCCCAACATCAAATATGTTGTGGATACTGGAAAGGTGCGTTCTGAAAGCTCACTTGATTGGCATTCAGTAGAAATGGTGGACATTTTAGATTACATTTGCAGAAATCTAGACACTTTGACGTTGTATTAATTACTATAAAATCTGATTTAATTAGTTGACTTAAATAATGAATTTGATGGCTGCTTTGCGATTCTAACATCGAAGCTAATTTTTATTTTTTTGAATTCTTTTTTAACACTTTTGCAACAAGTGTGTACTAAAAGCAAGTGGGAACCTATGCAGCCCGTCATTGCGAAGATGTGTTAAAACAATTTAAGTGATCTTTAAGCAGTTGCTTTCAACTATAAAGAAGAAAATGGGCAACTGAGAAGAAATATGGGCAACTGAATGAAAGTCGCAGAATACTAGTTTTCGCAGAAAGCTCTTTATTTGTTGGCAACACGTGCCTTTAATAATTTTATTTATCTGATTTTTTTGGAGAAAACACTATTTTCCCTTATCACTTTGACAATGACAGTGTGCTAAAAGTGACTGGTATATCATCGATTGGTATATCATTGACTGGTATATCATTGATTGGTATATCATTGATTGGTATATCATTGATTGGTATATCATTAATCATGCAGTTCATCATTGATATCAAAGTACTGATGATATCCTGAATTTGTGCAGGTAAAAACAAAGCTATATGACAA
The DNA here is from genome assembly GCA_949752735.1 of Lumbricus terrestris. Taxonomy (NCBI): domain Eukaryota; kingdom Metazoa; phylum Annelida; class Clitellata; order Crassiclitellata; family Lumbricidae; genus Lumbricus; species Lumbricus terrestris. Next base: position 10,248,975 of record OX457052.1, on the reverse strand, counting down.
CGTGACTGGAGTATCAACCTTCCGTGTGACGTGGATATCGAAGGCATCTGCGAACCAGAGAATGGGTCGTGCTGGCCGTACTGGACCTGGACACTGCTATAGGTCAGCTTTACCTTCCGACCCATTCTAGTGCTTTTGTGATGCATTTTTGTATGTATTGTATGTATGTATGTGTGACACTTTTGTGTGTGTGTATGTATGACATTGTGTGTATGTATGAGCACTTGTCCCTTCAAGATTTCTGCTACAGCGCGGACACTGAATTTCAGTTTCATGTTGAAGCGCATGAGCAATTGTGAGTTAAGGACTTGATCAGGGTCTCTACGTGGCAGCTTGAGGTGGATTCGAACCCGCAACCTTCCGGCTCCAGGGCACCGAATACCCCTATACCTCCGCACTCCACAATGTTGTGAACACGCTGAGCGTCATGGTTCAATTGTCGAGCGTGAGTTGACTTGAAGCAAATAAAAGCTGCAGTGATACAAATGGGATAGCCAGGTGAAAAGGCATTTATGATGTTTTAAAATTTAAATCAGCTTTAGTACATGTTCTCATTAAAGTGGACAGTGACACGACTGTCCCATTCTTCATTACTGCTACCGTGCAGTGCCGATCGCAGTGGCGTAGCCAAGGGGTTTTTGGAGGTTAAAACACCCCCTATTGGCTTAGGAAAAAGTTTTGTTAAAGGTTATTTATCCACTTAAATAAGAAAAAACAAATCAATTGCTTGTAGTAACAATTGTTTTTCTTACTTTATTCCCTTTGTTACTTTATTTTCTTTTTATTTACGATAATACTGTTGGGTTGGTGTCAGGAAGGGCATCCGGCCAGGCCATAAAACCCCAAACCCCTCCATCATATATCCTGGCTACGCCACTGGCCGATCGGTTTCTGTAGTGGAGTTGGAACAAGCTCTGTATGGTGATTCACCACCTATCTGACGTTACCTGCTGTTTCATCTGATGGTTAAGTACCTTTTCCTGCTTGGCTTGAATCTGGAGCACCACTTAGTGCGTATCCTAAAGGGGCGATTATATATAAATATTGTTTGAGTGCAACCTCATTGGGACATGGTCACCATAACCAACGAACTCAAGTGTTACGATAAAGTTCTACCACATGACTGTTGCCTTGTTGCTCTTATAACTTGTACAATATTGATGTATGCGTTGGAATGATTTCACTTAGGTTGTACTCCTCGGCCGTCTTCTTGGATTTCGAAGAGTTCAGTGCGCCTGAGATACTGAGACGACCCGTCGACGATTTATTTCTCGTGCTTAAGGTTTGTGGTTTTCATGTTCAATATTCTTCTCTGACACCAACCCAATAGTATTACAGTAAATAAAAAGAAAATAAAGTAGCTTGTTGGGAATAAAGTAAGAAAAACAATTCCTACTACAAACAATTGTTTTGTTTTTTCTTACTTAGAATAAATAACCTTTAAAAAAAAAATTTTCCTAAGCCAATGTGGGGGTTTTATCCCCCGAAACCCCCTTGTCTACGCCACTGACTTCTAAGTAGTAACCTTGAAGGGTCACTATTCCAATTTAAAAGATTGCTTTAGTTTCACTACTACTGGACTAATTTGTAATTTTAATCAATTTTAATTGGTGTGCCGCAATAATATATGTGCTCTGCTGAGTTGCCGCGAGTCAAAAAGTTTGTGAGATGCTGAATTATCGTATAACTTTGGCCTTGTTGACAAAATAATCTCGAAAGGGAATGAAACCTTTGACAATGATAGGATTGTTGAAATTATTTTTTGTCAGACTGCATTTTTAACTTTTCAATGTTTAAATGTTTTAGGATATCGGTGTTCCAAGCGTTGTGTCTTTTCCGTTTCCAACGCCTCCTCCCACTGAAGCACTGCAGGTAAAAAGAAATGCCATGTCTGTTTAATTAAGTTTTAGCTTTGAATTGGTTTAATTTTGTAGACATTTCTGTTGGTAGTGAGTGTTACTAGTGGCTGGACCATATGAACCAGGATGACTGCTAGTCTTCTGGTAATTAATTAGCGGCATCTAATTATGCAAAAGCCGAGTAAAATAATGTGCTCTATGGTCAAGCATGAAAAAATTGCTTATTCCACCTGATGCCAACTTTCAAACTTGTCATCGGTATGGATGTAAATTATGATTGACCCATGACGGTTTTCGTACTAGTTTAGATCACTTCAGATTTAAGTTTGATCTCTGAAATACAATATTCAATGTTATGGTTGGGTGTGCAGCATTGCTAGAAGACATGTGTTTTCACTTTGTTAGGTGGCTGAGAAGCACCTAGTAAGACTCGGAGCGCTTGCCCCGGATAAAACTGCAAAACCAGGTCACAAGAAAGGTTCGTTAGTTGTTCAGTCTGTTTTGAATTACAATACTGCAATTGGTTTTGAGATTTGTATGCACACCTATGACATTGCATCACCGGGATTGAGCAATTGTGAGTTATGGACTTGCTCAAGGTCCCTACACGTCATATTTCCCGCAACAATAGGCCAAGAGGCACTCTGAATAATCGGATACCATGTTTGTTAATGTATGATGCGCAGAGTCAAAGACAGCGGTACAATGTTCCAGGGGTATGATTCAAAACATGATGGTTAATGTGTAACCTCGCTTTATCTCCATGGGCTATAGAGTACGATGGGTGCCGACCCAGCTAGCTCAAGACTAGAGCCCAGTGCTCCCGATTGTGTACATGTAATTTGCATGTATATGTGAGCACTTGTCATAGCGCTCCTTCAAGATGCTACTCAGAGGTGCTCCCGACTACAACACGGTCACTGAATTGGAGTTTCACACCGACGAACATGAGCAATTGCGAGTGACGGACTTACTCAGGGTTCTTATGTGGCAGCTTGAGGAGGATTCGAGCCTGCAACCTTCTGACTCCAAGGCACTGAACATACCCCACACTACCACGCCACATATATTGATTATATACTAGGGCCGACTGTATGACTGAGACATGTGTCATTGATGTCATTGTGTTGTCACGCTAACGGCAGTCTCAGTGAAATAAACTGCTGCTATCGATTGAACCAACTGTACAGAATTTACTGATCTATCATTTAGGTGAACCGGTTTATGAGATAACGGGTAACGGCGCATGGATGGCAAAGTTTCCAGTTGCTCCAGCTTTTGCGAAGATCCTCCTGGTTGCCAAACAGAACAATCTACTTTCGTACGCCATCATCTTGATATCTGCTCTCTCCGTTCAGGAAGTCTTCATTGATGCCATTGAGACAACTGGTGGTGATGAGGAAGTAAGTGTTGTATTGTATCTGTGCATTGTGGCTGGGCTGGGAGCGCCTCTGAGTAGTTTTCTTGACGGGGCACTATATAAATCCATAGAGTGGACGAATTTGTACAGCACCTCTGGCAGTAGTGACTATTCAGAGGTGTACAGACCAGAGTGACGACGAAGAAGTGAGTGCTCATTCTTTTATTTCAATTTATGCAATTTATTTCCATTCCATAGAGACTGCTGGTGTGACTGTTGGAATTTTCCAACTGTTGTTGTTTCATTGAAGATAAATTTGGAACTCTTTCCCAGGTTTGTCCCAAGTTGCATAGACATGTGTCGTGGTTACAATAATAAATAATCAGTGGAATTGTTTCAGGAACTTATTAATAGAATATTTTTTGCATTGAAATTTAGCTCAAAGCCCTTCCCACAAATGAGCAATATAACAGTGGCGTAGCCAAGGGAGGTTTCGGGGGTTAAAACCCCACATTAGCTTAGGGAAAAAGTTTTTTTAAAGGTTATTTATCCACTTAAATAAGAAAAAACAAATTAATTGCTTTTAGTAACAATTGTTTCTTCTCCCTTTATTCCCTATGTTACTGTATTCCCTTTGTTACTTTATTCCCTTTTTATTTACTGTAATACTGTTGGGTTGGTGTCAGGAAGGGCATCCGACCAGGCCATAAAATCCCCCAAACCGCCCCATCATAAATTCCTGGCTATGCCACTGCAATATGATATGTGCACTAACTCCCTAACTGCTAAAAGTGTTTGTCGCCTGTTTTCACTAGAAGGAGGAGCTTACCAAGAAATGGTTGGAGCGAAGCCAGATGAAACGGCAGTGGGCTGGTAAGGTAAGTTGTCTTGATCTTTCGTTCTTCTTTGTAGTCATGATATATACAAAAACTCAATGACATCTAAATTGTAGTTAATTGTTTTGTTTTTAGGAAATATTTTCTTGTGTTGGGTTTTTAATATGATGATGTAACGCTTCCTTAATAAATTATGGATTATGAACGTTATTTGCACTTGAAGTTTCTACCGTGACTGTTTTGTTTTGTACTATGCGTCATTTTGTTCCATCTTATTTATTTGGTAGTAATTCGTTTAGTTGGTGGTGTTAGTAGGTGTCCCTCCAAATGGGATTGCGATCCCTTTTGGGCCTAAAATTTGTTTCCAATGTGTCATCAGTCTGTTAGGGTGTTGTGTGTGAAATTGGTTGCAATAGAAAGTTACTCGACTTGTGTCAGATAAGTTAGGGATGTTTTATCCGTGTTTTTCTGATATATTTTTAGGGCAACTCGCTACTTTTGGGCGATGTTATGGTCCTCTTGAAAGCGGTGTGCAACTTTGAACGTGAGAAGAACCCAAAGAAATTCTGCGATGCAAATGCCATCCGCTATAAAGCAATGATTGAAATTCGGAAACTTCGACAGCAGCTCACGAATATTGGCAAGTGATCGCTTTGCTCAAATTGCTGTCTAAAAGAGTAGGGTTTTAATTTTATCTCTTGGGCTTTTATTTTTGAAACGTTTGAGGCACTTGCTGCGCACGACCCTACTGCGTGTGTTAGAAAATCAACTATTTAACATTGATATGCAGCAGTATCAGTTAAATTCTATGTGGTTTCGATCAATCAACAGTTTTATTGTAGCCAACCATTGGTACAAGAACAAGTAATGACAACATAGTTTCTCTGGTTACAGACAGGAAGGGCCCGGAAGAAATTGATTGTAGGTGTTTTGACGTTGTTTTATTCGTGTTCAAGTGAATTGTTTAACCAGTGTAATATTTTTAATGACCCCCATGAGCACAGTGGTTTCCAATTTGCGACCGTTACTGCATACAGATACTTTAACTACTACTGTTGCTTTGTGCCATCTTTGATTGTTATGTGGTCATTAGATGGTAGCTCCTAATTAACGTGTCTTTTTTGGGTACAGTGGTGTAAGGATATGTTCGGTGCCTTGCAGTTGTAAGGTTGCAGGTTCAGATTTACCTTGAGCGGCCGCGTAGGGACCCTTCGCAAGTCCTTCGCTCACAATTGCTTATGCGCTTGGCGTGAAACTCCTGAGTAGCAATCTTTAAGGGGCGCTATTGCAAGTGCTCATGCATGCATGCATTTCATGATACTAATAATAACTATGAACAATTTATTTTGTTTTCTAATCTGTGCACATTTTTTTTCACAGTGAACGAGCATTTTCCAGCGGTTGGTTTAGTTCTTGATCCGCAGCTGGAACCTCCATCTGATGCTCAATCCCAGCTGCTGAGGATGGCGATATTGTGTGGCCTTGGTAACCATGTTGCAAGGTTTGTTCAGGACTGCGCTAATGCATATAGGCTAATAATGATAGTAATAATAACGACAATTTATATGGTGCCGTAACACATCCATGCCATTACAAAAGTGACCTAAATGTCAATTCAGTGCGGTTTATCAAGTGCATGGGAGTCATGCAATGCGGCATCACATTTCGTGTGTGTGATCTACACCTCAGTGACCAACATCTTAACAGCTGCATCTTCAGATCACGCATGAATTATCCAGTGTCCATTTTATCCTGTAGTATTGTAAGTAACTAAGTATTGTATTGTATTTTGCCATTTGTAAAGCGCTTCTCTTAGCAGGAGCCTTTCAGAAGCACTCCCAGTGTGGACAAAGCCAAGAAAAGGCAGGATTTGAGGTAAGAGAGAGATGGGGAAGGACTGCCGGAGAGGATGGTGGAGTAGGCTGAGTACGACGGTGTGTCAGATGATTTTTGAAAGGATTGCATTATTATTAAATCCCGTGGTCCCTCTCCCCCTCCGTGCATGCATAATATATGGATGGTTCATATAAGAATGATGTTCATATGCTTCGTTGCTCTGGATATCTTGTAGAAAGATTCAGAAGAAAGATGGAATTAGCGCGGAAGAAGCTCGGAAACTTCGATACGCCTATCAGGTATTGAAATAGCATCTTACACAGTTTACATGTTTATACATATCTTGTAAAACAACTGTGTATCAGAACATTTTCTTAGATTTATTATGGAAAACTGATAATTGCTTTGTAGTTTTTCAATAATTCAGTATTTTTAGTGATTGGGATTGTGAAAAATTTTGGTTTTAGGATTCTCTGTTGGCTGACCCGGTGTACATTCATCCGAACAGCGTCTTGTACAGATCGAACTGTGAATACGTTGTGTATCAGACGGTTGAAGAGGCATCATCTGAAAAATTATTTATGAAGGGTAATTTATAATTTTATTTTCTCAGAATATATTTTCTTCAATAGGCCTATTTCTTCATTGCAGTTAAATGTTTCATAATGTTGCCTTTCCAAAAATGCCATTTCACGTAGCATCATTTGTTACATGTTTCTAACATCCTCCCGCCCCATTGTCGGTCATTGCTTCTCGTGTGTCTGAATGAATACAGTGATTAAATTTTGATGTATCTAAGATACCAGTCACCTTGTATTTGAGATTCACTACCTGAACTATGAAGTGTGTCACTACGTAGAACAGTGGACCAATCACCTAAATCTGTTTCTATTACAACAATTGACTGTATGCATAGAGTTGAAGACATTTTATGCCTATCTGAATAGCAAATATTATCGAAAGGTATGCTTGAGTTTTTGATTTGTAAAGATTTGGACATCCACCGCCTGTGGATGAGTAATTTATCCTCTGCTTGCAGTTTATTGATATGCAGATATTTTATAAAGTAATGCAACAGTGCAATTTAGCCGATATGTCCAAGTTTACTATGGTTGAACTGCTTAAAGATATAGATTAGACTGCATGGATGATTCTGACGCCAACATACCGAAGGCTGCCTTTGCGTTAATTGTAAGATGCAAATTAGCTTGAAGGGGCGCTATAACAAGTGCACATACAAACAAACAAACAAACAAATAAAGGCTACTTATTTGTAACTGTAAATTTATATGGCAATACTTCAAGTGCACATTAATCATGAGGCGCTCTCTGCATTAGCCTATACGTAGTTAATGGTCAATATGATCTGGTATTTCGTAAGTGAACACTGGCACTGAACACAAGACAATTGCATCCCATGCACAACCAATTGTCTTACATGTCATTTATTTGCCTAAAGATGAAAGTGAATGGTTGATTTTCAGGAGTGACTGCAATTGAACCGTCATGGCTGCCACAGTACGTGTCTTCAGCGTGCCATTTCTCGGAGCCAGAGAAAGACCCGGCTCCATTCTTTGATAAGATCAGTGGTGTGGTTATGTGCTACATGTCCAGCACCTTTGGTAAGTATCTGCTGTACGTAGTCTTAGTCAAATATTGTGGAAGTATGTTAAAAGAAAACTTAAAACCTAGTGAACACAGCTTGATAAATTATGAAAAATAGGGAGAAGCCCAATAAGCCATAAGTGATTCATTATTATTTATTATTTCAGAGATTTTATATTGCACCTCTTCAAAGTAGGCTACTCAGAAGTGCTCCTGGCCTCACCACAGCTAAATAGGACAGTTTTTAGATTCTTCAGGAACAGAGTGGAGTGGCTCCTGGGCACAGTGTATCAGGGAGGCCATTCCAGGTTGTAGGACCAGCTACCGAGAATGAACGGTGCTGTTGAATGGCAGCCTGCAGGCCACTAATCTTTGTGATTGTGGAATTGATACACTTTAGGAATACATCTTGTGCCTTCATTAAGAAGTTTTCCAGAATTTTCAGTTCTGGCTGCTGATTTCAATAAAAGAAGAGCTTTGTTTTTGGTAACATGTATCATATAAATATATATTGAACACCAGTGGCATAAACATTTAACAAAGTGTTGCCACTATGTAGTGTCTGTGCTTTGTTTCAAATTTCCTATTGAAGTCAGAGTATGTATGGAAACTTTCCATTGACTATTATATATTCTTTGCCATTTTGTTAACTCTTAAATGATATGCTGCCTTGGTTTCCCATGCAATTTAGTACACGCTCGTTTTTAAAGGGTTAAAGAATTCTTTTGTGTTTGCAGGGCCTCAGCAGTGGCAGCTACCTATCGCAACAGTTCAGTATCCTCAGGGTCTAGAACGCAGTAAATACTTTGCCCAATTTTTCCTCATGGGTCTCGTCAGTAAGAGACTGAAGAAGTTCCGCAAAGACCTACTGTCACCTCCCGAAACTGTGATAAAACCCTTTGCACAGTAAGTCAATTTTTATTGCCGCGTAGCACATTTTATGTTCTTTAAGCTTATATAAACTAGTAAACTTTTATGACCACCTAGCACATTTTATGTTCTTTAAACTTGCATAAACTTACTGGTATTAACTTTTATGACCACCTAGCGCATTTTACATTCTTTTAAACTTATATGTTCTTTAAAGTTGTTTTAAATGGAAAATGTAATGAGGTTTGGTGACTGTTCATTGTTTGTCGCTTGACCAAACTACGTGGGACCAATGATGGAGGTGTTCAAATCACAACTCAATACCTATCTTTTAAAGTAATGTTTGACTGTCATAAGTAAATAAAGTAAGCCATTTATTGACAGAGCATCAGCACCTTAAGATCACAGTAACAGTAGTCACTTACAAACTCAAAATCTTCAAGAAATGATCAAACGTTGAAAGGACCTGCTAAATCTGGAATGACCTTTTTGCTGGATTCTTGGCAGTAGTAACATTGCAAAACGAAATGACTGATAGTATAAGTCTAATTGCAATGAAATCTAACAGGGAGTGAGATGAGCAACGAGTCTGGCTGCCAAGTTCATAACTGACTGAAGGAAGGATAAGCGTGCTTTGGGCAGCCCAGCAAATAGTGAATTGCAGTTGTCGATTCAACAGAGATGAAAGCATGGACTATGGTTGTAGAAATAGCAGAGGAAACGGATCTTCTGATGAGTCTTAGGTGCCTCAGGTGATCGTATTATGAGCATGTCAATTGCTATAGATATGCAATATGCTTTCCAAGATAATATAATTGGCAGATATTTTGAACTTGTGTAATGCGCTCCTTTCGTCTATGTAAAGCACATTTTCTTTGGCCTCTCTGTAAAATGGCAAATTGTCTTATTACTGTTTTAGCCTTATACCAAGAACACAAGTTCTCCTAGCAGGTCTTGTCAGTCGAAAGGTGGACAGTCGCAACAGCCTGCTTGAAGTGTGGAAGACAGATGGCCAGTGTAAGTAGAGTGGATGTTTGAAGAGTTTTGTTTTAAAAGATTGACAAACAGTCTTTGAAAGGGTGCTATACAAGACTCCTTAATAATAAAAAATAAGCATGTCATTATCATTGAAAAATCGGATGTATAAGGTTATCTTCTTTATGTACCGGAATATTACAACTTAGGTATGTACAGAAATGTTCTATTGTCAAAAATGATGTGTGCACATTATCTGGAGCTTTTACTTATGCATATGTGCTGTTAATTGCTCTCTTAAAATACTTTACAAACATATTGTAGGTTCTTAAATTATTATTTGTGTGAGGGTTTTATAGCACTGCTGAAAGCAAACTAGTAGGTGCACTTTCTGGGATCGATATTCTGGTTGTCTTGCTTTTTCAGGTGAGCTTTTGACAGTTACTTGTTAAGAAATTCCATAGCTGTTTGAATGTTAAGTGGGTGTTTTTCATTTATAATTGCCATGAAAATATAGAATGCTTTTTCCTGAAAAAAATGCTTCACTGATACATTGCTTGCAATATTGTAGATTTGCAGAACGAGTACTTGCAATGGGTACCAAGCACACTGCACAACAAAGTCTGCTCTGTTTGGCCACCATTATGAGTTTCAGGAAGCGCTGAATGGATTAGGCCTTTTGAATTCCCAGTTCAGAGATTGTCATGAAGGAATTTGCAAATTAAAATCTGTGTAAATCATGTGCGAAATGTAAATAAAATGACGTTATACATTGTCACATTGACTGCCGTCAATTTGTTGTTGCATTTTGCTGATTCTATTTTACGTCTTTTAAATCTTATTTATCAACATCAGAGTGTTTAAAGGAAGTTGGCCAGTCAAAATACTAATGTGTCCTTGAGTCAGCGAAGAGGTGTCCCAAAGCATGATTAATTATTATGTATTCTTATCCATTTTTTATCCATAAGTGTATTTCTAGCTCTCTACCTTGCCATCACATCTTTCACAGAGGATGGCAGGTGATTGTGGAAACTGAAATGTCCAAGGTTCCCACAACTTTTATGGACGCATCAAAGTTCATTATTTATGCCTTTCTAAATATTATTAAATATTATAATAATACTAAATATAATCTGGTCTCTGACCCTCAGAAATGAGGATGGACAGCATCATCATCATCAAATATTAGACGTTTTAAATTTTGAACTGATTGGAATTGTGGTTGTGTGTGTATATTTGTATTTATAAAGGAGATTGTGTGTGTGGATGTTTGTCCAGAATGCATGCCCACAGATTCGCAGCTGTTCATCTGAAACCTTGTGGCTAGACAGAATGCTGCCACAACCACCCCACTCCACCGCTACCCATTGCCCTGGGGTGGGGTTGGGGCGAAAGGCCCAACTTTCACTGGCAATGCTGGTTATGGCCACAGTTTCACACCTATTCTCTCGGTGATCTCTAATATCTCTGATCTCATTCATTCTGCATCTTCTCATCGACCTCTCCGTTCTAGGGACAGGGCTGACTTATTTGTTCCACGAGCTAGGACTACTATTGCTCAAACTCGTTCCTTTACCATGATTGGGCCCTCCTTGTGGAATTCTCTTCCCTCCACTCTGCGTGGGACTCTACTTTCAGGATCTTTATCTGCATCTCTCTGTTCTAAAGACTTATTTTGTCTCTAGGGGTTATCGCACTGGGAGCGCTACTGAATGGCCACATTGCCAATTACATTACATTACTATTCACCTCATGCCTCGCAGCTAGGCAAGAGTGCATCCATGACCATTCTTCCAAATCCATTCCCATGGGTAGTGAAAGCCAGAATTTTTCAAGACGGCCACAGTCTGACACCTATTTGCCTCAGACTTTCCAGCTAGACAGACACCCTGCCCCGCAAAAACAGCTGTGGACAGGGGCCCTGGCGGGGCAAAAAATCAAAAAATTCTGGGCTGCACTTATTCTTTTCAAACCTTCCAACTAGGCCAAGGGTTACCACCCCTCTCACCCCTCAACCTGCGGACAGGGCAAGAGTCGTAATTCCTCGTGGGAAACGCTGGTACCTCAATTAGGCCTAGTCTGAATATACCGTAATATGAAACCTTGAGTCGTATGACATGGTCATACGACTCTGCATGCACTAGTGTTATTTCAGTTTTTGCAAAAAATTCTTTCGTGACGTTTAGAGAGTCCAAGTTACTGCTCTGCCCAGATACATCTGCTTCCATATCACCTTCATCACTATACTCATTTACCGTAGGCCTACTGTGCATTAACTAGTTTACTCTTACGGAATATGCTGCATTATTTGTATCGTGGCATTTTGTCTTATGATCTGGGTTTGAAAAAGCTTTAATCACCCACTAAAGAAATAATAATAATATAATAATCTTCGTTTAATGACTCAATCTGACAAACCGCAGAATGATTACAGGTAGGCCTACAGGTTATACGAAATACGACCCACTATATCACGACACGCAGGTCGGCTTTACAGCAGTGGGTTCGGTAACTTAGCACTAATGGCCTAAGTGCCGGATCACCCCTGGTTCGGCCAAGCCAGAAGTGGGAGAGGCGCGGTGGTGTAGTGGTGGCGTCGTTGCCTTGAAGTCGGGAGGTTCGAATCTAGGCTACCTCAAGTCGCCGCGTAGGGACCTTGGGCAAGTCCTTCACTCGCGATTGCTCAGCGCTTCGGCGTGAAACTCCGATGCAGTGTTCGCTCTGCAGTCGGGAGCGCCTCTGAGTAGGGAGCTTGAAGGGGCGCTATAACAAGTGCGCATACAAACAAACAATCCTATTTTCAGCAGAAACCCGAGTCAAACCATACTACAGAAAATGTAACAGAATCTGTCGAAACCATAATAAATCCGTTGAGACCATAATAAATCTGTGAGCAATAATCCTCAGGGATTTATACTAGAGTCCCGCAAAAGACTCAACTCCGACTCGAGACCGATTTTCTGCGGACTTGGACTCGGACTCTCAGGATTCGGACTCGAAGCCCTGGACTCGATATTTGACTCGGTGACAGGTTGCATTGGTGCAGAGCACCTGGGTGGATCGGTGCACAGCACCTGGGTGGATCGATGCACAGCACCTGGGTGGATCGGTACACAGCACCTGGGTGGATCGGTGCACAGCACCTGGGTGGTTCGGTGCACAGCACCTGGGTGGATCGGTGCACAGCACCTGGGTGGATCGGTGCACAGCACCTGGGTGGTTCGGTGCACAGCACCTGGGTGGATCGGTGCACAGCACCTGGGTGGATCGGTGCACAGCACCTGGTTGGATCGGTGCACAGCACCTGGTTGGATCGGTGCACAGCACCTGAGTGGATCGGTGCACAGCACCTGGGTGGATCGGTGCACAGCACCTGGGTGTATCGGTGCACAGCACCTGGTTGGATCGGTGCACAACACCTGGGTGGATCGGTGCACAGCACCTGGGTGAATCGGTGCACAGCACCTGGGTGAATCGGTGCACAGCACCTTTATGGATCGGTGCACAGCACCTGGGTGTATCGGTGCACAGCACCTGGGTGTATCGGTGCACAGCACCTGGGTGGATCGGTGCACAGCACCTGGGTGGATCGGTGCACAGCACCTGGTTGGATCGGTGCACAGCACCTGGGTGGATCGGTGCACAGCACCTGGTTGGATCGGTGCACAGCACCTGGTTGGATCGGTGCACAGCACCTGGATGGATTGGTGCACAGCACCTGGGTGGATCGGTGCACAGCACCTGGATGGATTGGTGCACAGCACCTTGGTGGACCGGTGCACAGCACCTTGGTGAATCGGTGCACAGCACCTTGGTGGATCGGTGCACAACACCTTGGTGGATCGGTGCACAGCACCTGGGTGTATCGGTGCACAGCACCTGGGTGGATCGGTGCACAGCACCTGGGTGGATCGGTGCACAGCACCTGGTTGGATCGGTGCACAGCACCTGGGTGGATCGGTGCACAGCACCTGGTTGGATCGGTGCACAGCACCTGGTTGGATCGGTGCACAGCACCTGGATGGATTGGTGCACAGCACCTGGGTGGATCGGTGCACAGCACCTGGATGGATTGGTGCACAGCACCTGGATGGATCGGTGCACAGCACCTGGTTGGATCGGTGCACAGCACCTGGGTGGATCGGTGCACAGCACCTGGTTGGATCGGTGCACAGCACCTGGTTGGATCGGTGCACAGCACCTGGATGGATTGGTGCACAGCACCTGGGTGGATCGGTGCACAGCACCTGGATGGATTGGTGCACAGCACCTGGTTGGATTGGTGCACAGCACCTGGGTGGATCGGTGCACAGCACCTGGATGGATTGGTGCACAGCACCTGGGTGGATCGGTGTACATCGAAGCATCACTGTCTTGATCTCCGACATCATTCACGCTGAGATTCTCCTGGATTAGGTTATGGCCAACCTGGAGCGGATTGATGGAACGGTTGTCCTCTCGACGAATATTTGACGACCATGTCCACGCTTTCCACTGCATTTTCGCCATTTTCCACCGGATTTTCGCCGTTTTCCACAGGATTTTCGCCATTTTCCACCGGATTTTCGCCATTTTCCACCGGATTTTCGCCATTTCCCACCGGATTCTCTCCATTTTCAACCGGATTCTCACCTTTTTCAACCGGTTTCTCGCCATCGCAGGATCGACCACCGAAGGAAGAACGTCGAGTGACTCGAGCAAACATCTCAACAATTAAGATATCGAGAGAATAAAACGAACCGCAGCGAAAATTATTTGGAATCGCCAAAACTCGTTAAGTAAGACGTTAACAGAAGCAGACGAAAGTGATGATGACGTCATCGAAAGATTGCAAGCAGTTAATTATGACGTACGTTCCATTATTGTCGCTGTATATGGAATAATTTATTAGCGCATTTACCTTACTCTTAATCCGCGGGTAGTCTGGCAGACTGATAATTAAGACAAAACAATTTTGATTGTAATATTTATTATAAATAACAAATTAAACAAAAATATTTGTCATAGGCAAGAAATAATTTCTGCGGGCTTTACCTGGCATATGAATCGTCGTAGGCTTAGCACTTATAGTTGTTCTGTGCTGGGGTAATCTTTTCTTTTAATGATTCAATCTGACACACCGCAGAATGATTACAAGTACATGTTATACGAAATACGGCCCTCTATAGCACGACACGCAGGTCGGCTTTACAGCAGTGGGTTCGGTAACTTCTTCTTTCTTCTTTAGGTTCTCTGCCCTTCGGCAGGTTCCAACCTCCAATGACGCCACTCCTCTCTGTGCTGTGCCTTTTCCTTCAGTTTGCTGTATCCGTTGACCATCGTCCCTCCGAGCATCATATGCCGCGGTCTTCCTCTAAGCTTACCTCTCTTTTCTTCCATTCTCCCTTCTTCGGTAACTTAGGCTAACACTATAATGTCCTAATAATGGGGTATTGGAGGGAAGATGATATTGACATAGTGCACCGTGGGTGCCAACTGCCCCACAATGGGGGACTCCATTTCCAGTGCCGGAGCCAGGATTTCAGTTTCGGGGGGCTGAGCCCCGCGGCGAAAATTTTATATTTTCGCCGCCAAAATTTCTGACGACCTTTTTTTTTTAGTCATCAACCGACGAAATCTTATGGAAATTTTCCATTTTCGCCGCCAAAATCTCTGACGACCTTTTTTTTAGTCATCGACCGAAATCTTATGACAATTTTCCATTTTCGCCGCCAAAATTTCTGACGACCTTTTTTTACCGAAAATCTTGGATATTTCAATGTAAAAAATTCGGATGGCCCTTTTTTAGGGGGGGCTGAACCTCTTGTAGGGGGGATCAGCCCCCCTAGCGCCGCCACTGCCCATTTCCCCTTACCAAAGACTTCTAACATTTACTTTTAAAGTAGGCCTAGAGCCATTGCTGATGAGTGGCAGTTTGGGCCGCAAATCTCAACATATAGGCCTAAGAGACTCCACAAGAATCAAGATGCACCTGTTGAACTTGTGTTTGGCAGTGGAAGAATTTGTATCCATTCCACCAAAGATATAGCCTATTATAGTTTACGGCTGGTCTTTGATTCCACTTCGCCAGATTATCGAAGAAAACTTAATCTGATTCAGTATTTAGTTCAATTTGGATAAATTACAGTAAATATTTCGCATAAGCTTATAGCCTATATATTATTGATAATTTTCTATGCCATAATAGGCCTATTGAGTGTTTCAGTGGATCTTAGGGTTAGCCTACTGGACTCGGACTTGGACTCGATCCATATAGTGACTCTGACTCGAACCCCTTCGGACTCGGTCTCGGACTCGGCTTCGCTGGACTCGGTCTCGGCTCAGGTGGACTCATTACATCACTGCTATTGGCTCGCTATATAATTAGTTACATTTTAACGCTATTCTACACACGCCTTGCAACATTACTGTGCAACGATAAGTTAAAGCGCTACAACACGCTTTATTTCTCAACTTGGTGATGCTGGCTGGCAGCTGCCGAGGGCCGAGTGATCATTTTATTTTCCTGGTTTTTCGCCCACGTATTCGTAGTATTTTTTATGTTTTTAAATATAAATTATCACGTACATGTTATTCATGAGGTGTAAATACAGGTAATTAATCCCTTCGCGCATGTGCTTATTGGTATGGGCATTATTGAGAGGGTTTTTGTTAGATTAAACTTTTAGATAATTAATTACAAAGCTGTCTGTTCAGTTGGTAGTTAAGTTTAATTAAGATTACTGCATAACTTGTAAATGTAAAGCGCAGTGCGTCTTGCAGGCGTTTAATTAAAGAAGAAAAGATATTATTATTATTATAATGTCCCACAGCGGGGAAGGAGTCAACCCGAATGGGGCGCGGACATTTCCCCCTGGACAAAACCCCCCGGACAAAACCCCGGACATTTTCCCCTATGGTAGGGCAACCCCCCGGTAAAACATATTGCGTATAAGTGGTTGCACTATAAAATTCAGGGGAATAAGAGAATTTTTATTTCAGGTTCTGTCCGATGTTCGTCTCGGGGATTTGGGCCGCACCCCGGACAATTCAAACGCAGGAACCATACAACTTGAATGAATTAAATGAAATCATTGTCTTGTCTTTCATCACTATACTTGTTTTATAATTGTTACAAGTAGAGGTGAAGTAGGTAGCTCTGGAATTAGATTTAATTTGGGATATAGTAACCAAATGAAGATAACGCATGATATGTAATGCAGAGAGTGCAAGTTCAATATTCACTTAGAATTCACGAGTTATCATAGAATGGGTTGCGGTAGAACGAGTTATCATCTTTGAGAGAAGGAGGGAGAGGGAGAGAAAGACTATGGTTTAAGTTATCATAGAATGAGTTGCTATGGAATGAGTTGTAATGGAACGAACCACAATAGAACAAGTTATTATATAACAAGTTACAATAGGTTGAGTTAATATTGAGCGAGTCATTATTGAATGAGTTATTACGTAGAGTGAGTTATTACAGAACGAATTTCTTATAATGTGTGTATTGTATAGAGTACTGATTTAACATGTTGGCTTTTCATCTTGATGTGATGTCCTTTGCTGATGTTTCGAATTGTAGATTACATTACTAATGTGAATATAAATATGTCACACGGAACTCCAGCACCCGGTGTAAGAAACGTGCCGGATCATGTTAAAACCAGTGAAACAATTCCACTTACCAGACGACGTGGAAGACCGAAAAAGATTCCACCAGCAGCAGCAGAAATCCAGTCCACTTCATCTCCTGTAACAAACGACAGCCAGAGTCTGACCGAGATGCTAAACGTCGGAGACAATGGACCATTCGTCTGCTGCATATGCCAGCCGCAGAAGCCCTTCAAAAACTCGACGGGTTTAAGAAACCACATCGGTTGGAAGCACAGCACGACGTCGAAACCGGCCGAGCGCGAAGCGAGAGACGGATACAAATGCGAGGTCTGCGGAATGTCCATCCGCGGATACGGCGCGCTGACGATTCACAAGTGGAAGAAGCACGGCATCGAGCAGGTTCACGGATGCGATCGCTGCAGCGAGACGTTTGCGAAGCTGCGGTCGCTGCACAAGCACATGGCCGAGGAGCACGGAATTCAGATGTTCAAGTGCGACGTCTGTAGCACAGAATTCAAATCGAGGGAAGGATGGAGAATGCACAAAACGAAGATGCATCTAACTGGTATGGTAAATTGCTTCGTTCATTCATTCATTAGATGCATTTATATAGCGCCTCTTCAGGGGGCTACTCGGAGGCGCTCCCAACCTCAGTGCGGCCAAATAAAACTGTCTTAAGATGAGAGAGGAAAGCCTGGGAAGGATTTCTACAAAGAGAGCGGAGGGTCAGAGGAAGACCATTCCAGGTTGAGGGTCTATTATGCATTATGCACCTGTAATAGGATAGATCTTGTTAATACATAGGTAGACGAGCTACACAGATGTGATCATGGGTGTCTGCGCATAGGGGCAAGAGGGGAGGTTCTCGTCCACTCCTGAAAAATAGACACCTATTTTTAATCCACTACTTTTGGATTTTAAATTTTTTTTGGCGCTAAACCAGTGGTTCCCATCCTTTTTTGACATGAGGGCCACTTTTTCTAAGTTGGAGGACATGAGGGACACTTTTTTAGTTGAAGGACATTAGGGGGCCACAAGGTTAAAATTGTATTAACTAAAAGCATATAAAATTGTTATAATTGATTCAAAATATAATGCTTGATGTTATTTATCGACGTCAAAATAAAATAATTTGTAATAGAAAATAATAATGTGTTCTATCCTGTTCAAATTGTTAATTTTTCATATTTTTTGTGACAATTCTTTGAGAGATGAGGGTCATTTTCTGAGGCCTGACGGGCCATTTTCTTAGGCCTGGCGGGCCACTTTTGGCCCGCGGGCCACGGGTTGGGAACCACTGCGCTAAACTAAAGCGCTTGTGATGCACAAAGTGAAACTTAGAAATTTGCTTTAAGGATCCACCCCTGGCCAGGCTAATTAATGGTGTAAGTCTGATTTCACTGGCACCAGACTGTTGTAGCAAATGTGTTGTACTGTTTATTTCAGCGGAGGAACTGCCTTCGCAAGTCTGTTACATCTGTGGCAAAGCATTCAAGATGCCCTACCAGCTGAAGAACCACATTAAATTGACACACAAGACTGTTCGCGACTTCGCATGTCATCTGTGCAGCCGTGCCTTCAAGAGTTGCCAGAGTCTAAAGCGACACCTGCTCACCTACCACAACGATGACCGTTCGTTTAGCTGTGATGGTAAGTTTTTCATTAATTCTTTAAATGAATTTGTGTAACACCTCTAAAATGGAACTACTCAGAAGTGCTCCCAGCTCCCAGCATGACCAAATAAACTGTTTTAAGATGATAAAATGTTATAAGATGAAAAATTTATTCTAGCCAGCTTGAAATTATCAAATCAGCTTGTATATGTGCCACCACTCACTGTCGTAATCTTAATATTCTAAAGTACAGCCTCGAAGTTATGCACTGGACATCAATATTCAGAAGCACTGTGCCATGCCAGGTTGTCCATGAAACTTGACAGGCTTTGTGGGACTGGTTACCTTTTTCGTATGGATTGTTTCTGCTGCTTTATGTTTTACGTCTATTATTAATCGGCTTGAAATTATGAAATCAGGTTTCTTTACAGCACATAGTGGGTTCGTAAAAGAATTTTGACGGTGAATATTGTCATTGTTATTTTTCAGTTTGTGAGTCTAAATTTAAGACTCGAAATGACTTGCTGAGTCACAGAAAGTTGCATTTTCGTGCTGTCAATCCTCTTCCAGCTACGGGCAGGTCGGCAGGATTCCGGAGAACTTTGGAAAATGGATCGTATGTCTGCCGTTACTGCAGCAAAACCTTCTCTGTAAGTTAAAAAAGTGATCACTCGAATGATTAAGCTCTATTGTTCAGCTTCTTTTTTTTTTGCAAATCAATTGTGTAAACATATAGATGTTTTCAACCAAATTTCTTGTTATTTTGTCCACTATTTTGTGTTTAGGTAGCTGTTATCCAAAGAACCTTTTGCTGCAGAATTAAATTACTGTTACTAAAAAAATGCGAGAAAACCTATCGCAGAATTTTCTCTGCAGCAAAAGTTGTCCGTGGCACGAGGAACCTACTTGGGTGTATCTGTAGAAATACTTAGATAGGGTTACTTACGTATACTGGGAGCTTCTATGCTAAAGGTGTTTTTATAAATGCCCAGATACGATACATATTAAATACAATCTACTATATCAGTTATCTTTACCAGAATTGCTCATTTCATCAAGTTTATTTTGACCGTCGTTTCTTTATGCAGCAAGTCTTCACGAGAAATTACTAAAGGGTGGTTGGT
The DNA here is from genome assembly GCA_949752735.1 of Lumbricus terrestris. Taxonomy (NCBI): domain Eukaryota; kingdom Metazoa; phylum Annelida; class Clitellata; order Crassiclitellata; family Lumbricidae; genus Lumbricus; species Lumbricus terrestris. The sequence continues at coordinate 10,229,301 of OX457052.1, read as the reverse complement.
TGCAATAACTTTTGTGTGTTGGTGGATTACTTTAAGAACTTCATGGCTATGTTACAGATATAAGTTAGTGAGTCGTTTGAGAAGTTGAAAGTGTTTAATGAGCAACTTGGAAGAGCAGTGCATGTTTTTAATGGAATTCTGTTCAGAAGGATAATCACATGCTTGAGAAAGCATTACACGCTCACGTTGTTGCATAGGAGTATATGGACCATCAAGTTTCCACGAGTGATTGAATGCAGCAATTATAGACTGAAGACAGACACTGTTGCATTGTACTATTTGTTGGTCATTGCTGTTTTACCTATCTTCTGAGAAAGTCATTTCAACAATTTCTTGCCATTTTAGTGTAATATTGGTCATGGGTGGAGACTTGCGGGGACGAAAAGGCAGCAGAAGATTTTGGATGGAGGAATGGCTGAGACGCCGACGAAAATTTTCCTTCTTTTTTGCCGCAAAAAATTTCTGACGACCTTTTTTTGTTGTCTATTCGAAATGTCAACGGAAAGACCTAAATTTCTCAGCCCCAAAAAAGGTTTTTAGTCATTCACCTCGTCTCGTTTGTTGTTCACCATGTGTTTCGTGATGTGTGTACATGATGACCTAACACTTACCGGCTACCGATTGTGGGGGGGGACAAATGCATGGGCCGTCCCCCCACCACATCCATTGAGGGGACTGTCTCCCCTCCCCCCAAGTCTCCTCCCATGTTATTGGTTCCAACCTGTTTCATCGCTTTATATCTGACATAAATCTTGTTTGCTCTGTTAGAAACTGCTGCGATGCAAGGCGCACGAGAAACTGATCCACGAGTGCAAAGAAGCTGGAGTCCGATTCGTGTGTCTGCCATGCGATAAGGCGTTTCCCAACCAGTACTACCTCATCCATCACATCAATAACAAACACCGACAGCGCAACCACAGGTGCCCACGCTGTGAACGGCTGTACAGTCAGGCCTATCTCCTGAGACGCCATCTATCCAGGTGCACCGGAACTCTCCCGACGAAGCCGTACAGCTGCGACAATTGCAGCCTGCGATTTGCAACGAAAAACAACCTCGTCAAACACACGAACTTCCCGAATCGCTGCCACCGTAGCGAAGTCGTGGAGTGCGTCATTCTTGTTGACGACGGAACGGGTAGCTTGTCGTTCGAGGGTGGAAAGACGCACGAGAAATTGAGCGACTACGTTATCGAGCAGGATGCAGCGGAAACTGGAGAAGAGTTTCCTCTGAATGCGGAAAGCTTGGTTCACAAGGTCGTTGACTACGGCTGCATGGAGGTGTTTGAAAATGGTGGGTTCGACGTGATGAAGGAGGAACAGGTTGTGACCATGGAAGAAACTTCCATTGAAGCTCCGGAATGCTTAGCGACGGATAACATTGTTGAAATTGAAATGAACTGTAGAACCCAGATTTTGCATCAGGATTACGAGGAACTGCGAAACAGTGACCAGATTGTTTTTGATGCGGTACACAATGAAGTTGTGAAGTGATGATAGAACCTTGTTTGCATTAGGAAATCTGCATGAAATCTTAATTTACAGACTCTCGAGTTAATATAATTAATAATAAAAATTAATAAAGAAAATTTCATTCTGCATCAGCAAACACTTGAAGCGTTGATTGATTTTGTAATGTAGAATTTGCAGACCTGGTACATATCCGGAAGCTTGTTCCAGATATGGCTCATTGTCCCTTTTGCCCACACAGCTACCAAGGAGTATCAGGTCTTCTCGGTGGTTGGCCCTTCTCTTTGTGACGGGCTAACTTTGGTGCTGAGCGTGTCTTTCAGGGTCCACTCTGACTCTTTATATGCACATCTCAAAACTGTTCTTTTTAGCCGGGGTCAGGAGCGCTTCTGAGCAGTCATCTTGAAGGGTTGCTACATGAATCCTTGTGCTGAGTGAATGAATTAATTTGAGATGAATTTCATTTAAGTGTTAAAAAATGTTCAATAAAAAATAGTTCCTATATAAAACGTAGACCTACCCATCATATTGAATCATGAAATGTCTGCCCTTTTCAAAGGAGGCAAATGCACAATTTCCGTCTTGACAGGTTATTACGTACGTAGTCATATTTGAATATTTTCTCTGAAATGCTGGAAATGTAAAAAGTAGGACTATGTTTAGAGATCTGATTCTTCTTTATCTAAGGTTTTTGTAGGCAGTGCACTAGATAACGGATATTGCATTGGCCCTTGGTATTTCCACTCCAAACCGTTTCAGGAATTCCTACCTTGACTTATCTGGTTCTCCACCTTCCAATTCTTTAATTAAATGACCAGCTACTCTGGCAACCGGACTCTACCCTCGGACCACCCTTTTTGACATCACCTCTGAGGCTCTGACTAGATGAAGCGTTCGTGAATAAGCTGGTGTTATATACACTTAGTTTTAGATATTTGAAGTTTACTGGTGATTAGGAGAATCGTTATGATAAAACTCTTGTGTAAAATAACGGCTACAATTACAAGTAAGTAAGTAAGTAAGTACAGCACTAGCACAATATAATTTTCACCCTACAATTTTCGTATAATTATAACTGATGATTTTTTACGGATATTTGGGATAATTTGTCTAACCAAATACCTTATAGTCTACGACTATAATATCTTTGGTCTAACCATGCTTCTGAAGCTCACTGATTTAGCAGAGATTGACGCTCATTAAAAGATATATTATCTGAATTTGAAGAACGCAAAAAACGAGTCCATGTGAGTTGTAGAATGATTCTGAATAAACACTTCCGCCGGCTAACAGTGTTTCATTCAAGTCTGTTGTTTGAGTGTTGCTAAAATGATTTTAACACAATAACACAATAAACCCTAAGTTGTTGCGCTGCAAGCAATTTTTCGACAAATTAAGCTGATTAAGACGAGTAAAAGTGGTGAAAATGGCGTTCCGATCGGATGAAACGAATCTCTTAGTTGTCGTTTTAGACACGAACCCTGTATGGTGGGGCCAGCAGTTGTTGAAATCCAATCGCGATGTTAGTAAACTATTGTCTTAATTTCTACGCGTAGCATATTTGAATACTACTTCGTAATTGTACCTTTCAGGTGTACGCACCTCACTGAATTCTTTTCGCGGATAACTTAAAAGTTCATTTAAGTTGGACATATGATGGAGCCTTTGCGTTTATTTACTTGTTCGAAGAAAGACTTCATTGCCTGGGACTATAGCTATGATCAGAAGAAGCATAACTGTAAGGCAGTGGATTAAAGTGCAGGTTTCCTGGGATTTCTGAATTAAGAGGCGAGACCTGCATGACAACGTGAACTGACAAAAGGAACATCTCTGCTTGATGCTTATATATAAGATAGCACAGCTGAACAAAAATTGTTGCTTCATGCATCAGAACATTACTTATTCTTTCTTGCACACGAAAAAATTCTGATGGATTAACAACTGACCATATATAGAGTGACACCATTTTAACATAAACTTGAAGTGCTACACAAATTGATTCTTATTCTATGAGTTCACAACTGCAAACACATATCGTTGTCAAGACATAATTTTATCTTGTAGTGCAATTGAATCAGAAGCATCTGGTTTGTGATAATAGTTGTGAAGTATTGTGCACTCCATAGTTGGATGTAGACAAGGCGATTTCTTTTTAATTGATATTGGGTCAGCAAAGTGCGACTTTTTCAAGACCTGCACATGTAAATCACAGAGCTTTTCATGCAGTTTCTATTGCCAAATGTTGCTATATAAACAGCTCCAGTCAGAAAAAAAAAAATAGTGCAAGTTCTTCACTATGCCCTGTAATTATTCAGGTGTAAATTCAACTCTTAAGATTGCTCTAGCCCTTTGTACTTGTCAGGTTACAAGCTTGACGTTTGCACTTAAGATTTTGACCTGGGTGTTCCCACTGCTGCAGGTTACATAAGCCCCTGGTTATGCTGTTATGATCTTCAGATCATTGATAAGACAATATTAGATGTGTTAATTAGGCCAGTACTTCTCAAACTTTGTGATTCTACAGACTGGTCATTGTTTTAGCAGCTACCACCAGATCACTAATTAGCAGTGCTCACCAGCATCACGGATTACAAAACATGATATATAAACACTTGGATTTAATAATATAGTTACTGTTTTTAAAAGCTGTACTTTTTCTGTTACATGTTTTAAACTGTTTATTATGAAGAGGAACTATTTAATGTAATTTGTAATGTTTTAAAATGTATACAATTTAATATTTTATATACTCAAGTAGGCCCTACGATCAAAGTTGTTATTCTGGTCGTCATCCTGCGGCCCATTAACCAATCACTTGCCGACAAAGTTGACGATCTCAGTTTGAGTAGCAGTGATTTAAATACATCTGGCATCGTATCTAATGTACTAGGTACTCGCTAAACATTAATTGCTGTTGATTGCTTTTCAAAACTGTTCAGACGACACGTTTGTATTTATTGCAGATTGCGTTTACAAACTTCATTGAAGAGCTACTTGTTTTCTGTAATTCTCATCTGATGCTTAACCAGAGGAACAAACTGTGTGTTATAGCAGCACATTCAAGTAAAAAGTAAGATTTCTGATTTATAATTCTCATTTGCTTTGCTATTATGGACTAGCACGGCAAATTCTGGCACCAGAATGTCATCTTAGGGGACATAAGGCCAAAAAAAAATAATGTTGTGTTTCCGGTAACCCGACCGACCCTCTTTCATTGCCGTGACTCAAATAATTAATAAACAATTTTTTGAAATTTTTTAATTTTATTTTTTGTAATTTGTATTTACATAATATGGTGACATTGCCTTCCGTATAGAGTTGGATCTTAGGCCAAAAAAGTTGTGTTTCCGGTAACCCGACCGACTCACTTTTATTGCCGAGACTCGGAAAATTTAGTGATTTTTTAAATTTACAGTGACATTGCCTTAGAGTTTCACGCCTGCCTAACTACTTCCTGGTTGCCAGTCTTGAGAAACCTCTATCCTTATTATTCTCACTTGAGCCAACTCTAATGGTGACTATGGAAAATAAATCTAGCAACCTCTAGGTGTAACTAGTCGCTGGCTCGGCCAGTCTGGAACAACCCCTAGCAGTGATGTTCTGTTCGCACTCATCTTCCCCTTCCCTTCCCACTTTATCTTACCAGAAAAGATGTCAACAAAATGAAATTACTAGAATTGTTTTCTAGAGCAATTTTAGGTACAGACAGTCGGGAAATAGGCAGTTTATACTTGCTTAGAACACGTACTTTGTTGCAGCATGTACCTTTATGCAAAAAAGAGTAGTTGGGTATAATTTTTCGGATAGTCTTTGTGTAAAAATATTTTACCAAAATAAAAATATTTTTCGACCTACCTACCCAATTTTTTAGAGCTCTGTTACCGGAAACACAGCATTATTTTTTTGCCTAAGATATCACTTTATGCTTCATAGGGCATGTGATGATTGATTTTTGCTTTCCATAATTATCATCAAACTGTACTTGTTGACAGATATAATGGAAGTCGTGTAGCATCAAGTCAAATCAAATCATTTTATTTCTGTAGCCAATCACTTTTTACAGCCAGAATATTACAAGTCACATATTCAAATGGGAATGGCCACAAGGATGGGCACTGAAGGGATCACTGACCCTGCTAATAGGGGTACTTGTACGTACTTGTGGAACAAAAAGATGGAACGGCCGACAATTGCTATTAATTAAGAGGTGAATGATTACAATGATTACAACTATACTTCAGATATCTTAACTAGATAAGAAAAAATATAAACTCTTAACTAAATAAAAAGAGTAACGATTAGTAAGTGCAAAACAAGTATGCGCGAGTGGCTTAAATAGACCATCATTATGATACTTCATAACACATTGTTGCTATTACCGACTAGGTGAGAGCGTAACTTTTTCTTAAATAATGGTAATGATGGAGATTGCCTGACTTCTAGAGCGATTTGATTCTAGCATGCCTGTCTACATGGCGTCCTCAGACAATGGGGGGAGGGGGGCAAAACACAATGGTCATGGTTAAAACTTTTAGCAAGAACTTGAAAAATACAAAACAGGAAATTAAGAGCATGGGTATTCTGATAGAAGTTTCTATATGGTAGTTTTTCGGTTTCAGTTTGTGTTTCATTAGTATTATTAGTACTTTAGTACGAAGAAATGTGCTGAAAACCAGAAAGTAGCAACTAAGAGAATAGTTGTCAATTTCCAGGGAGAGTGCCACTTTTGCCCTATGTGTGGACCCCATGCCTGTCAAGAACAAACAGCATTTTGTGTGAAAATTAGGCTACCTCTTTTTTGGTGCCAAAGTTTATTGATATCTGGATTTTATGCAGCATCTTTAGTAGATTCTGAAAATATTATGTGCAGGGATGACACTCATAGCTTTTTCCACCTAGATCTAGGTTTTTGGCTTAATCTAGGTTTCTAGGTTTTTTTGTCGAGATCTAGGTTTTTTATTGACGGCGGATTTTCTGACATTTTCCCGAAATAAAGGCATTTTTCAGGGAATATGTGCGAAACAGTAGTATAAAGGAGGAAAATTTAAGGAAAATTTATGATTTTAGAGCGAATGACTAAAAAAAGTTCATCAGCAAATTTCAAGCGTGAAAATTCAATGTATTTTTCCGATACAGCCTTTTTAGCCTTTTTTTTAGCAGGATCTGACCTTTTTTAAAAATCAGAGTGGCATCCCTGGAAACATGCCAATAAATGAATAAATTAGAATGATGTTACATTGTTCCCATCTGACTGTAGCATATTTTGAATAAGCTTGGCAAATCAGGAAGCAATGGCAATGGTAGTATTTATTTATTGCCCTTTATTACATGCACAATGCGAATTTGTCTGAAGCTAAGAACATGTGCCAGTCTGCCAGACACGTATGTGTGTGTATGTGTAAGTTAGTAAGTACAGTCTTAATATATCAGTTGCTTACAACACTCTGGTTTGCATGCATGCATAAAAACGCGAAAAGTAAAAGAACAAAATACAGGACAAATCTAGCTACAGCTAGGGTGCCATGCTCAAAAGCAAACACCGCCCAAGAGGGCAAGTCACAAGAGACGAACTCCAATGTGTGTGTGTAACTTGTCCGCGGTTGTTACACAGAGTGCAGTCTTTGAATTCCGATGGGTTACTATTGTATGGACAGTCGCTCGCATTCTGATGACAGTAACAGTAATCGCAACTTTATATATTGCCACTGTAAGAGAAATTTGTCGAATTTGCTTGTTTTGTTGATTTGCGTATTTTTTTCTGACATGTCGTAAAAACGATTCTCAATTTTTCCAGCAAATTCCTCTTTCCAAGGCCAGACACGGCGGATGACACGGCGTCCGACGACAGTGAAGGGACCCGGAGAGCACGAACGGATGGCCAGTACGAGCTTTTCACGGAAGTGTCCGAGACAGTCAGAGATGAATTGAAAGACTTGATTTTCAACGGTAGTTCATTTATTTTGTTTGTTTCTTGTTTTTTGAGTGTTGTTTGCTCGAGGAAACGTATGTGTGCAAGAATGGCGAAGCAGTGTGCTGTAGAGTGTCTATATATTCATGTAAGTTTTTCACTGAGATGTTTTCTGGAACAGGCATGGATGTAACGAAGTGGTGTAGGGGTATGTTCTGTGCCGGAAGGTTGTGGGTTCGAATCCACCTCAAGCCGCCGCGTAGGGATCCTTTATCAGGTCCTTAACTTGCAATTGCTCATGCGCTTCGGGGTGAAACTCCGATGCAGTTACTGTGCTATTGTCGGGAGCGCTTCTGAGTAGAAATCTTGAAGGGCCCTGTAAGAAGTGCTCATACTTACGTACAGATTTAAATTCAGTTTGTAAATAAACTTGATGATGAATATTTATTGAGGTGGAATAAGTCATAAGGGATTGGTTGCAATGCGGAGACGATTAAAACGCCTTATTACCTCGTGTGCATTTGCCACTAGCGTGAACTGGTTTTTTTGCGTTTACTTCAAGTGGTTGTGCCAAAAGCTGTTGTGATAAAACGTTAGCATAGTGACTAGAAGATTTGTAGTCGTCTAAATTTCTGTGATTTGTTTCAGACACAAGTGACGAACTACATGCGGACTGTATGCTTTCTGGAGCGATGTCAATGGCACTGTGCTGTATCCTTTCTTTAACAATGCATATTGTTTCTGTTGACAGTATTTTTTCATAAATACTTTTTGTGAAAATGTTTTTCAGTTCAGTTGCAATGACCATATTAATATCATTCAAATATTTATATAGCACATGTGGGGCGGGTTGGTGTAGGGGTATGTTTGGTGTCTTGGAGCCAGAAGATTGCGGGTTCGAATCCACCTCAAGCCGCCGCATTGGGACCCTGAGCAAGTCTTTCACTTGCACTTGCTCATGCGCTTCAGCATGAAACTCAGATGCAATGTTTGTGCTGTAGTTGGGAGTGCCTCTTAGTAGAAATCTTGAAGGGGCACTATAAAAAGTGCTCACTAAAATCGGTGTAAATGATTGTAGATGCTCAATACCGATTCTTTATTAGGTTTTTTTTACAAACATTTTGAGCATGAAACCCGTGAGCATCATGTATGCTCAGGTTTTTGCAATTTGTACCATTGTCGTGCTACCTTGACAGCCAAACTCAGATATAAATCGTATTGAAAAAGAGCAGCACGACAAAGAGTCTTTCTCATCGCGAATATTGGTATGATCCTAGACGAAATCTTATTCAAGATTGTGTTGTAACTGTGTGTTGATCATTCAGAATCGAGTTTAGGGTTCAAATCCATGTGTACTGCATTGTATCTATCCATGTGTATTGTATTGTATCTATCCATGTGTATTGCATTTGTATCTATCCATGTGTATTGCATTGTGTATATAAATTTATAAAGTGCATTGGTTAAGGAAAGTTTCTCCATTTCTTGAATGATGAATTGCATGGACTGAAAGATAGAATACATTTTCTGTTGTGCCATCCATTTATTTCCTGTCACACCAGAAACCAATGAAAATACATATACGAAAAACTCTTTTTGTCGACTTTACATGCATCAGAGTTTTGCCAACTAAAAAGTCATTTTTTGTCCTTGTCATTAATTCATTTTGAGAATTGATAGAGTGCCTCTTGAAGTGTGGCCACAGCTAAAAAGTGTGTTTTGAAGAATTTATAAAAAGCAGGGGAGTTTAGCCAAGGCATCAATCACAGGGGAACCCATGATCAAATATGATTGATGTTGTCTGTAGATGACAAAATGAGTATGTTGTTATGTGTAGAAAATGGTGAATTAATGGGCTTAAGCACTTATCTCTCAACAGTTTGTGGATTGATAAAAAGGAAAATATTGGCCACCAAGTATTCAAGCAGTCTCAAACGAAAGCGGTTAACCTCACCGATTTGCTGATTTGGATGGAGTTAGGCTGTTCAGGAACTGGCCTAGTTAGCTACACCGGTAAGCGAGAGCAGCATTCGTCTGTTGGTTGCAACGGACTGCGGTTCAAGCCTCGGGCTGGGAGTTGACATTCAGAGATTTAGATATCTCGGACTAGCACGTGTGGGACGCAGGGGCGCAAGCTCCTGCGGAGCGGCCTTGGGCAAGTTGCTTACCCATCATTGTCTGTGGGGAAGGCAACGGGAAACCACCTCACTCATCTCATCCCCAGGGGCATAAAGCCAATGAACCTGTCTTCGGGCAGAGCACCATCATCATCAAGCTGTTCAGGAATAATTTTAGCAGGCCAAGACAAACCTATTTTGAACAGTCTCATCTGTGTTTGAATCGTACACTGTGCATTTTGTCAGTCTTGAGAATGAATTCTGGGAATATTTTTCAATTGTTATTTTTTATTTTCTATAACATATGTTGCTTTCTTGAAGGTAATCAAAGGTTCTGACGATCATCAATCACAGTACATGAATTTTATGATGGTCATTTTCACAGCTCAGAAGCAGGTAACGTCAAAACAATCGCAGGCTTTCAAGTTCCCAGTCATTGCCTGATCACTTGAGCCACCGAGTCCATAGCCTGATCACTTAAGCCACTGAGGACTCAGTGGCAGCTTAATATGTAGTTTCTACCTACAGTATGCTATAAAACTCTCTTTAGTCCTTTACCATTTACATTTAGCATCAACAACCAGACAGATTGGCGCCTGTTTATGGCTGCCTCTACTTTACTTTTTAACTTTATTATTACTATAATTTATTATTTCTGTGTTTTATTTTACATTTTTTCACATGTAGCCAGGTGTGGTGTGTCACCAGGAATTGTCTGATTTAAATTAAACGAATATGCAATACTCTTGTTGGTAATGGGTTAAATGCACTTATGCTCTAGAGCAACTACAAAACCTGTGAGCATTGCCTCAATAAGGTACTTTAAACCGACTCCATTTAGTGTCAATAAATGTAGTATTAATGGTACCAGTACTGTATTTATTGATCACTTGCAGTTTACAAATATACTTGTTACAAGCTGCGTAAAATATAGAACTGCATACATGCATGACATTGCATGTATAGTGCAGAGATAAATACGTGAAGTCATACAAATGTGTTGCAATTGGTGTTGCTTAAAGTACGATTTAGGCAGTGCTTGGACTTGCAACCTGCTTAGATGTGATCCATTTCATATTTAAGAGATGAAGCCACTTGTATGCCTGGGAAATTGCTAGATGGTCTTGGACTGTTGTGAAATATTTTTCATAATCTTCAGGTTACAGATTTGACCTCTTTTGCCTTGACAATTTTCCTTAATTGAACATTAGTTTTTAATGCACTTTCTCCTTCTGTTCGCTCTGCAATTCTGTCTGGCAGTCTCTCTTCTGCCTTGTCTCTTCTCAAACATGCTTCTTCTCTTAGGGTCTTGCGCACTGGGAGTGCTTCTGAATGGTTCACCCTACTAGAAGCACTTTAAAAATGCTGAAACACAATACAATGTCAGCAATTAGGTGGTGTGGAATTAGTTGCGATGATGAAATCAAATGGCCAGTTTTGGCACCAGACCATAGTTGTTAAGTATCGGTAACTGGTCTTGTGGTGCCTTTGCAGTTTGCACTAGTTGAGTGGTTTGCTCAGTGCTCATGTATTTGATACTGGTGGCAGCAAGTGGTGGTTGGTATTTTCATGGGGATAATCTAATGAATACTTGCAATAGTGAAACATTCTTAAAAGCTTTGTGAGAAGTGTGACTTAGACTTAGACTACCGTAAACTAAACATTCATCTCGTGATCGAGATACATAGGTCTTTCTGTAAGTTGATAGAAGATGTTTACCTGTGTGTTTACCTGTGCATTTAGTTACCATGGAGACTTGTTTTGTCTGTTCTAGAACACGATAATTGATGCCTGTATTCTAGATAATGAATCCAGTCTACTTCAACAGGTGGTTATTTTTGGTTTATTGCTCTTGCACAATGCACATTGTAACAATTGTATCGTTTTCATATCCTATTCTCTTTTCATTTCTATATAATGCATTTGCTATTTCTTATCAAGTATTTGTTAAATTAACACATGTTTAATTTCATATTGACACACCGTAGTTTGACATGCTCAATCATGTTAAAATTCTTTGAAGTGCTCAATCATGTTAAAATTCTTTGAAGTGCTCAATCATGTTAAAATTCTTTGAAGTGCTCAATCATGTTAAAATTCTTTGAAGTGCTCAATCATGTTAACATTCTTTGAAGTGCTCAATCATGTTAAAATTCATTGAAGTGCTCAATCATGTTAAAATTCTTTGAAGTGCTCAATCGTGTTAAAATTCATATTTGGGAGTTGAAAAACCAGCACTTCGGTCACCGATTACTTGATGTGCTAGGGATTTGTTGTGGTGTAAACTGACATAATTTGGTGTCATTTGCTTGCAGGCCTGTGATATAACAAATGGACTTTACCTGAAGATTCCACAGTTGTCTGGACTACTCCAGTATCTTTTGGTTAGTGTTGTCATCAAGTCGTTCGCAATCAGATATATATGCTTAACATAACTTTAATTGATTGTAGATTCAAACAAGCAGGGACTGACATCAATGGAACCATCCCGCTCGTCCTGGCCCACAATCAACTGCATCATCATCATCATCATCATCATCATCATCATCATCATCATCGATAACCATTGGCTCAGTGCCCGTAGGTGTCCAATGCCCTCTTGACAATGTCACTCCTGCCGAACTTATCCACAGCCGTATGGCTAATTCTCTGTAGATCTTTCCTACACCAATTTAATTTTTGGTGTCGTCTGTCTATTCTCTATACATGTGGTCTTCCTCTTCTGTTTGTGCCGTCCATCATTGCAAACACCAGTGCCTTGATTTTTCTATCCTCTCACATTCTCCAGATATGTCCGAAAAGTCCGTAGTTTTCGCTGAACGACCTTCTGCTTCAGGCTCTCGGTCATTCCCACTCTTCTGTGCGCACATCGTTGGCCTCAAGTTGATCTTCTGAGTCGACCCTATCCTCATGATTTTTCTATAGCATTTTCTCTCGAATGTTCATTCAAGAATTTAAATAGAGCTTCTTCAAGGAGGCTACTCAGAAGCGCTCCCGGCTGTCGCGCAACAAAAAAGCGCAGTTTTTAGCTTAATTACAAAAATGCTTCAGCAAGATCCCCAGGAAGCAGATGTGGCTCTTGGGGAGCCCATTCCCGACAAAATACACTTTACATATATGTTAACAACTTAACATACATTCCAGAGAATGTGTGTTAACACTCTTTGTAATTTTTTTGTTAGCAACCATTTTAGCACATTACACATTACATTACACTGAAAATTAAAATGTCCCAGTTGTCTAAAAACACTACAGGATCGGGTGTTGATTCACATTACATGCTACATTAGACTGAGAATTAAAATGCCCCAGTTGTCTAAAAAAACACTACAGTTGTGGTTGTTGATTCACATTACATGTTACATTACACTGAAAATTAAAATGCCCGAGTTGTCTAAAAAACACTACAGGAGTTGGTGTTGATTCGTTGCAGTGGGTCTTTCTACCAGATCGGAACATGCGGACAAAGATGACGATGCCTACGAACGTCAAGGTCGACTACAGAGCCGCGTGCTTCTGCCACCGAAACCTCATCGACGTTGGTTACGTCTGTTCCGTCTGCCTTTCAAGTAGGTGACATTTTATCTCGATCGAACAATAATGTGGGACGTGGCGGTGTAGTGGGTATGTTTGTTGTCTTGCAGCCGGAGAGTTGCAGGTTCGAATCCATCTCAAGCTGCCATGTAGGGATATTGAGCAAGCCCTTCACTCGAAAAATTTTGCTTCAGTGTGGAACTTCGATGCAGTGTCCGTGCTGTAGTCGGGAGCACCTCTGAGCAGAGAGAGCATGAAGGGGGGCTATAGAAATGAAGAAAGAAATAAATGATACGGACAAGGTTTACAGCTAGCTAATATGACTTAAGTGCTGTCAGTGCTTTTCTTTAATAATCTTAAGACTGTCCTATTAGACTAGCTAAATAGCTGGGAGCACGTCTTAGTGGTCTACCTTCTCTATAAATGCCCCTCTCCAATCTAAAATTAAGAAGTTTCACATTTCGATTTCACTGACTTGGGTTGGTTGTGCCACTAATGAGTTTTTCTTCTTGAAGTGGTACTTTTTAAATAAATGCATAATTGATTACAATCTGAATTTGGAAAAAGTTCCTTAATAATAATAACAATAATAATAATGATGATGACAAGAATAAAGCTTATGCTTAGTTTCCTAGAGCCTGAGGTATTTTTTCCTACCTTGGGCATCTAAGAAAAATACTAAATAATAATAGTAATAATTAATAATATAGTAATAATACTGTGGTATCACATTGTAAACAAAGTGTCTTTCAATGGGCAAAGGAAACTGTAGTCAAAATCTTAATCCGCTGTGAAATCCTGACTGAAATCCCCAAAGTCAGAAAACCCAAACTCAGGCTTCACTGTAGCTAATTGTTGTTTGGGTTTCACTGTAGCTAAGCAAATAAGTGTAGAATGTAATTTTATACATTCCTGCACATTGCAGGATTCGATTGTTTTGGGGAAAAGACTTGAAATGCATGCGGCTATATGAGAAGTCTCTGCTGCTTAATTAGAATGCTTTCCAGCTTTAGCCTTTGTTAGAACTGGTAGCATTTGTTAACTACCAGCTTCTCGTAAACGAGCTGCGAGTTTCCTGTCAAGTGCCAGGATCTTGACTCCCAATGACACCTCTGATTATCGTTCTTTTTTCAACATGTCTTTCCTCTGTAAACTTCTTGAAAGACGTGTGTCCAAGGTAATGGTTGACGGAAGAGAGAAAAGAAGAGAAAAATCTGGATTTAAGAAGTTTCACTCTAGATACTCTTATCAGATATCTGTTGGCTAACATCTCGGCACTTGTACGCCTCTTGATAGTATCCTCGTTTATTGATTCAAACTGACAAACTCCAGCATGATTACAATTCATAGTACATGAACAAATGATAACAAGTTATTACAGAAGTTGAATTTGGTCCCTTTGTGATACAAATGCTGCTTTTGATACTATGGAAAAACTCTACCCTTACGGAGTGTCCATAAGAATTTATTTGGAGTCACTGATAATTAATGTCCTACTTTGGTTACAGTCCTCACTCTTGGACCGCTCCCACTCTGCTGTCTTTGGGTCCATACGCTCCCTGTGGTCCTTCTTTCCCGTTTCCCCCTCTCCTAAAATTAACGTACACTGCTGACCTGGGAAAGATTCTCATTGTGAGTGTTGAATGTTGCTGTCCATAATTATGTAGGCAACACTAAGGTCATTGCTCACAGCATGTCAGATGCTGCTTTTTAATTGACAGTGAGTATTGTTGAACTGCCTCCACTTGAACTGTAATGACACCCAGTTCATGTGGCTTGGTATTCTCGCTCAGCTTGCTAAGATAAATTGCCACTTTGCCAGAGGTTTCTACAGTCTGTGATCTTGGGAGTTGTTCTAGATCAGGGATCACTGAGCACTCAACTTATCATGTCAACAGCATCTGCCACTCGTGCTTCTACCACCTCTGTCACCTCTGTACCATGCATTACTGCACTGCACCTTTCACACACTCATTGCTGTATTTCAGGTCGTTATTTGCACCAGAGTGGATTATGTTAACACTATCTTTCACTAGCTAATATTTTGCAACTTCAGTATTGTATTGTATTTAAACTTTTATAAAGTGCCTCTAGTAGGGTGAACTGTTCAGAGGCGCTCCCAGTGCGCAAGGCCCAGCGAGAAGAAGCAGGTTTTGAGAAGAAACAAGGCAGAAGAGAATCTACCAGACAGAAGTGTAGAGTGAACAGAAGGAGAAAGAGCAATCCAAAGAGAAGGACCTATTGAGGCAAATGGTCAAGACTGAGTCATAGCAGAACTGTTGCTCTCCATCTTATTGGATGTATCTCAAGGGTTGGCCATAATTTATAGCTTCCTTCATATGGGATACTTTGCACTGGCTCCCTGTCTAGTAGCATATTCAACTTAAGATCCTTCCACAACTTAGTCCAGAAGCTTTGCATATGTTGGGCCGACCAACTGGGAATTGCCATTCTCAAGAGATGCAGAGCTCTTTCTCCTCAGTTGTCCCAGTTACACAGTTTCATAGTCTATAACTCTATATTATTCGACAGTGATTTCACTGGTCTGATTTGGTTCTGGCACTGATTTTTTTCTTGGAAGTGGCACTTTTTAAATAAATAAATAAATGATTACAATCTGAATTTGGTAAATGGGAAAAACAACTACACATTGTAAAAGAAGTGTATTTTTACCGACAGTTTTCATTCACTTTGATGATGCTGGATGTAAATATTCATTTTAATAACTAATGATGATGAATATTTTTTCCAGTTTACTGTTCGTTTACCCCAATCTGCACAACATGCCAGTAAGTTCTCTTGCATTTTATATTTGCTGTTTTAGGCAAGTTTCTGCAATAGGGCAAGCAGTTGAGCTTTAGTATCGATGATTAGGGAATATAATTCTGGGACATTTTCTCAATCCGGGGTTCTGGAATTACAAATGAGTCAATCCAGGGATTGATTCTTTGGCAATAAATTTTTTTTGGTATAGCAGTGGGTCAAATAGAGTAAAGCACTGCACTTTGTCTACCGTACTTCACCGCGATTGTGGGCTTGACAAATAATGATGCAGAGCATAGGTTTTAGTCCATTGCATCAGGCAGCAGCAGGGTTTATTTGATACCTGATACTGATACAACCAGTGGCTTCTTTCCCCAGTAAACAACTGGGCTCAACTGTTCTCCTCCACCCAATTCTTCTCCCCTCCTGGGCCTGCCTTTCCGCACTCCCGGGCCAGGTCTCGTTCTGTCCCAAATTTCTGTACTTGAGTTTGAGCTCATTTTCGGATTCCCCGTATTTCTCTGGGCTCAATTTGCACCAACCCTGAATAGGATAAAAGCCCCTAGATATGACGGCCCAGAATCAGGTCAGAGGATACAAAGTGTCAGATGACCACTGCACTGACTGACCGCAGCACTGCTTGGCCAGGAACCCAAGAAGCAGCAGGCTAACCTAGCTGCAACCCTCTAACATTAGCACATTGGTCGCCTACTACGAGTTAACTCGTAGTACAGCCAGTCATTTAACATGGCGTGTAGGTGGTGAATGTGTTAAAGCATTGTAACATAGACCTGCTGTCTGCATGAACCAAAGCAAGGAAGGGAGCAACCTAGCTCCACTTCTTGAGCACTGAGAAATACCTACCTTCAGTCCTCGGATTTCTGCTTGGTTAGCCAGCCAGCCGCCTGCTTACCTGTGCTAAGGCCTCTGCTTATCCGTCATATTGGCATCTATTGACCAATGAAGAATTGCACAATGAGTCAAGTAATTTTAATTTTAAAAATCCTGAAAATACAGGCTTCCATGTCTATCAATCCCGGGATTTGAGGATTTAAAAAAGGTCCTGGGATTACTTTCGCTACTGTATATGTGTATTGTATCCGACCATTTATAAAGCGCTTCTCGCAGTAAGAGCCTTTCAGAAGCGCCCCCAGTGCGTGCAAACCCGAGAGAAAAGGCAGGTTTTGAGATGAAAGATAAAGACTACCAGAGAGGATGACAGAGCAAACTGATGGGGGGAAGTCCATTCCATATGGATAGACCTAAGTGCACAGGCAAATGATCTGGATTGAGCCATGGCGGTCCTAACTTGGGGAACAAAGAAGTCAAGCCAATCAGAAGACCTTTAGAAGAAGACTCAACAAAGTGACAGAAAAGGGCGAAGTATAAGATCACAAAGATACTTTGGCAAGACCCAATTGAGACTTAAGAACCAAAATAAGAACTTTGAATTGTATATGAGCCGAGAGTGGAAGCCAGTGAAGTTGTTCAGCCATGAATGTAGAAATGTGGGAGAATCGAGGAAGACAGACAATGAGCCTAGCAGCAGCATTGAATACAGACTGTAGTCTGTAGAGGAGATAGCCGAACCTTAGGGAGGCGAGCAAGGACAGAATTGCAGAATTAGTCAATCCGAGAACAGACGAAAGCCTGAACAATCGAAAGCCGAGACAATCGAAAGCCGAGACGCCTTAGCTGGAAGTAGGAAGTACTAGTAAGCTTGGCAGTGTGCTCAGTGGAGGTAAGAGAACTATCTAGGGCGTCATAGTGACCTAGGTCACGAACACTAGAAGTTGAAGTGAGGAAAAGTTTGAGAGAGTAATGCACGATCAGATTTTTTAAAAGCTTCTTGGGAATGCCAAACCAAAGCCAACAGATATCTGGGTTTTGGATGAGTGCAAGGAAAGACAATTAGATGACATTATCCAAAGATGAAAGTATATCTTGAGATAGAGCCTCGGCCTACTGGTGGTGAAGGGTCACTCCTTAAATTCAATTCTAATTAAACATCATCTTGGTGATAGCAATTTTCATTCAATACCAATTCATCTGCAATTACATAACATGCTACATTGTTGGTATAATATATATTTTTTATTCCATTTATATAATCCTTGTTTGAAATTACTTGTCTATTGCAGAGAAGATTTAAAAATAGTTGTAGGATGTTTTATGACAGAATTTTTGATAGGTTATTAATAAACACCAACAGACAAGGCCTTTCATGTGTATTAGCGAACTGTCGAAGACAAAACACTCGTATCATTTGTTTTTCAGTGCTACTTTCAAGTTCCTTGGTCCACAGCGACCGCAAAAAAAGAAAGTAAAGAGATGATGACCTCCATCCAACGTAGGACATTCAATGCCAAACACAATGTCTTCGGTTGCATCAGAATTGTCAAGCAATGCCGTGTAGCTAGGCTTTTACAAACACCATGCTAAACTAAAACCGACCTTTTCAATAATAATCCTTGATTAAAATCAACGTCGTTTGCATATATCTACTACTTCACTCGCACAAGTTCAAACTGAAGGCAAGACGTTTTCAGGTTCAGTTTTCTACACGGATTCTTTCACTTAAGAGGCGAAAATGGCGTCGGGATGAGAATCCTTGACGTCATGTGTCGAATCAGCGGCACTGAAAAACAGTTTAGCACATGGTTCACATTAGAGGAAAATTTCTGGACGTATTTGGAGGACAAAGAGCAGTAAATGGCTGCATTATCACATGTAGTTGTGGCTCACGCGATGGATTGTTGCAGGATCATCATTAAACCTTTTGCTCATACTCAAATGTTTTTATTGTTATAAAACATACTGCCATTTCTTTTCGTTCTCTTGTCATGGGAAAATAGCAACAGCGCATCCACCTTTCCTTTACATGGAAACCAGTACAGCAGAATTAAACCAGCAGACGAAAAGTAATAGTTGACAAGATTACTACGGTACATGATTGTGGAGCTCTAATATTTGAGGGCAAAGTTGTCAAAGGACTTGTTAGTTTATGATTAGAGTACGCATAACCAGCCATGTGTACAAAGGGATAAAAAAGTTGCTATTTAGCATTAAACTGTAGTTATTGAATTGTTCATTAACCAAAGCCATATATGTTAAGTTAATAGTTTTTGGGATATGCCACTTTGGCTTTCATAGCGCATAGACTGTTTTTATGATTCTCGATGCAATGTGAACTTGTTTGGGCATGCACTCACCCACCCCTCACCTAGTGCCCAAACAATTCCACTTTGTATCAAGAATCATAGAAACTGGAAAGACCACACTGCTGTACTAACTGTTACAGCACACATCTCTATTATCTACACTTTATAAACACATCTCTATTATCTACACTTTATAAACACATCTTTATTATCTACACTTTATAAACACATCTCTATTATTTACACTTTATAATCTCTATTATCTAAACTTTATAAACACATCTATTTATCGACTAGGCCAACTGATTTCCAGCATCCTTTGTCAACCCACCTGTGTGTTGAACACAAACGTCCCATCCTGGCTTGTCCCAGACGTGATCACGAACTTCTTGGCGCACATCCAGATTTGCATATGCTGCACCAAAAACAACAATGATTGTTTTACTTTCTAGATGATGGTACAAGTCTGATAGCGTAAAGTTAGATAAGAAGCAAATAGATTAATAGTAATATTGTAGATCTCTGTTCTCATAATGCGCTACTGATTGAATGATAAAGTGTAGAAATAAAGCAGTAGTTAAAAAACTTCCCAAACAAGTTGCAACAGTCTTAAAGGTTTTCTATGTGATTGGATGATTTCTTGGTTAATCACACATTTGTTCTGAACAACACTATAAATTTTTGTCTTGCATTGAATAATGTAAACAGCAACACAGTGTACTTACATACCAGTGTAATAACTTACATACCAGTGTAATAACTTACATACCAGTGTAATATTGCGGTGGTGGCGATAGTTTCAGTTTAACAACACTATGTGATAACAAAGATCATTATCGTCACCCTCCTCCTTTATCCAGACTTGGGACTGGCACTGCCAAAGTGCAGGCAGTGGCACAGCTGTTACACGTGTGTAACCTGGTAACATAGATTTAAACAAGCGTGTTTAACCTATTAAACCCTTACAATGAGCACTCCACCTACTTTCAATCGCTTCTATTTTCACATGTCCCTCTATGTACCGTAGTATACATTCAAAGATCTCTGGATATGGAACCTTTTGGTGGAGCCTCAAAGTAGCGCCATTGTTGGCTCTCGTTTATTTCCACCCAAGCCTACCAATGTATGTTCGACGTTCGAACTCTTACATTTTACTGTAAGAAATTCCTTGAAGCTCACAATTTCTCGTTGGCTTTCAACTCTCTGGGTATCTCACTGCTCTTCACTTGGTAACTGACTAATCGCACCTGTGACTTTGCGCAATGCGCATGTTAAAAATGTCTTATGTAAATAATTATAATAACAGACATATATAATTATATAATATATATAATTATACTGAGAAGTAAATGAACATAAGAGGATTAGTGATAAGAAAAAAAATCACAACACAGCATTGATGCAGCACACAATATCTCATGCAACCAGTTGAAATATGTTGAAGAAATTTCTTAGAAATTTCTCAACAGTTTTAGATAGGTGTTCAGCCCTGATCTGGAATATTGGCAGCATACAGAGGACATTTGTGAAGAACATTAAATGCTGCACTTTTTTCTGGTATAAAAAAACATCAGTTCCAGATACGTGCATAGATTTAATGTTCTATGCATGTATATGATATAGATTTAATGTTCTATGCATGTATATGGAACTTTATACAGTGATGTTTACCAAAAAAGTGCAGGATCTGATGACATGATGCAGCTAATGAAGTGGAGACACTTATAAACTAAGATCCACGCAAGGAATCTATGATCAAGAGAATGTGTCCTGGCACGGTCTATTCTTTTACATTAAATGAATACCTTCAATACTGGGTTAATGGTAAGAACTCCGCTGATTCATCTGGTGATGCCAGCTGGCGTGTTTACACCACTCACTAAACAGTATTGAAGCGCTGTGTCATCAAATCCAAATAAGACTTTCCTGGAATAATGAGCAAACCACTTGTAAACCTTTACTTTGAAATTTTTAATGCACTGCAAATTGTTAATTTTTGATTAAATTGAAACAACTTCTAATGGCATGCGACATAAAACAGCCATGACAGTTTTCTACAAAATTGTTATAAATGCTTTGTAACAATGAACAGCACATGCATTATATGTAAGAGCTGATGAGGATAAAGATGTAAACACCAACCTAAAGTAAATCTCAGGACCACACTGCTTTTACCAACTTGCATTAGAATGTAGGTCTACTGATTTAACTGAATTCGCACAAATTCAGCACTTCTTTTAAATGTAAATACATTTAGTTGGTTGTTATACTCCTATACAGGTTATTTCGAAGTTTTAAAATCAATGTCATACCTACAGATCTATGACAAATATGTGTGAGCATGCAATATATCTGTCTTGTGAATATTATAGACTAGCTGTGTGGCCCACTCTAAACAAAGAAATAGAGAAAACCATTTAATAAGCATTGAGAAATTTCGACTACAGTCAATAAGATGAATCCAACATATTTACACAAAATGAAGGGAGACCCAGGGTGGCATTGCATCATGGGATATAGGGTTACCAGTGGCGTAGCCAGGAATTTATAATGGGGGGGGATTTGGGGTTTTTATGGCCTGGCCGGATGCCCTTTCTGACACCAACCCAACAGTATTACAGTACTTAAGTAAAAAGGGGATAAAGTAACAAAGGGAACAAAGTAAGAAAAACAATTGTTACTACAAGCAATTGTTTTGTTTTTTCTTATTTCAGTGGATTAATGGCCTTTAAAAAAAACTTTTTCCCTAGGCCAATTGGGGGGGGTTTAACCCCCGAAACCCCCCTTGTCTACACCACTGAAGGCTACACTCGAAACACATTTTCATAGAAAACATCCGACCAGAATACTTCTGTGGGCAGTAGGACTGAGCTACTTGAATGATTTTCCATTGGAAAGGATATTAGACGTAATTACATGTATATCCATGTTATTCACTCTTTTGCTAATAGACTGACGAACACAGATGTAAATAACAGAATCAACTGTCAATTCAAACCACTGATCAACACCAACATGCCTTAAAACAACTCACACATCAATACGAGGCAAGTCAACATTTACACAACATGCAAAAAAAACCTAGTATCACAAACCGAGTCTACTTACACCAGAGATGATGAGCTACGTAGAGATCACCAATGTGCGAGAAAAATCCAGCTGTAGCCTCATCATAGTCCTGACGACACTTGATGCCCTTAGCCCTGTTACAATCAAACCATACAGTATATACTTTGTTTTATGTAATAAAAGAAATGTTAGCAACTGATTGATGAGATCTATCAAATTCTGAAATTCTTAAGCTTCAGATGTAGTAATAAATTGTAGTATGGTCTAACCAACACAGCACAGACAAAAGGCATCCTTCGAGTTTAAAAACCATGGTTTTTATAATTATTCAAATAAATCCCAATACCAGTACATTATGAGTTGTAGCGACAAGCAGCAAAAATTTTGTGTTGACAAAAATGCTCACAATGTGTAAGCAAACTCCAGAATTGAAATCACCTAGTATGCAAAAAATGACCGCTTGGACTAGGTCAACTTATAGATATATCATCAAATTAAACCAATTACCTAGCACAACTTATGTTCTTTGTAATTTGTTAACTATCTGTTCATTAATCACAAATAAATAGCTTTCTTTAAATATATTTATGAAAAAATATATTTACCAGTAGTTGCCCCATTCAATCATGGTTCCAGGCTAAACAAGAAACAGATGATTTGTTCCAAGTGTCAATCTGATCCATTAAAATTAAATGTATTTACTGATCCTCGTTAGAACGTCTCTAAAACTAATTATATTTATGCACACATCTCAAAATTTGCCTCAACTGAAACAGATTTTAATAAAGCTTCCTTTCTCAGGACACTGAAGGCAATACTTAAGTTGAAACTTTAAAATGTACGAATATTTATCAATTCCAATACACTAGATAAAAATGGAAATTCTTGTACAGTGTACTGGTAATAATAGACCGCTACACTGTACACACTACAACAGTACACACAGAACAATGGAATCAGATCTCAAGTAAAATTTAGAAATAGGTCCTTAGTTCCAGTTTATCAAGGGAAATTACCAGGTACTATTATATGAACTTTATCCCAAGAATATTATATAAAAATATGTACTAACAAGCTCAACCCAAAGTTCTAAGTGGCAATAGGCCTACTGTCAATTTTTCAATGTACACCTACACCAGTTTGCTCGTTTTTTGTGTGTAAATAAACGAATATACATACATCTCAAATCTAAGTCCAGAATATGATAGCCCAGTCAACTTTAGACTTGAAGCCAATTAGTCAATAAACCCTCATAACATGATATTTACTAGCAACATTATGCAATAACTTATTCGAACGGTACAGAAGTCAGTTGGTAGTTATCAACATAGCCAAATGACATATTTTCCTTATCCAAAATTCAAGATAATATAATACAACATTTTTTGTATAATCACAAAACAGGCAGAACATTTGTTTTTTACTTATGGTCTAAACTATGAACCCACTTTATAAATAAAAAGCTGTTAAATACCTGCTAAACATGTATTTGTACTCTAATTTAAATTGGTGATTTTTAGATAGTATATAAGCAAATCAGATCCAAACCTTTAGGACATAACTTCTGAGTTCATAAATGTTGTTGCCGGAACGAGGCTTAATTCCACCCCAGAAACTAAATGCCAAGAGAATCTGGTTCTTGCGAGATCTCAGCATCTGGTTCCGGGTTTTGCGAAACTCAACAAAATCCTGGAATTGCGAGTAATAAAATAAATCATTTGATAAAGATCTGCAGCTACAATAAAAATTGCACAAAATAGAAAACTTTTTTAAGCATGCATTTCACAATTTAAAAAATTTAATGCAGTTGGCTTTGTGACGATTTTTGGAAAGTTAGTTCGTGCACAGTCATAACATAGCCTATTGATTTCAGGACAAGTTAATATTCAGCTATCATCTTTATAAGATATAAATTCAATATTAACAGCGATTTAAGTGAAATGTCAATTACATTAAATTGGACAAATGTTTAGCATCATTGAACAAACAGGAAACCACCACTAAAATTCAATCAGACATTTTTGTACGTATGTACACTGTTCAGTAAACTAGGACAAGCCACAATGGAATTTATATATTTAGACTTCTTATGTTAAACAAAAAACATAGGACTGAAGTGCAATGTCAAAAATCAATGTTGCTCAACAATTATAAAAAATATATATGGGCTAAAATATTACTTTATCAGTCCTGTAAACGTCTGTCACTCTACCCAGTTGTGGGTAGCCGCCTGGGTACTTCCAAATGTGTACTGAAACCATACAGAATGCAAATGTAAGCCACATAGATACTTCTAGATGTGTACTGAAATTATACAGCATGCAAGTGTAAAACATTTGGAAATACCCAGTCCTGGGTTCTTCGAAATGTGTAATGAAATCATACAGAATGCATTTTTCATACAGTGGAACAGATAAGAAAGACACTAGTGAAAATTAATGTCTTTTTGCTAACAGTAATTCAAGAAAGAGCTGCCACCATTTTGTGAAGCATTCAAATTATGTAAAACACAAAACGAGAAATACAATCGAAATACAAATTAATCGATTCATCCTCTAATTATTTCCGATTTTAAACAAAATTACCACCACAGAGTGAGTGCAAAACCAGAAATACAGCAATATAATCAATTCATTCACTAAATATTTCATATTTAGACACATTTACCACCACAGAGTGCCCAAGGAAAAGAGTGACAAGATTCTATGATTTCAATCATTGCTTTTAATTATCATAATGTGACCAACAAAATCTGCATGTTTTCAAATATTTTACCTCATAAAATTTTGGTTCAGATAATTAAATTAGTGGACTTTACTCACTTGCTTCATCCTGATCGCCAATGTCTACTGTCCAGCTACCAACCAACTCTCGTCCAGTTTGCTTTGTGTTCATCATGTCCACAAACTCGCTCCTGTTTTAAAATTAAAGGAATAAAAGACTTAATCTACAAACAAGTTGGGCCACCCATTGCAGCCGCTGGTATTGTAATATTTTTTGTTGTCTAATTTGTCCATTACTGACTGTTACAATTGGTTGCAATAAAAACATTGATTGATTGATTGATTGAGTTTCTTCCACAATTTCCAACAGAAAAATTATGATTCTCTGCCTTCTCTTAAAACTAAATTAGAGTTCGACCTTCTGAGTAACCTGTAAAAGTCACACTTTTCTTCCAAGCTGCTGAGCATATACAATTATACATGTTCATTGGCCTGGTTTTCAATTTTTCACTTAGTACAAAATGCTAAACGTAAACAAGAAAACATGGACAAGATAAGACTGCATACTGTACATGAGTGTAACTTTATATATAGTGACTTTTAGAGGTCACTCAAATGGTCTAAGACTGGATACAAAATGCTAAACATAGGCAGAAATGCCACATAATTATGATGGTTTACAAGAAAAGTGTGCATATGTGCATGAGTGTAACTTTATATATAATGACTTTTAGAGATCGTTCAAATTAATGGTCTAAGTCTGGGTGCAAAATGCTAAACATAGACAGAAATGACACATATCATGATGGTTGACATAACATGTGTTAACAATTTCAAGTGGAAATCCAATAGCTTCATGGGTGAATCAATAAATTCTGCAGCTAAACGAGTAACTGATGGTACCAGTACATGTGAAATGTGTGCAGACTATGAAGCCATACAGTGCATGTATACAATTCAACTTAAGCTAAAAATCTAAAAAGGAGGTTAGCAAAGTAAACACAACATATATACAAAAATTATAGGTCAGGACCATAACAACAAAATGGCAAGTGTTACAAGCGGGAATAAAGCATCACGAACGTTGTTATATGAATGTTACATGTATACGCATCAAAGTATTTTTTATAATATCTTTCTAAAGGTAACTCACGTTATTTTTAAATAGCCCTCCATAGATTCTGGCTTCACTGCATGAACTAAAAATTAAAAGTGATTACACAATTTATTTTAATTTAACAGCACGCTGGTAGCATTGGTAACTATTGTAATAAGCCATGAATGCATGAAAACTAATTTACTTTCAAAATTTGCATTGTTTGCCTGGACTGGATTTGTGAGTGCTTCTGAGTAGTCACCATGAAGGGGTGATGTATGAATTTTTGAATGACTGAATGAATGAATAATGCAGAAGACTGTTCTGTCTGATCCTAAAAATCCATAATTACACAAAGAATAACATCAGCTCAAATTCATCTAAGCATTCTAAGGGCTTTCGAACTAGTCAAGGTACAATTCAAACAGCAGATTTGTATGATTCACTAAGTCCAAACGACGTCTCATCTGCCACTTATTCAGTCCATGGTCTGAATGGCACAAATAATATGTCAAAATTCTCAGGTGAACAGTGCACGTCAAACGCTATTAACGCACAATCACAAAAGACCTTGGAGAGGGCAACGAAGAGAATGAATAGATGAAGAACCAATGGAAAAGTAATAATGTTCACATGAAATGACACTTTCGAAGTCTGTATGTAACACATAATCTACGTAGAATAAGAGGCATTACTGCTTAGACAAAGACATACTTTGAAGCTCGTATATGACGTCCTTGTCTGATAGCTTCGAAGAATGGGACTCGTGACCTGGATCAATTCTTCGGACAAAAAAATTTGAAAGCTGCCATTTGTCTTTCTTTCCGTCTGCTGGTTCTTGCGGCTGTGGTTGCGCTGCTGCTCCAGCTGCTGCCTCGGACGCAAGGTATCTACAAAGAACCAAGGATAGCAAACATATTTATGATAAGACAACTGAGTAAAATTTTATTCTAAAACTATTGTTTTTTTAGTCTGAATAGAGGTAACAAGGCTCTCAGATGTGCTTTGTCGATAGTTAAAGGAGAGCAAAAATATACAGAGCATTTCGGAGCAAACATTTACAAACCCAAGGAACTTAAAAATCAGAAACCTAAGACAGAATCATGAAAATTCTGAATGAAGATCACATTTATTTATTTGTTTCTCCATATCTATAGCACCTCTTCAAGCTCACTACTCAGAGGCGCTCCCGACTACAGCACGGACACTACATTGAAGTTTCATGCTGAAGCACACGAACAAATGGGAGTGAAGGATTTGCCCAAGGTCCCTACGCGGCGACTTGAGGTGGATTCAAACCTGGAACCCTCCAGCTCCAAGGCACCGACGCCACCAATACACCACTGCGCATCACATTCCTTAACTATACAAATCATATTGAAAGTTCTCATTTGCTCCAACAACAGTTAAGGCCACAACACCGAAACACACAGATTTACAACACAGTAATGCAAGGAAATTCCCATTTTCTTGTTGCCATCTTAGTGCTTCAATGACTAGAAACCCACTGTAAGAAGTCAAAAGTCTGTCTGGAAATGTCTTTTAAAGCAAAACTCTTAGAAGAATCTCTTTAAAAATTAACTCTGTGCAACAATCGTCCCCCGAAAGATTCTACTTCTGCTCGTCTACTCATTAAGAGACTGCACGGGATATTAAGTTATAATAAGTGCAATCCAGTGCAATCGAGAAAGGGGTACGGCCCGAATCTCTGAAACCCGAAATGGAAATTGGCTGCATCCCCCAAATCGCTTTTGCAAGTGCGACCCGACCTTGTTTGGATACTAAATTGTGTTCTCAACAGGACCGTTATGTCATGTAGGTTATTTAATAGTTTTACATAAGTTCGGCCACTTTCTATAAAAACTCTTTTCGGATGCATCGGGGTTTGTGCATCTTCAGCGTTTTTCAGGGAATCGGGTTGACCCTATCGAGAGAAAGCGATGTAGGGCCTTGTAAGGTCAAGCACAAATAGACAGCCCTCGATAACAGACAGATTTGATGTCTGAAACAAAGTGACGATCTGCAAGGACAAAAAAGCTATCGACAATACCTGCGGCATGCTGACGAGAAATTTCGAATAATTTCTTGGCGACAAACTCTTCCACAAACTTGTTTTACAGACATTATCGCGGCTGCCATGTTGATACACTTAGCGTATGTCAGTCCTGTTAAAGGTCACGGTCAACAACCACGTGTAGTAAACATGTTCTATTTTTATGCTCCAATCCAACCATTGTTTAAACTTTTATATATATGAATACATTAATTAAATTAAGAATAACTTAGAAAATGGTGTGTTTAGGTTGGTATACCAAAGCGCCCATGCAATTATTTGCCATTTAGTTAAATGTTTTATCCATCAGTTACGTTTATCGCGGTATAGAAGTTCTCAGGTTAGTATTATTATCGTCTGAATAACTATGTTTGACATTAAATTTTGTCTTAAAAATTAGATTAAGAATTGCTTTGTATGTATTTACAATGCCCTTCACCTTGCCATGTTAATTTCGTTTTCAGTTTTCATAGCGCTACATAATTTGTGTAAACGTGACTTATTCGCGTCTTCAGCAGCCACTGTTCTGGTTGCAGCTGCTGTAGGCCTATAGTAGACATTTTATGATGAGAAAATGTAACTATTTTCACTAACAATTGAGATTTAACATCAAGATTAGAAGTGATATTGTGCAGCATTACAGTGTAGGTTGCACGGAAAAATGGTATGAGTTCGATTTAATGCTTTTGATGTTTTTTAGCATTTATTTCTATTTGATCGCCATGCAAAAAGTCAAACCTGGGATCTGTCATGATCTGTCCCAGCTTGGTTGAATTCATACCCACGCGTGCGTTCTCTAAGTTTACATTTTATGAATAGATTCTGTCAACTTTTTATGGAGGTATAGATGTGGGTGGAGCGAACTATTGGAGTCAAGTTCATTGATTGATTATTATTATATTCGTTTAATTGGCAACAAAACTGATAGACACACCGCTATCAGGTACACAAATTAGTTCAACAAATGAAACACAATTATAGGCTACCTAAAATTGTTTATGTCCATAACAATTGAATCCATCTTATAGGATGAGTGTAGAAAATTACGATTATGCGTCTTCTAGATTAATGAGTTAACCCCTCGCCCCTCCACCCACTTATCTCTGGACGTAAAGTCACATGCCAAGAATGGCTTTTCTATGGCGGTTATTTTTTTAACCCCAAAAAGTTTACAAGCCTTTGTGTGAACGAAATGTGACAGAACTTGTCTCGAACATGTGAGCACTCCATACAGAGAAAGGGATGCATTGTGTGTTTTGGCTGTGTAGCTTGTATTTTTACCTCTGATTTGTTTGCCAGTCTACTCCAGTTGGATGTCAAATCATGGTACAAATAAAATATACATGTATGACATGCAGTCTCCCCAATCCCAATTTAGTTTTGCTCTCAAGAAAGTGGCATGTTGTTGTCATATCTCGTAAATGGGAGCAAGGCAGCTGATGGGTCTAATTCATCATTCATAATTTGCTCATTCAAGGTGCCTGACTGGAGGCATTCAGTGTTGCCACTGAGGTTTCAGAAATAAGCCCAGATGTCCTTCTGAAAAAAACCCAGAAAAACCCAGACTATATATAAGCTATTAATATTATAATAGACCTCTTTGTTAACATTAAGTTGGATCTTCACTTGTTCGGATGAGGGTTAACAAAATGTTTTTCAAATGAGTCGAATCAAATGTAATGACAACTTAAAAAAAATATCAATTGTCAAAGTTGTCAGAGACAAAAAACATCTAGTGGGGAAAAAAACAGCTATGGCATCACTGTAGGCTTTCCCAGTCCAGCCACAGTTGAGCAATGGAGATGTGGGCAACTTTTAGAATATGAGCATATTGTTCTGAGGGATAGGTTTAATGGAAGTCAATTGCAGATGGAATAGCCCCCTCCCCCACTGATTGATAAAACCCAATGCTGTCTAACAGCAGTGCTCATCATAATTTATCATCTTGATCGTCAGTGGTGTAGACATGGGAGTTTCGGGGGTTAAACCCCCATTGGCCTTGGAAAAAAGTGTTTTTAAAGGTTATTTATCCACTTAAATAAGAAAAAGCAAAACAATTGCTTGTAGTAACCATTATTTTTCTTACTTTATTCCCTTTGTTACTTTATTCTCTTTTTATTTACTGTAATAATGTTGGGTTGGTGTCAGAAAGGGCATCCGGCCAGACCATAAAACCCCAAACCCCCATCATAAATTCCTGGCTACACCACTGCTGATCGTCATGCAGAGTTTTGATTTCAGCATTCTGTGGGATGGTCGATGCATACTACTTAAGTTCAGTCTTATTGAACACGGTTTATCATTGATTGCTCTGTCATTGCTAGTAATTTTTATAGCACCGCTCACAGCTATGGCCGTTCAGTATCGCTCCCAGTGCGAGAAACCCTAGGGAATAATAGGTCTTGAGAAGAGAGATACAGGGTGAGAGTTGGCACAGGTTGTGGGCTCAAACCCCCCCCAGTCTTTTTAGGGTGCCATATTAAAGTCCTCATTGCACACGTCAGGTTATAACAATAATAACAGTAATGAATCAACGTCTGAGTCCAACGTTCCCTCTAATATATTCCTGTGTGCGCAGAACTGACGGTTGCTTGAGCAACCCAAATTTTCACATGTGCACCACATTTTCAGAAACATTAAATTTGTGTTTGAAAAATCTATAGGCCAAACTACACTAATTACACGTATGTAATAATGTTTCTTTTTTTATTGAAGATAATTTATGGCGCTGAATTGACGTATAGGTTTTAATAGTTATCGCAAGCGAAAGTATTATGGTGTGATGAGGAATAGGCTACCAAGCCAAAACTGAACCAGGGCTGTTTTTAAGGAATTTTTAGAACTGCACAACTCCTTTTCTTTCCAATCCACCATGGTAAATTTCTTCCAATCGGAGGACAATGACCTTTTTGCTAGTTTTAACTGTACAAAAGTGCTTCTACAACTGCACAAATCCGTTTAGAACTGCACATTTTGTGTACAGCTGCACGTTAAAAAAGCCCTGAACTGAACTAAATATAC
The DNA here is from genome assembly GCA_949752735.1 of Lumbricus terrestris. NCBI lineage: Eukaryota > Metazoa > Annelida > Clitellata > Crassiclitellata > Lumbricidae > Lumbricus > Lumbricus terrestris. The sequence continues at coordinate 10,198,389 of OX457052.1, read as the reverse complement.
CTGAGGCTACAAAATGTCATGATGAAGAAGGCTACATGTGTTCTTAATCTAGCATCGAAATAATGTTCACCGCTAAAGTTTCTGCCTCCTATCTTTCTTGGACGACCATAGTTGATAAATTCTGTTGATATCAACTTCCAGCCCAAAGCCTATAGCAGTGATTACCAACCTTTTTTGGCTTGCGGCACACTAAGAAAGAATTAAAAATTTCGCAGCACACTTAACAATGATAACCAATTTCTTAAAAATATATTTATCACTATTATCTAACTGATAAGCTTATAACTGACTATCACAAATTTAATATTCTAATTGTCTAATAATACTCTAGTGAGTTTGGTCAGTTTACTGTAGTCACCCTAGTCTGGTCAGTCTATAGTGACCAGAGTCTAGAGTGAATAGAAGCCACCAGTGACCTAGTCTATTCTAATAATTATTATCTAATATTTATTTGCATTAATTAACAGTATTAGCTTTTAATGAATGTAATGATCATTAACGATCATAAATGTGACGGCTTTCGAGAGCCAATAAAATTGAAACGAGGCTCCAGAGACAGAAAGCACACTTGCCTTTCATCTGATGCGATGACAGATTCGGCTTCTGTGTGTGTTCCTTCTTGGGTTTTGCCAACAATTAAGCAACCTCACCAATCCCTTTTCTGGCAATATCCTGTAGTTCACAAGTTTTTCGATTGCTTATTTTGCTGTGCCGCAAGTTTCTCAAAATATTCGTTTGCTATTCTTTTGGTTCGTTCGAAACAGCTGGATGTTTAGCTTAATTATAATTAATTAGGAACATATTAGAAATTTTCTGCGGCACACTTGCAAAGTTCTCGCGGCACACTAATGTGCCGTGGCACACAGGTTGGGAATCACTGCTCTAGCTTAACTTGAAGCGCCTCTCGCACTGCTGCTTGGAAATTCGATAATTTTTTATGAAGCTTCTGTGAAGCTTCTGTGAATAAGCCGTACAGAGCAGAAATTAGCCAAACTGTCTGTTTATGCACATTTCTGCTTTAATATGAGTTTGAGCTAGGATGAGTCACATTAGATTCTGTTGCTATGGTTTTTCCATGATAATTTGGCTCATTTCTGCTTGATGAGTTCGAGCTGGGATGAGTCACATTTGATTCTGTTGCTATGGAGACCATGATAATTTGGCTGCATAATGCGATCTGTTATTTATAGGAATCCTCAGAATAGCAGGAATTGACCTGAATCGTCACCTGTCAATGATACGATACTGCTGTTGTTGTTATGCCCCCAAACCGGAAGAAGATGAAGCGGCGGCGTGGAAATCTGTAGTAGCGTTAATTGCAGGTAATACCGTAGTATTTTTCTCTCGTGCGTCATAACACAGTTGTTTTTAATAACGTAATAATCAGACTGTGCAAGCAAATTAAATATGATTCTGTAATATTTTTATTCGGATGATGCAGCAGTATCCTTAGCAACTGCAGAGTAATATTATAGTGGCTTTCACACGAATGATGCTGCTTTGCGTTGTAATTGGAGATCTTTACAGTGGACTTGTATCTGATCTATGCTGATAAAAGCAGATCACTTCTAGTCATGAATGTGTATGATAGCAAAGTGACTTTAGTACGTTGGAGTTTACTGTCATTACTGTATAACTATGGCAGATGTAACATTCTTTAAAAGTAGGATGTCTGCTCCAGTTGCATATTTAGGAACTCGGCTATAATGATTACACTGACTGCATGTAAGGTATCTAGACACTGACTGTATGTAAGGTGGGTATTTAGACACTGACTGCATGTAAGGTATCTAGACACTGACTGTATGTAAGGTGGGTATTTAGACACTGACTGCATGTAAGGTATCTAGACACTGACTGCATGTAAGGTGGGTATTTGGACACTGACTGCATGTAAGGTATCTAGACACTGACTGCATGTAAGGTGGGTATTTGGACACTGACTGCATGTAAGGTATCTAGACACTGACTGCATGTAAGGTGGGTATTTGGACACTGACTGCATGTAAGGTATCTAGACACTGACTGCATGTAAGGTATCTAAGCAAACTTGTCCCTTGCCATTCAAGCAGCACTTGAAAGTGTTTTTTTGCCATTTCCGTGAGCTTGAATAAAGTAAATAAATATTTTGGCTGACACTGACCCTTTTCAAAACAGTAGTCGGTTAGAAGCTATTTTAACTCTTATTATTTTATTCGCCCTAGGCATGAGGCTTTAAAAACAATATGATGTGCTTTGTTGTTCTGGAGTTAATGCTCATCATCATTGATCAATTGCATAAAAGTGCCTCGAAATGCAACAGCATTAAATTTCTAAATTATTATTTTTTTAGCCCTAAAATATTCAGGAGCCCTCAGGGACTTCGCTCTTAGCTACTGGTTTAAAATCAGTCAAGCCACAGATCCCCTTTGCAGCTGTGGGAACATTCAGACTATGGCACACATTGTAAATGACTGTATAACATCTCGCTTTCCGGGTGGAATGCCCGTCCTACACGAGGCCGGTGAGGCTGCTGTTGAGTGGCTCTGCGTGAACTGCAAAAGCTAAATAAATAAAATAGTCCAGAATGGCCTATTCTATTATTATTATTATAATTATTATTATTATATTATTATTATTTTAATTATTATTCTATTATTATTATGAAAACCATCATTTATTTCCAATTCAAACTGTGAAACGCCAACTGGCTGTGCCTGATGAACATTGAACGCTTAGCAAAACCCTAGTAGCATAGTGTGTTAATAGTTTTTCCACAATTGCATACTAAATTATTATTATTAAATTATTATTATTATTATTATTATTACTGATGATATTATTCGACAAATTCTTGTTGGACAAAAGAACCGCAGAAGGCCAAGGCATTAAAGCGCTGGATGGTGATTGACAAGTGCTGGAAAAGATAGCAAGTTTCTTTAGAGTCTCCAGAAAATTTGGAGAAATGTGTTCATATATTCTTTGATGAATATTATCATTATTATTATTTTAGTATTACTATTTATTATTATTATTTATTGTTATTAATATTGTAGTAGTAGTAGTTGTTGTTATACATAGGCTACTATATTCGTTTATTGGTTTCTACCTACACTAACTACGGTACTCTGCGTAGATTACCTCACCCAATTTTATGATCAGTGTAGTCTCTTCTCACTATTCCTACTTTCCTAGCTACTCAAGAAGAGCCATTTGCAGAACGTTTTATCTCATGCAGAAGAACGACTGTAATCGAACTATAGAGTGACCTATCTGTCTTATCTTATCTTTCTTATCTTATCTGTCTTCTCACCTGTCTTCAACGCAGCTTATACTTGCCTCTGCCAAGCGAAGCATACCTTGTCCTGCCAATGCTGATGGCCATTTGTAGGCATCGTTTCACTGATTGAAGAGTAAGCTATACTCTGCCAATGCTCGTAGCCATGTTCTGATTATACATGTAGATTTGTAATCAACAGTTATAAGAAAGGTCAGTGGCACTCCCAACTGGAACGAGTGTCACTACCACTGGTAGTGACACTGGTTCCAGTTGGGAGTGACTCTGGTTCCAGCTGGTAGTCTACCAGCTGGAACCAGGGTCACTCCCAACTGGAACCAGTGTCACTACCAGCTGGAACCAGAGTCACTCCCAACTGGAACCAGTGTCACTCCCAACTGGAACCAGTGTCACTCCCAATTGGAACCAGTGTCACTCCCAACTGGAACCAGTGTCACTCCCAATTGGAACCAGAGTCACTCCCAACTGGAACCAGTGTCACTCCCAATTGGAACCAGTGTCACCTCCAATTGGAACCAATGTCACTCCCAATTGGAACCAGTGTCACTCCCAATTGGAACCAGTGTCACTTCCAACTGGAACCAGTGTCACCTCCAATTGGAACCAATGTCACTCCCAATTGGAACCAGAGTCACTCCCAACTGGAACCAGTGTCACTCCCAACTGGAACCAGTGTCACCCCCAATTGGAACCAGTGTCACTCCCAATTGGAACCAGTGTCACTCCCAACTGGAACCAATGTCACTCCCAACTGGAACCAGTGTCACTACCAGCTGGAACCAGGGTCACACCCAACTGGAACCAGTGTCACTCCCAACTGGAACCAGTGTCACTCCCAATTGGAACCAGAGTCACTCCCAACTGGAACCAGTGTCACTCCCAATTGGAACCAGTGTCACCTCCAATTGGAACCAATGTCACTCCCAATTGGAACCAGTGTCACTCCCAATTGGAACCAGTGTCACTTCCAACTGGAACCAGTGTCACCTCCAATTGGAACCAATGTCACTCCCAATTGGAACCAGAGTCACTCCCAACTGGAACCAGTGTCACTCCCAACTGGAACCAGTGTCACCCCCAATTGGAACCAGTGTCACTCCCAATTGGAACCAGTGTCACTCCCAACTGGAACCAGTGTCACTCCCAATTGGAACCAGAGTCACTCCCAATTGGAACCAGAGTCACTCCCAACTGGAACCAGTGTCACTCCCAATTGGAACCAGTGTCACCCCCAATTGGAGCCAATGTCACTCCCAATTGGAACCAGTGTCACTCCCAATTGGAACCAGTGTCACTTCCAACTGGAACCAGCATCATCACTGACAAACAAAAGGTTTCAGATGCACTGATCAATCTGGGCTCTTAATTATCAGGTCAATCTACCCTCTATGTGTAGCGTTGTATACCTCATTATAACTCATTTGTGCTTTTAATTAACTGGAAGGCATTAATATGTGTTGTTATTATATATGATGTAGCCAGATCTGACGTGTAATGCCCAAAGCATCATCATTCATCAAGCAGACTGTAATTAAAGTCCGTCAATGTCATATGAAACCTTCAAAAACAATGCGGATCTCTTGAATGAGGCTGGTGTACGTATATCATGCTCTCAAGTCTGATGTGAATATTAATAAAGTATTTATTCCCTGTCTGCACAGCAGAGAGAATCCATGCCCTCAAAATAGTCACAGTTTTTTTTTACATTGTTCATCCAAGTGCACTGATATAGGAGTCGATGTTGTACTGAATGGCGTCATAGGCTAATGAGAATTGAAAAAGAGTCACACAGGCATTTAGATCACGCGTTAGCCATTATTGTCTTCTTCATTTTAATCATCATACAAGTCTGGATCTTGACTGTCCAATAATATTATCGTAACTGTAGCCATGGGTGTATTTAATGCATTAATCTGAGGATTGAACCCATAAAAATTGGTTCAATCCTCAGATTAATTCATTGTTGTTTTTGGCGCTCCAAAGTAGAAAATGCTAAAAAAGCTAAAATCTCCATTGATGGTTTTTCCTGGCTATGCCATTGACTATTCTTTTAAAACGTTGATTTTGTGTACACTACTTTTTTGTTATGTGATACCACCAGAATGGCATAATGAATTTGTGCGAACATGCTGTTTAATAGACTATTCTCTTAAATCTTTTATTTTGTGTACACTACTTTTTTGTTATGTGATACCACCAGAATGGCATAATGAATTTGTGGCAACATCCACAGTCTGTTGAATAGTTTCATATGTCTATAATCGGTATGTTTTCAGTATCGCGCTTTCAGTATGTTGCACAGACAATAGTAAAATTACACTGTCACTGTGATCTCTAAATTTTTAAAGCACCACTTGAAAGCTATGTTTGGGCACCAGCTTATTCACGAGCGCTGTCTATGTCTTATCAGGACTCTTTCAAGAAGGAATTACTTGCATGACGGACACAGATAGGCTTGTTTTGATCTATTGGGTGTGCCGTGTGAAATTATAAAATCTTTGAATGTCCAAGATACTTTACAGCAGTGGTTCCCAACCCGTGGGCCAAAAGTGGCTGCCAGGTCTAAAAAAATGGCCCTCGTCTCTCAAAGACTTAACAAAAATATACGAAAAACATTGACAATTTAGACACTATAGAACACAATTATTTTCTGTTACAAATAATTTTATTTTGACGTCCATAGATAACAACAGACCATTCTGATTCAATTATAACAATTTTATACGCTTTTAGTTAATTAAAATTTAGCCTTGTGCCCTTAATGTCTTTCAACTACGAAAAAGTGGCCCTCGTGTCCTCCAACTCAGAAAAAGTGACCCGAAAGTCAAAAAAGGTTGTGAGCCACTGCTTTACAGGGAGATGTGGCTGGATTGCTGTGCATACTTGTAATCCGATGTCTCTTCAATCTACTAAGTTTGTTTCAGTGCCATTAGAGACAATGTTTTATGATGTAATAAATAATAGACAGCTGTCTTTTAAAATGACCAACCATCGCTTGTAAATGACCAGTTGTCACTTTAAATGACTGCCTGTGGTTTAGCAGGACCATTTGTCACTTGGTCAAATGACTGGCTGTCACTTAACACTGTATGTAAATGGGTCTTTTTAAACACCCATCTGTTAGGCTTTGCAGGACTATTTGTTGTTGAAGCATGCATGGCAATTTATTTTACCAAAGCATTCTTTGCCTCGATGCTTGCCTCTCAGGGCTGTTTTTAAGGAATTTTTAGAACTGCACAATTTCTTCTTTCCTTTCTCATTTTGTGTACAACTGCACGTTAAAAAGGCCCTGTTGCCTCTCCTCGTGCTAATCAACCAAAACGTATTTTGGGATTTAAAAAACGCACCACTGCGGTTCGGGAGAATGTCATGCTAGCGTTTCTCTACTAATGCTTTTTTTTGTCTGAAACATTGTGCAGGAAGTTCAAGGCAACTCTGCTACTATGGAGACAAATGGAGATGAATGACGTCAGGACTATTTTTGGTGCCTTACGCCTGGAGATCGGGTTGCCTGTCATCTAACGTTTTGCTTTATGATTCATATTGGCTTCTTCTGAAAAGGTTGGCAATGCTTTAAAGTGTGGACTCCTGGAGGTGTAGTCATTTTTTTCCTTTTCTTCCAGTATTACATCTGCTGTGAGAAGACAGGTGTAAGTAATTACGTTGTAATTAGTGCCTGTAGTTTGATACTGAACCAAAAGAACGGGTGCAATATTGCAATTATTAATCTTAGTTTGCTCGTGACATTTCCCAATGCTGTATCTAGTTTGCTCGTGGTATTTCCTTATATTCAGCTTACCTGTGATGTCCGTTTTACTAATTATTATTTTATAAATCACTCTAGTCGTTTTTCTTTAGCTGTGGCTGGGCTGTGAGCTCCTCTGGGGAGGTTTCTTGAAGGGGTGTTGTATAAGTCCCCAGATGAATGAATGATATTATATCATGAGATCTACATCTGTTTGCTTAAATGATAGTGCCTGGTATCTACTTTGTTTCTGTTATTTCTTGATACCTAGTTTGCTTCTGATATTTGTGACACCTAGTTTGCTCCTGATATAATTGTTGCAGACTTTTTCGCTTGATGTTGCCCGGGAGCGCCTCTGAGCAGGTACATTGAAGGGGCGCTAAATAAATTCTGATTGATTGATTTTGTGATACCTAGTTTGTCTCTGATATTTTGTGATACCTAGTTTGCTTCTGATATTTTGTGGTACCTTGTTTGCTTCTGATATTTTGTGATACCTAGTTTGTCTCTGATATTTTGTGATACCTAGTTTGTCCCTGATATTTTGTGATACCTAGTTTGTCCCTGATATTTTGTGATATCTAGGTTGCTCCTGATATTTTGTTATACATAGTTTTCTCCTGATATTTTGTGATACCTAGTTTGCTCCTGATATTTTGTGATACCTAGTTTGTCCCTGATATTGTGTGATAGGCTACCTAGTTTGTCCTTGATATTGTGTTATACCTAGTTTGCTCATGATATTTTGTGATACCTAGTTTGTCCCTGATATTTTTTGATACTTAGTTTGTCCCCGATATTTTGTGATGCCTAGGTTGCTCCTGGCATTTTGTTAAACATAGTTTGCTCCTAATATTTTGTGACTCCTACGGTCGTTTGTTCCTGATATTTCATCTGCAGATACAATCTAATAATTATTAATGATTTTTGTTTGATAACATCATGAAAGACCAGCAGTCTTGGTAGATTATGAGCTATTTTTGCTTGAAAATGACCAGTTTACGCTTGCAGTGACGACTGTAATTTTAAAAGACCAACAATGATGTATGGATGGAATTGCGAAAAGAGCAGGTGCAATTGCTAATAAAATTTTAACTCAAAACTGAGTGTTGGATCCGATCAGTGGTATACATGGTGTGTTGTGTTGATGGGTCTTTCATTGCTCTCTCTCAGTGTCATTTCAATAGATTTGTCTAAACCTAATTCTGAGACCGAAATAGCATCAACTTCGCATGATCATATTGGAAGCACACCTCCTGCCAGGCAATCTTGATACAATATAATCACGTGAATATCTGCACACACACACACACACACGTTTCGTTTTATTACATACCTTTCGCCAGAATCTAATTAATTAATATTTTTTTTATTAGAGTTGTATCTTTCGGATATGTTCTTTCAAGCCGCTGGACGCTGTCGATATTATTATTATTATTATTAAAAGTAAAAATCGCATCATCCCTGCTGCTACTGCACCTTAGTAAATTGATGAGAAAGAGGGACAAAAAATCGCTGTTTAATAGATTCCCGGCATGATCGCGCTCAGGTGATGCAATGATGTAGGGCGTGTGTGCCAGTTAATTAAGTAATACACGAGAATCAATGTGCGGGGATGTTATTGCCGCGGTGCGCGCTTGCTTGCTCGCTTCTCCCGGTGTGTACCTCCGAGTAGTAACAGGTGTGACGCGGCGGAAGATGACTTACACCTGATCTATTCTGTCGTCGTCGTCGTTGTCACCATCATTACCTGGTGCAGCAGAGGAAGCCTTAGGAGGCAGAAGGGAGGAGGCAGCGGTTCGTCGCTTTTCCTCCTTGTACGTGATACCTTCACGTGATTGGCACGGCTCAGGAGACGGTGACACGAAACGGAGTATCCCCCCTGAAAGCTATCCGGGGGGAAGAATTAATCTATCCCCCCGGATGGAATTAACCGGTCTATACTATCTGGGGGGGATAAACCATTCTATCCCCTTTTTTTAAATGCGCATAATAAAAAAATGTATGCTGTAGTCAAAATTTAAAGTGACTCTAATTGTTTTAAATGTCCCAAGCAATGCTCAGATAAAGGCAACTCGAATTTATTTTGTGACTCTGAGTGTTGTTAAGCGTTTCAAATGTTTTAAGTGCTCTAAAAACAGGGCAAAACAAATTATCTAGTAGGAATAAACATACCTGTCAGTGTCATTCTTCAAAACAAAGCAGATGAAAATTATTTTGCAAAAAAGAATACACGCGGAAGCGGTTTTTTCGACTTTTTTTAATTTGGGGGGATACAATTAATACGAGGTATACTCTATTTCGTGACACCGGCTCAGAACCCCGCGGATGAGGTTTCCCGCATTTTTAAGAGATCTACGGTTCCTGAAAAACGACGGGTGGTGTTATTTTCAGCCGTGTGTAGCGCGGTGAGACGGCGGTTGATGAGGCGCTTTGAAGTGTAACGGGTTTAGAATATCAGATGCATTATCCCTATTACCATGCGTAGTACATTCAGGCTACAGGTATGGCGTGGCATTTGATCCCGATTTTATCAATGTTTCTGCGTGCGGTGAAAGGATTCTGGTGTGAATGGAACTGTGCGTCAATTGCAGTTTGAAGCGTGCTCTGTGGCAGGTAGATTTATATTTCAATGCAGAGCCTTGAGGTGAATTGCACGAAATCGTGGTTGGTTTTTATTCATACATGTGTGCATACATGCATGTTTTTAGGTGATCTTGTGCATAGATTAGGTGCGCGACTAATGTTGACAGAGAATGATTGTGTTGATTTTATTGGTGCTGTATTCATGGGTGAGAATTGCTGTGGAGGTTCAACCCCCCAGTCTTTCTTAGGACCCCAAAGTGTGGGGTGCGGTGGTGTAGTGATGGCGTCGTTGCTTTGAAGCCGGAAGGTTCGAATCCACCTTGCCGCGCAGGGACCTTGGGCAAGTCCTTCACTCGCAATTGCTCAGCGCTTCGGCGTGAGACTCCGATGCAGTGTCCGCGCTGTAGTCGGGAGCGCCTCTGAGTAGCGGTTGAGGACTGGAAGAGGCACTATAACAAGTGTGCATACAAGCATACAAAGTAAATTCTTCAATGCACACCCAAACTCCACATGAATCAAAGTTTGATCCCTTACCACTCCCCCCCACACATTATTTTATTGTAGCTGGCTGTTTTTTAGTGCCTAGATACTTTACTTGTCTGTATGAGACTTGTTAAAACATGCTTCATCATTGTAATGTAGATGCTTCAATTGCATGCACTGTTAGCAACACGAATTGCAAAATTGATTCAGTTATGGAAAGTAAACGTGTCATAAAATGACCTAATTGTAATGCGTTTTTTAAAAGTAATGGCTGCCTCCAAGTGCACTGCTAACAGCAAATTTTTTGTTTTACTCTCACACCCATGCACACACACACACATATGGGCACACACACGCCCACACACACATCTACCCACACACACACATGCGAACACACAAGCACATACGCCCACACACATATATGCGCATTAAGGGTCTACCCTGTCTACCTAAGTTTACTTGTCTGTTTGTCATTCATTCGGTCTTCAGTCGCAGTAGGTTTCTTCGCTGTCGCAGTCCATTCATTCATTCTGGTCACGCTCTTCGCTTAAAAAGCATAACGTGTCAGACCTTTTTGCACGGCGCTGAATGCAAATTCTTTATTTGTTATTCATTACCTACAAATTGCTTCAGTTTTCCAGGCTCCTTTTCAACAGTGCCTGTTTAATGTGAGCCGAACACACACATACACAGACACACACACACACACACACACACACACACACAGGCACACACACAGACACACACACACAGACGAACACACAGACACACAATCATACACACACACTCACAGACACACACACACAGACGCACACAGACACATAGACACACACACAGACACATAGACAGACACACACACACACACACATAGACACACACAGACACATAGACAGACACACACAGACACACATGCAGACACATACACACACATACACACACAGACATACACACAGACACATAGACACACATACATGCACAGACACACACACAAACACACACAGACACAAACACACACAGACACATGGACACACACACATGCACATACACACACAGACACACACAAACACACATAGACACACACACAGACACATGGACACACACACATGCACATACAGACACAGACACACACAAACACACATAGACACACACAGAGCTTGACGACAGTCTAGTTATCATTGGGTTCATCTCCTAAATTCTGTCATCATCATTCATCGTGTGTTGTGCTGCTTCTTACTCTGCCAGATGCCCCTATGGTCAGACTTGCAATGGTGTCCGACTGCGTTTTCTCTGCTGCTTCTAGTTTTATCTCTCAGGTTTTTTTTATCTCTAGTGCTTTTCTCTTGGCATTTTATTGAGATCGTTCCAATGTTCTGTTCTGTGCTCCAAATCCAGATAAATGCAGCAGATGTAGAGAGCTGCTATGCGTTGTCTCTATCGAAAGCACCATAAAAATTCCTTTGCTGGTTACTTTATAATTTATAGCTTTGTGCATCTGGCCAAGCCTACGTTCGGCTTTGTCTTTTTGTACAGCATGTTTTTTAACTGAGAAATGCACAATAACATGTAAAAATACAAGTATGGGGGCATTGTGTGTAAAGGCGATGGGAGCACTGGCAAAGATTTTGCTTTTTTATTTTGTATGCTGTCTTCCAAACCTTCCAAACCTGCAATTCTGATTTATACTGTACGAAGATTCGAGTGACATGTATCTGGTGTGCATGAGAATTTGATCCCATCTTGTAAGGCATCTTGTTGATTTGTAATGCACTATCTTATATTACCGGTATTTAAGTCTCTTCTTTCTGTATATAGCACTGCCATTTGATGTTGATATTTATAGAGGCAGACTTAGATCTATTATTATGCTTTGTATTTTTTTAGCATCACTTTTATAGCATTTTTGGATGATGTTGAGTTACTCAGCAACTCGTTACTCAGATCCTCACACTCTGCACTTAACCATAATTCTTATGGTTACGGGGGCGGGGGGTCTAATACAGACAATTTCTGCTGCAGCTTCTTCACTTTTTATTGCTGCTAAAGGTTTCTGTGAGAAGTTTTCACAGGTCCATTCTCTTGATGGAACATTTTTCCCATTTTATGTGAAAATTCCCAATTCACAGGTCCATGCATACACTTGTTGGAACATTTTCCCCATTTCATGTGAAAATTTCCGATTCACATATCTCCATACACATGAAACACTTGTTGTAACATTTTCCCCATTTCACGTGAAAATTCCCGATTCACAGATCTCCATACACTTGTTGGAACATTTTCCCCATTTCACGTGAAAATTCCCAATTCACAGATCTCCATGCACTTGTTGGAACATTTTCCCCATTTTACGTGAAAATTCACGATTCACAGATCTCCATACACTTGTTGGAACATTTTCCCCATTTCATGTGAAAATTTCCGATTCACATATCTCCATACACATGAAACACTTGTTGTAACATTTTCCCCATTTCACGTGAAAATTCCCGATTCACAGATCTCCATACACTTGTTGGAACATTTTCCCCATTTCACGTGAAAATTCATGATTCACAGGTCCATGCATACACTTGTTGGAACATTTTCCGCATTTCACGTGAAAATTCCCGATTCACAGGACCATACACTTGTTGGAACATTTTCCGCATTTCACGTGAAAATTCCCGATTCACAGGACCATACACTTGTTGGAACATTTTCCGCATTTCACGTGAAAATTCCCGATTCACAGGACCATACACTTGTTGGAACATTTTCCGCATTTCACGTGAAAATTCCTGATTCACAGATCTCCATACACTTAGAACATTTTTTGCCATTCCATGTCTTTGTATTCTTCGATCGGAACCGGCAGATCATTCCGAGTAGATTGGTTGAAGCGTCCTTCCACGCGCGTCTTGTGCGTAGCATGCCAACAAACTGATCAACTCCAGCGGATATCTGGACGACGTCGCCGTCGGTGTTGGTGCTGAGATGGGATTGCGGTCGCGAAATAACGGATCCCTCCATCGCATTTCAGTATACGACGCATGTGAACTGGAGTCCGTCCGGTCACTCCGGTGGAGAGCGTGACTGAACTGGCGATTCCGTCGGACGCTTAACTGGAATTAATGAAGCCGAGACGCGTCTGGAGCGTCTATCAGTGCATCTGGAGGGGTCAGTCCGGTTCCACGCCACACTCCATCAACCGTTCGATCAGGTTGCTCGCCCGAGGCTCCGGTGTGGGATCCGGACAAGCGCATCTATCAGACGGCTTCCGGGTTTTAATCGTGGCACTGGAGAATGGTTTCTAGCGCAGATGACTGTACGCCTGGGAGAGGACTAATGCTCTGTTACGTACGGCCTTGGATGTGGTGTAGTAGTACTGTATTGTGTTGATTGTTTTTGGATGATATTGTATTGTGTTTGGATGATATTGTATTGTATTTTTTTCTTGTTTTATTTCTCACATTTGCTATTGCGCCCCTTCAATCTCTCTACTCAGAGACACTCACTGTTGTATTGTATATACTCTTATATTGTATTTAGATGATATTGTATTGTATTGCTTTTAGATGATATTATATTTGGGTGATATTGTATTGTACTGTATTTAGATGATATTGTATTGTATTGTTTGTATGTGCACTTGTTTTAGCGCCCCTTCAAGGTCACTACTCAGAGGTGCTCCCAACTACAGCGAGAACACTGAATGGGAGTTTCATGCTAAAGTGCTGAGCAATTGTGAGTGAAGGACTTGCCCAAGGTTTTTATGAGGTGGCCTGAGGTGGATTCAACCCTGCAGCCCTCCAGCTCCGAACATATTCACTACACCACCGTGCCCCACAATGTATGTATTGTATTGTATTTGGATGTTATTGTATTGTGTTGTATTTGGATATTTTATTTCATTGTGTTTGGATGATATTGTATTTTTTGTATTTTGATGATATTGTATTGTATTGTATTTGGATGACATTGTATTGCATACGAAGGATATTGTATTGTACTTAAATAGCATTTCTAAAGTGCCTCCAGTAAGGTGAACCGTTCAGAGGCACTTCTAGTGCGCATGGCCCTGCAAGAAGAACCAGGTTTTGAGAAGAGGCAAGGCAGACAAGAGAGACTGCCAGACAGAAGTGTATATAGCGAACAGAAGGAGAAAGCGCATTCAAAATAGAAGGACCAATTGAGGCAAATGATCGAGACTGAGCCATAACAGTTCTATATGGATATATGGATGCTTCATTTCATTTTGCCTCGACCGTAGTATCTCTTCCAAAAAAACCACTCGAATGACTATTTTTATGAAGAATGGAAAATTGTCAGTAGCATTTTTACCTTCTGCCTGTGTGTGCTGAACCCATCAGTCAATATTGGCTGCATTGATAAAAGGCTTGTGTGGATAAGAACATGCTGATGGTCGTAGACGTATATTATGTGAAGATAATAGTAGAGGCCAGTGCTGAAGGTACAACACTTGTGTAGAGGCCATTACAGAAAAAGCTGACAAGCATTATTATAGTCCTCCTTTTACACCTTGGCATTAATTCTAACCTCCGACCTTTCAAATGACAGTCTAGCACATTTGCACTATCCCTATTTAAGCCTACTTAGGCAGTCTCTCGTCTTCCTATTTATACGCTACAGTAAAAAAAAGGTATTATATTTAATGGACTATTAATAGAGTTCTGCATTTGGTGGAAAGACTATCAATCAGCAAGCACTGGCGTTTTATCTACTAAATGTCAACGTTTTATTTTGACTAAGACACAGTAGAGTGTTTATTGTATTGTATATAAGCATTTATAAAGCGCTTCTTACAGACTAGCTATTCAGAGGTGCTCTCAGCGTGACAGCCCCGAGGAAATAAAAGAATGGATGAAAGAGAAAGGAAGGATCATGGGAGAAATGATGGTGGGATTGGTGGCTGATTATTATACATGTATACGAAGTTGAAATTGTGTTAGAATTATTTTCACTTTCAACAGATTCCTGTTGACTGACATTGTCTTTGCCAAGTTCATCACTGGCTGCTGCTGCTACAGTAGATTGTTAATACGGATGAAAGAGAAAGGAAGGAGCTGTTGCTCTTCTTCATTGGAACAAACTGGCATGCATTGTAAGGTTGCGGATGATGACAATTACGGAGGTGATGGAGACAATCATGGATTACATGGCCAATAGTAGTAGTATTTGCAGTTTGACGTCACTGTGTCGTAACAAAGACGCCCTCCTCCTTTATCCAGGCTTGGGACTGGCACTGGCAGAGTGCAACCAATGGCGGAGTTTTCTACGGCCAATGATGGTCGTGGCTTTGCTTGTTGCTGTGTCACAGTGTTGTCATAGCAACGATGACTAGTGTTGCCCTCCTCCTTTATCCCGGCTTGGGACTGGCACTGCCAGAGTGCGATCAGACACAGAGTTGATGGTGGTTATAATAAACATGGCCGTGCCATAAATGCGGGTATTGGTGTCTGCTGATCGGTTGCTATGACGACCGTTTCATCACCATCGCCTTCGTTAGGTTTATTGTCATCTCAGTGTTTTTTTAAATTTCCATTGTAGCTTTCATTAGCCTGGACTTTCGACGTAGATTTCTTCCACGTCTGGTCCATCCGGTTTTAGGGGAAGCCTCAGTCGACCGAGTGCCGGCGTCACGAAATAGAGTATCCCCCGTGTTAATCGTATCCCCCAAATGAAGAAAAGTCGAAAAGTCACTTCCGCGTGTATTTATTTTTGCAAATTAACTTCCATCTGCTTTGTTTTGAACAATGACACTAACAGGTATGTTCATTCCTACGAAATAATGTTGCTTGCTTTGGTTTTAGAGCACTTAGAACATTTAGAACACTTAAGAATACTTAGAGGCACTAAATAAATTCGAGTTGCCTTTCTATGAACATTGTTCAGGATACTTAAAACAATTAGAGTCACTTTAAACTTTGATTACATAAAATTTTTAATTATACGCATTTTTTAATAAAGTGGATAGAATGGTTTATCCCCCGGATAGTCTAGACCAGTTAATTCCATCCGGGGGATAGATTAATTCATCCCCCCTCCGGATAGCTTTAAGGGGGATAGAATATCACGTGACACCGAATAAGATCACCGCTTCATCGGTAGTCGTCATAAAAGAGTCGACCGCAGAAGATGCATTTCATAAAAATACTTCACCCGACGTGGAAGATGGGCAGGGAGGACTCTCGAAGTGCTATGGAAAGAGAATGGCAATGAGGACATACCAACAAATGCGGATGAAAAGCCATAAAGCCACTATATACTCGCTCGCTGTCCATCTAATTCACTGTTCGCTCTCCCTCCCGTCTTTCTATATATACGGCCTGGCATTTCCCGACGTTGTTTCCTTGCGTCCGCATGCAGTCGTCTTGCGTTCAACATTTTCGCCCACGATGAATGAAGAGGATCATTTCGGTGGATGGATTTACGATAATATGATTTGTCGCGTCTGCCGTCGTTTATATGGCACCAGGGTATATATTATATATATTATATTTATATATTATATATATTGTATTTATATATTATATTTATATATTATATATATATAATATATATTATATTATATATTATATATATTGTATTTATATATTATATATATTATATTTATATATTATATATATTGTATTTATATATTATATTTATATATTATATATATTGTATTTATATATTATATATATTTATATATATTATATTTATTTATTGTATTTATATATTATATTTATATTATATATATATATATATATATATATATATATATATATATATATATATATATATATATGGTTCTCTGCGGTCTTATGAAGGATACCCGGTTGGCGTATTACAAATTTCCATGATACGTGTGACATGTATGTTTGTATGCGATGTACATGTATATATTTTGTGTTTTATGATGTTTGACACATCTTTGTCTAATGGACAAGACATCAGTTAATGGCTGTTGGATGGCAGCTTGGATGGGTTTTGAACTTCGATGGGTGTGTGCTGTGGCGCAGCCAGGGGGTTTCGGGGGTTAAAAACCCCCATTGGCTTACTTTATTCCCTGTGTGTGTGTGTGTGACATATTACATGAGATCTGAATATTTTGTGTGTGCTACGCGGGCGATGATTTCTCATCGAGTTTTTGATCATTTTCATTTTTTGGGAATACAATGAAAATGAGAGAACATGAATGCAGCAGAGATATAATTTAACATTTTGTTTTTAATTCTTGAATAGACTTACGAATTTAATATTCGTTGGCAGTTTTAATATTCCTGAATGTTTAAAAATCTTGATAATATTCATTCATTATATGCATTTATGTAGCGCCTCTTCAAGGGGCTACTCATAGGCGCTCCCAGCCTCAGCGCGGCCAAATAAAACTGTCTTAAGATGAGAGAGGAAAGCCTGAGAAGGATTTTTACAAAGAAAGTGAAGAGTCAGAGGAAGGCCATTCCAGGTTGAAGGTCCTACCACCTACCACTATCTATGATATACGCTGAGGTTGGATGGATGGATGGATGGATGGATGGATGGATGGATGGGTGGATGGATGGATGGATGGATGGATCGGTGATTTTTCTGCGTTGGTGTCTGCTACTAAGAAAGTCATTAGCGTTTTGTGCATGGTTGCTATGAGTCCATTTAGTAGCAGGACTCAGGTGTTGTGAGGTAAACCCAGCGCTAATTACCGTGTTCTAGTTCAAAACACCTAGTGCATTAAATAATGTGCTACTTGCATGCAATGATATTGCGGTAGACGGGTAGAGAGTCAAAACGACCTTCCCAGCCATGCCCCCCTCCTGTGCCATGTAATGAACTGTTCCAGGGTCTTTTAGTCGTGCATTGTTGAGATTAGCGGCAGTCATTTGTCGTTTGATGGTTTTGCTTATTTTTTTGTTTTCAATCAATTTCCTATGTAAGGGTTTGCTGTCAATTCTATATCGCTAAAGATGCAAAAATGCTTGGCATAGCCAATGATACAAGTATTGATTTAAAGTATATCACAGTAATATATCAGTGTTTTATTAAATTGACAATCTCACAGGGCTATCACCAAGCGGGGCAAACCAGCCTTTATGTGACTTTTGACCGGGAGCATCGTGCCCCTCTTTGGCGCTTTGCCCCTGGTGAAGGGTAAAGTTTAAGCATTTTGTATTTAACTATCTTTCATGCTAACTTTAAAAAATTCCGAGGTCTTAACCTCTTATAGCTTGTGTTGTACAATACAATTATTGCAGATGATTAGGTGTTTAAAGCAATTAACTCAGTGTTATTAATACATGTTACTCACGTGTGAATTACTGTTTACAATAAAATAACAAATTGTTACAGCTGGCATTTTGCCCCTCTACCAAACAGCAGCAAGCAATAAAGGTTGCCTCCTGGAAGATCCCATCTTAAATATATTTGTCTTCCAATGTTTAGGAATTAAATATTTAATAGTTATGGTTTCTGCTCAGTGGTTTCGCCAAGCCCTTAGTTAAGTCCTTAGTTAGTCCTTCTAGTTAAGTCATTAGTTAAGAGTTGTTTTTCTCGTTGTAGGCCTACTCCATTTGTCGATTGCTCAATAATATTTTTTCTCTCTCTCCCTAATAATCTTTATATTCCTACAATTGAACGTGCCGTCATGTTTTTTATATTTTACATGAATAATGGGTGGCCATATTAGTGGGATTGTCCATCCCTTCTGGGTCTCCCCTTCTTCACCAAATTAATAAATTATGTTAAAGTATTAGGCCTATTCACTTCCATAATTGTATCATGTTTGTTTGTTGTTTTGGTTGAGGAAAAACAAATAAAATAAATCAATCAATCAATCAGAAAGATAGGTCAGAAGAAAAGACAGAGTTGTGGTTTTAGACTATTCGCAATAAATGTTTGATTATGTTTGCACAAGTTCTCCAACCGAGCCATGTCCAACTCAGCACCACGCCTTTGAAATGATCTGCCTCCTGAATTCTCACCTTTTTCAGTTCCTCAACCATCACTGCCAAATCACACACCATCACCTTCCTCAGGCTCCTCTATCCATCACACCTCCTTTTCAAGAACTCTTACCTGTCTCATCTGATCCTCCACCTTCCAATTCCCGGCCCAGACGACACCCGCCTTAATAGCTGTTCCGCCCCTCAGATCATATTGTAACTCAACCCGGACCACCATGGACTACTCTTAAGGACAACCCTTTTGACTCAACGCAGTGCTCGTGAATAAGCTGGTGCCCCGCGTTTGGCTTTCGAGTAGCGCTACAGAAATTTGGAGATTACGATTACATTATACAATTCCCAAAATCTAGTTTTAAATGAAGATAATTGTACCCAACAACTGTAGGTATTTCCAGGTCTGCAAAGAGGTTGGCAGAGGGGCAAATGCCCAGGGCCCGGCGACTTTCAGGGGCCCGGGCAAGGTAGTTAATAGTTATGTAAAGAAAAGTTTATGATTTATGACTTTCTAAATCATATATTACCGAGAAAATTAAGTGAAATCAGTTTAAACTTCAGGTTAACAACTGTGGTGGTATTGCAGGCTGTCTGCTCAGTTAGTATAGTTAAGATTTGTGTTATCTGTGATCTCCGTTCTTGTGAATTGTTTAAACTGCATAATTGTATCGTAATCGTAAACTCGACATTTCTAAAGCGCCACTCGAAAGCGAAGCGCGGGGCACCAGCTTATTCACGAGCGCTGCGTTGAGTTCGAAGTGTTGCCCGTGAGAGTAGTCCGTGGTGGTCTGGGTCGAGTTACCATAGGATCAGAGGGGGCGGAACAGCTGCAGTTGTACACTGTAACTGGTTGCGGTCTGTCAACCGGATTGTTTAATAAAGATTAAAGAGAATAAAATCATATTCTGTATATAAATATAAAATTATAGGTCGTACCTTTCACCTTTATCACTTCAGTTTTATTCTACGATAGTTTCTGGACCCATGACTGCTCTGCCTATGGGCCCAGAATTCTTTTTTTTAATCAGCCCTCTTGGTATTTCTAGGAGGATAAGCCTGCTTTGCGGTATTAAATCGGTCAGAAAAGACACGTAGATCTTAATATGTTATACGCAAGTGCACTTAGACTATAGGAGGAGACAGTCCTTGATCCCGGCTTATCATCAATATATTACGGCTAGAGACGATCGTAGTCGCTTGTTTTCATCGGCAAATGATTTGCCTAACCCGCCATTGTTTGTATGACATGCATAATATGTTCAGCATGATATTGTTGGGTTGTCAAGACTAGTGCATGTATGCGTGTATGCTTGTATGCAGTCGCTTTGGAAACTTGATACATGCCCACATATCGAAAGTAAAAACCCATGGATCCAATTGAGGCTGGCATTTGCGCATTGTTGTGTTTGTGCGTGCGTGTGCTTGTGTGTGTGTGTGTGTGTGTGTGCGCGCGCTTGTGTGTTTGTGTGTGTGTATGTGTGTGTGTTTGTGCGTGCGTGCGTGTGCTTGTGTGTGTGTGTGCGTGCGCGTGTGTGTGTGCGCTTGTGTGTGCGTGTGTGTGTGTGTGCATATGTGCCCGTCTGCCTGTGTTTGCATATAGATTGGTTGGTCGCAAAGTGGGACATGAGTAGAATTTACAAGTTCTGATGGTTTTCTGTTATTGTCCTTGAGTCACTTTTTATCAGCATCATTTGGTGGTGGTGGTGGTGGTGGTAGTGGTGTTGGCAGTGGTGGTGGTGGTGGTCGTGGTGGTGGTGGTGTTGGCAGTGGTGTTGGCAGTGGTGGTGGTGGTGGTGGTGGCGGTCTTGGTGGTCTTGGTGGTCTTGGTGGTGGTGATGGTGGTGGTGGTGGTGGTGGTGGTGGTCGTGGTGGTGGTCGTGGTGGTGGTGGCCGTGGTCGTGGTAGGAGTGGTGGTGGTGGTGGCGGTGGTGGTGGTGGTCGTGATGGTGGTGGTGGTGGTCGTGATGGTGGTGGTGGTGGCCGTGGTAGGTCGTGGTAGGAGTGGTGGTAGTGGTGGTGGTGGTAGGAGTGGTGGTGGTGGTCATGGTAGGAGTGGTGGTGGTGATGGTGGTGGTGGTGGTGGTGGCCGTGGTAGGTCGTGGTAGGAGGGGTGGTAGTGGTGGTGGTGGTGGTGGTGGTGGTGGTGGTGGTCGTGGTGGCGGTGGTGGTGGTGGTCGTGATGGTGGTGGTGGTCGTGGTGGTCGTGGTGGTGGTGGCCGTGGTCGTGGTAGGAGTGATGGTGGTGGTGGCGGTGGTGGTGGTGGTCGTGATGGTGGTGGTGGTGGCCGTGGTAGGTCGTGGTAGGAGTGGTGGTAGTGGTGGTGGTGGTAGGAGTGGTGGTGGTGGTCATGGTAGGAGTGGTGGTGGTGGTGGTGGTGGCCCTGGTAGGTCGTGGTAGGAGGGGTGGTAGTGGTGGTGGTGGTAGGAGTGGTGGTGGTGGTCATGGTAGGAGTGGTGGTGGTGGTGGTGGTGGTCATGGTAGGAGTGGTGGTGGTGGTGGTGGTGGTGGTGGTGGTGGTGGTGGTGGTTGGTGGTGGTGGTGGTGGTGGTGGTGGTGGTGGTGGTGGTGGTGGTGGTGGTGGTGGTGGTGGTGGTGGCGGCGGCGGCGGCGGCGGCGGCGGCGGCGGCGGTCTTGGTGGTGATGGTGGTGGTGGTGGTGGTGGTGGTGGTGGTTGTGGCGGCGGCGGCGGCGGTCTTGGTGGTGATGGTGGTGGTCGTGGTGGCGGTGGTGGTGGTCGTGATGGTGGTCGTGGTGGCGGTGGTGAGTGGTGGTGAGTGGTGAGTGGTGGTGGTGGTGGTGGTGGTGGTGGTGGTGCTGGTGAGTGGTGGTGGTGGTGGTGGCCGTGGTAGGTCGTGGTAGGAGGGGTGGTAGTGGTGGTGGTGGTGGTGGTGGTGGTCGTGGTGGCGGTGGTGGTGGTGGTCGTGATGGTGGTGGTGGTGGTGGTGGTGGTCGTGGTGGTGGTGGCCGTGGTCGTGGTAGGAGTGATGGTGGTGGTGGCGGTGGTGGTGGTGGTCGTGATGGTGGTGGTGGTGGCCGTGGTAGGTCGTGGTAGGAGTGGTGGTAGTGGTGGTGGTGGTAGGAGTGGTGGTGGTGGTCATGGTTGGAGTGGTGGTGGTGGTGGTGGTGGTGGTGGTCGTGGTGGTGGTGGCCGTGGTCGTGGTAGGAGTGATGGTGGTGGTGGCGGTGGTGGTGGTGGTGGTGGTCGTGATGGTGGTGGTGGTGGCCGTGGTAGGTCGTGGTAGGAGTGGTGGTAGTGGTGGTGGTGGTAGGAGTGGTGGTGGTGGTCATGGTTGGAGTGGTGGTGGTGGTGGTGGTGGCCGT